>JBBHKE010001556.1:0-125245 GCA_037447655.1 Zygnema cylindricum
TGGACATTGTGGTTTGGTACACTGTAGCCTACCACCATTGGCCGGTTCAAGAGGATTTTCCGGTTATGCCTTCGACTCTCGGAGGTTTCGATATAAAACCGGCGAATTTTTTCGAGGCAAATCCGGCGATTCGAGCTCAATCTTTTACCGAAAACCAAATGCCTTCTTGCTCGAAATCATCGAAGCGGTTTCCCTTGTGAGTAGTTTTTTTGATTTCGGGGATTTTTTATTTATTTTGAGGACATTTTTTGGTTTTGAGGAAGTTCTTTTGGTTTTGAGGATTTTTTTTGGTTTTGAGGAAGTTCTTTGGTTTTTGGTTTACTTGGTTTTGGGTAAGTTTTTTTGGATTTTGGCCAAGTTTTGTGTTTTTCGGATTAAGTTGAAGGTCTGGTATTGTTTTTTTTTTGCTTTTTAGTCTTTCAAATTGATTGCTCAAACTTAAAGTATTTGACTTTTTTTGGCACTCAATAATCATAATTCTTCCTGTTAGGCGTTGAATGTTTTTTTTGAGGGAAGATACGTAAAGGTCTCTACTTTCAATCTCGATGTGGCGATCAAGAATCGTAAAATTTTGTGATGAAGATGGTTTCTTTTGAGTTTTTTAAACTTTTTTAGCTAAGGGCAGTGTAGTCAAATTTAGGATGATGCTCCACTGTTTTATAGCTTAAATACTGGTTTATATACTCTTGTTTCTTGTTCATATTTTAACCAAATTTGATTGACTTTTATTGTGCAGGAACATTTGAAATTTATATTCGAGTTTAGAAGATATTATTTTAGTTTTAAGTCGATTCGCTGAAGGTGAAACTTTGTTCAAAAAGAGAGAGGGAGAGATAGAGCGTGATCGTCTCGTAGTGTAAATGTTTTTAGCTATGCGGAATTTGCTGTAGTTTCTGGGTTATTCTTTGTTTTTATATTTTCCTGTCTTATCTAGAATAATAGAATAAGAATTTCCTTAGTGTATTTTATAATAGAAGGGATAGTTTTTTAGTTTGGCGGTCGGTCTAGAAATGTGTCTCCAACGAATGCAGAAATGTGTCTCTAGTAATCTTTTTTTTTTTGTGTTCCCGGTTTTATTAGTCAGCCTAGCGCTATCCGTGGCACACAGGTAAATTTTGTGAAAACTATTATTAAATTGTAGAAACTATTTTGTGAAAACTATGTCGACATAATGATCTTACTATTTCTAGGTTAAGAAAAGGTAAGAACAGTTTACAAATAAGAAAAAAGATATCACAACTTTTGGATGTTGATTCCATTGCATGTCATGGCTCTCACTCACAATAAATTCTCCTTGCAAAAATTTCGAGAACAAAAAATCGAACACAAAAGCTATACGTTTTTGAAGTATTAAAGCACCACAGTAGAATTCTCGAACATAAATCCGTTCCCCCGTGAGAACTGAGAAGCCTCGCAACAAATCATTAGGGTTTCGGCTCATTCTGCCAGACCAATGGGGAGCGAGGCATGTCACTCCGGGAATTGCGGAGCAAATGCGATTACATCAATTCACTCGTGCGTGTCATTTGCGACGTATAGCATCCAACGCCGTACCAATGAGACGGGGAACCTTACCTGTAGCTAAATGAAGAGTACACCTTGAATCGCTATTTAGGTTGGACTTCCATTAGGCGTCCCAGTAATTATACGGAACATTTTACTGAAGGGCGTGCCTTCCATTAGGTCGCATCTGTAAACCTGTGTGGCTCATTCTGGTTGGTAACACGTAGGTTAATATTCGATGCTTAAAATCTTGAAAGAATCTCCGAATGCAATGTCAGAACGCAATATCTGTACGGGCCGAGGTAATATCTGTACTAGCGGAGATAATATCTGTACCACCCGGAGGTAATTAATGACTCGTACAGAGGGCATTAAATGTACTACCCAAAATTTCAAAACGCAACGACAAAAAGGCGGCGGCAAACTTTGATGGTGGGAGCGTGACGGGATAATTTTGGCGGATTCGCAGCCACCCTGGCGGAAGGCACATGGCCCATGCGACGTGTATGCACATAAGCGCGCGCTCATCCTGGATTCTTTTACCTTTTCCACGCGGCCTATTTTTACACGTTCTGTATTCGAGAACTGTCCTCACTGTGCACGGTCTTACAAAACTGTAGGGTTGGTGACGTGGCTTCACAGATAAAAAGTATAATTGAATCCGACGGTCCTAATTTACGCCTACAACCTTGGACAATTTTCTGTAATGTTGTTTTCGTTGAAAAAAAAAAAAAGACTCTACAAACTTGTACGAAACAGTACGGCCTTCTGTAAAAAACCCCACTTTTTCGCTAATGGAAGTCCACCCTTAAGGTTAATAATTTCTTCGTCGCTCAAAACATCTTTTTCCCGTACACACTTGTCCGATTTTCAATTTGAGACCGCCAATCGGAAGCTGAGAATATTACCTTTCAATCGCAACCGTCAGATATACAAGCAGACAGGTGTGTTCAGAGAGAACATGTTTTAAGAAATGAAAAAAGCATTAACATTAATAGCGATTCACGGTGTACTGTCCATCTACGTGACGCCTTCACGATTCGTTAAAATCGACATACACGTGCAGATGTTGTGCATCAAAACAGCTAGTGCACGTGTATCGAACTGTAATAAATGTGGATTTTTAAACGGGTGAAACCGCCCTAAATCGGTGCAAAAGGGAGGGTATGAAAAAACGTTTTTCTCTCGTAAGCTTTGCGGCTGCGCTACGCAGAACATATCGAAACGTGCGGAATTTAGTGTAGATATGACCATCCGACCGATATTCAGTATCTCGTACCGCGAGGAATCGGATTCCAACTATCTGAATTCGCCCTCGATATGAATTCCTACCTTTGAAGTTTAAATTTGAAATCCACCATACTGTTCACATCTGTCATTGTCTACTTGTCAAGAACGAGTAAGCGTTCGATTTAGGGTGAACCTCCATCAGGCATTTATAGTAATCGTACGGAGACGTTACTGGCAGTAATATTTGTATCACTTCTCCATCAAGTTGTGCCAGCGAAGCACCAATTGTTGACGTGCTAGATTGCGATTGGAACCACGTAGGACCTTGTTCAACCAGCCGAGAATATTAAAAGATTTGAATATCAAAAAATTTAAACGGCATATGTACAGACGAACTCATATTTAAATATCTAGCAGCGCTACGCGAATGTACAATTTGTACGTTCTTGTCATTTTGTTGTACCAACCGTTTCGAAATCATTTTCAAAATGAAAATTTGTACTTTATCGTTTGCCATTATGTTTTGTACGCAAAGTCCTTTCCACGAAGGAAAAGAGTTGTCCGAGAGATATTTTGCGTCAAAGATTTTTTCGTCGCTTTCGAATCTGCCTTGCACGAAGGCACGTGGTCTTTGGCGATAGTGAGGTCGTCATCGCTCGTCCGCCGTGCATGATACCTTTTTGTTTCCAAGTGTACCAGTAAACACGTCCAGTATTTGGCAAGTCTCCTTCTGAGGACAATTGAGGAAACTTGCCACAAACTGGTCAGAAAGAGTGTTTGCTTCGAAAAACTCAAAATCGAACGGTCAAAATTTTCATCCAAAAGTTTGGAGAATCTAGACGAATCTTCAGTAATCATGTTTTATATATAAAAAAAACAGTACGGCCTTGTACGAAAATGCGCTGGCCTTGTTTGAAAATGCGCTTTTTCCAGTAATGAACCTCAATTTTCGCTTTATAGAGGTTCACCCTTTACCTTTTCTCTTAGGGCGAAGTTCCATTAGGGCATCATGTAATTGTACGACCTACATTACAGAATGCTACAATGTGAACGAAGTTCCATTGCGCAGAGTTTGTAATCCACGTGTTAGTAAAATGGTGGTTCCACGTAACTAGAGATATGATATTGAAAATCGTCAATGATTTTTACACAGACCAAAAATCTTCATTTGCGTACCATGTACATGCGTATGAGATCATCGTTCAACACAAATTTTGCATTTTTTGCAAACGCCTTGTTAGATACCACCGCATTTTTGTAGAGTTCCTGATTTTTCGCGTGACGAATTAGCGTAGCCAAAAATACTGTGATGATTGGGCGCTAAAAATAGCGTGACGAAAGTGCGTTACGACATTTCGTTTGTATTTTTTTTTGGATTTTTGAATGCGTATATCGTGTGCGAAGTTTTTTGATTTCCGGACCAAAGGCCTACCATAAAAACGCCTACTTTTGAACTATGCTTAACTACATAGTACACATATATATATGTAAACATAATTATATGGGAATTGCTAATCGCAAAGACGATTTTTGCTGCGCGCAGGTAGTTGTCATAAATTGTACATTTGAAGTACAATTTCGTACAAGCTACGTATCTTTAATTTCAGATATGACGGTCAATCCGTCGAACAACTTTAACAGGCGGATTATTGTGCCGGCGGTTAAGAAAGTGCCGCACTTGCAAACGTCGACCGTCATAAAAAAAAAAAAAATCACACGGCTGGCGCAGGTTTATTGTAACCAAACTGCGGCAGCCACATATAAATAAAATGGTTGCGCGCGGGTAGTTTATCACTTCACGTTAGCCGCAAAAATGAAATCAACTCGTTGTCACGTCCACCGTGGACGTGACGACCTGTCAATTTAGTTTCGTCGATATTTATACGCGGGTAATCGGGTACGCATTTTTATATTGTACGAAGTTTAATTGGTTTCGTGCGAGTTTACACATGTTGTACGTCGTCCTTTAATATGTGTCCAATTTCAATGTAACGGTTCGCGAGTTGATTTCATTTTTGCAGTAAACTACACCACGAATCGTTATTAGTGTCAAATTTTAAATAGTGTTGAAAAAAATTACCTTATTTGATGCTAATTAAGAATTTGATTTTTTTTTTTAAAGGTGTATTCTAATTTCGGCATTATGCTAATTTGGGAACAGCAAAAATGGAATAATTGCCGTATAATTATAAACATTAATATATGTATTCGTACAAAACATTTGAAATCGTACGCCGTCGTGAAATTTAAGTATCCGTACATGACAGACTAATTTACGTGTCATAATAATCCAGTTTTTTTAGCGCACGTTCATATGCGAGCGCGTCTGATTTAATTCATTTTTTGTAATTTTTTCACTTTAAAAGGTACATTTATGTACCGCCTGACATCGACCGTACACCACACTATTTATATCTTATTGTACTTTTGTACTTTACGCTATTTTGTACGGTACCTTAATTAACGTCAAGGAAAAATTAAAATCATGTATCCTATTTGAGGAAAAAAATCAAAATTTTAAGAACCCAAATTAGTGACTTTGACACTAATAACGATTCGCGGTGACCTGCGCGCAGCCATTTTATTTATATGTGGCTGCCGCAGTTTGGTTACAATAAACCTGCGCCGGCCGTGTGATTTTTTTTTTTTTTTTATGACGGTCGACGTTTGCAAGCGCGACACTTTTTTAACCGCCGGTACAATATTCCGCCAGTCAAAGTTGTTCGACGGATTGACCGTCAAATCTGAAATTAAAGGTACGTAGCCTGTACGAAATTGTACTTCAAATGTACAATTCCTGACAACTACCTGCGCGCAGCAAAAATCGTCTCTGCGATTAGCAATTCCCTAATTATATATATATATATATATATATATATATATATATATATATATATATGTATGTATTTATATATATGCATATATAAATATGATATATATCAATTCGTGTCTTGTTTACTTCCGTCCGTACTCCGTTCACTTTGTACGGCAAGTGGCACTGGGCCTGGTTCGGATCTGTTTTGTCCGGCTCGGTTCGGTTGTGGGCCAAACCGGACGGCTCGTTTTGAAGCCTGTATGGAGAATTGGAGATTGATAAACCAAACCAGACCGTTAGATTCTGCAACTGAACGGTTCAAATCGTTGAACTGTCCAATTTTCTTTAAATACGGTAAAATGACCTATGTCCTAAAATGAAAAAATGTCGTAAAATTTAACGTACTAAAGTTAATTATTACGTACATTTGTGGCCTGTCTTTTATGTATTTATATTCTTATAGCTTTGTAATTCATGCATAGATGTCTCATGCGCATACAACGCATGCATGAAACGCCCAAAAATTAACGAATATGCGTACGAAATAAAATTCAAAAGTTTTTAGAATGCGTTGACGACTTTGACTTCATACTACACCGTGAATCGTTATTAGCGTTGAGAAATTATTAGTGTTAAAAACTAATTAGCGTTATTAACACTACTTACGATTTTCATTTAAAAAAAAAATGTTTACTACTAATTGATCATTAATTCAGTTTTGGTACGACAGATCTGCCATCAGGATATTCACAATAAAATAGGTAAAAGTACAAAATCTGACAAATCGTACACTGTCGCGTACTTTGACTCTAATTCTTTTATAATTATAATTTGGGTGTTCGCGCGAATAGTTATTACGTCACACATATATTTACACTAAAATAGGTACAATCTTATTATGTCGCTTATTCTGAGCGTAGTTTACTTTTTCATGCGATCGCGATTATTTTAATCCATGTTTCGTACTTTTTTACTTAACAAAGTACAATTGTGTACGGACGGACACGTCCGTACACCACACTATTCAATAATATCATAAATTATAATTATGAACGCAAATTCTTTAGAACCGTAATTATTGTAAAAGGAAAATTTAGTATTTTCAATTCTATTTCGGGTTTTGGAATCAAAATTTTGTGGCGCCGATATAGAGTTCATAACGCTAATAACGATTCGCGGTGTACCGTGTATGGCTATTAGTGTTAAACTGTTAATAATTTTTACGCCACTTAAAACATTTTTTATCCGTACACACTTGTCCGATTTTTAAGTTGAGACCGCTATTGGAAGCTAATAATCTTATATTTCGATCGAAACCGTCAGATCTACAATCCGACATGTGTGTACGGAGAAAATATGTTTTAAGTGGCAAAAAAATCATTAACACTAATAGCGATTCACGGGTTACAGTAGCGGTGTTTAAAAAGGGTACATTTTCATACATTCCGTATATTTTAGTACAGCTGCCTTACGTTTTACGTACATTACATATAGTGTCCATATTTTTCCGTACATTTTAGGGCTATTTATTTTAGGATTTTTTTACTACATTTTCGTACATTCCCTTTGTGTGAAGTTCCATCAAAAGTTTTTGTAATTGTACGGCAAACTCTAGAGACCTGGTCAATTGAGTCGATGTTCCATCACGTAGAGTTTGTAAGCCACGTGTTCTAAAATGATTGGCGCCATGCAAGCTACGATCCGATATTGAATATCTTTCAGATTTTAAACACCGACAAACTTAACTTCAAATCTTGACTTGCGTACCATGTATCTGCGTACGAAGCATAGAGGTTTCATTCGTAGTATGCGCACGGTAAAAAACTTTGAAAAAGAATGCATATGCGCATTATTCAAAATTTCATATTTTTTAAAATGCGTTGACCAGCTTTGACTTATTATATAATAAAAATACGAAAACTCAAAAAAAAAATTCAGAGTTAAAATACAATACGACATTTTAAACTATTAAAGTATTAATCGATATTTCTATGCTCCAAACTTTACCAGTGTCGTCGGTGCCTCATCAGCAACCAGCGACCACACTTCCTGGTCGCTGAAACAGTGAACCAGAGGTCAGCGACTAGGCTGCCTCGTCGCTGGTCAGCAGTCAGCGACTAGGCTGCCTCTTCGCTGGTCAGCAGTCAGCGACTAGGCTGCCTCGTCGCTGGTCAGCAGTCAGCGACTAGGCTGCCTCGTCGCTGGTCAGCAGTCAGCGACTAGGCTGCCTCGTCGCTGGTCAGCAGTCAGCGACTAGGCTGCCTCGTCGCTGGTCAGCAGTCAGCGACTAGGCTGCCTCGTCGCTTGTCAACAATCAGCGACTAGGCTGCCTCGTCGCTGGTCAGCAATCAGCGACTAGGCTGCCTCGTCGCTGGTCTGCAGTCAGCGACTAGGCTGCCTCGTCGCTAGTCAGCAGTCAGCGACTAGGCTGCCTCTTCGCTGGTCAGCAGTCAGCGACTAGGCTGCCTCGTCGCTGGTCAGCAGTCAGCGACTAGGCTGCCTCGTCGCTGGTCAGCAGTCAGCGACTAGGCTGCCTCGTCGCTGGTCAGCAGTCAGCGACTAGGCTGCCTCGTCGCTGGTCAGCAGTCAGCGACTAGGCTGCCTCGTCGCTGGTCAGCAGTCAGCGACTAGGCTGCCTCGTCGCTTGTCAACAATCAGCGACTAGGCTGCCTCGTCGCTGGTCAGCAATCAGCGACTAGGCTGCCTCTTCGCTGGTCAGCAGTCAGCGACTAGGCTGCCTCTTCCCTGGTCAGCAATCTGCGACTAGTCTGCCTCGTCGCTAGTTCAACATTACATCATGGTTCCATTACAACATGCTCACATATAATATTTTAAAATCGACAATTGAAGCAAAAAATGGCCATGTTACAAGATTTTAACATTGAAAAAAGAAAAAAATATAATTGAAGCAAAAATAACCGTTTTTGTATTCATGTGAGTGAAATGGCATAGTTTACACATAAAAACTTGGTCAAGTCATTAACGACCGTGAATGGAGCTACAACATTAACCTCTCTACTCTAAATCTAACTCATCCATATTTTGGTCTGACTCCTCTTCAACTACACCCCCTTCCTCTCCCTCTACCCCCCCTTCCTCTTCCTCCCATGCTATCATAGCCTCCTCATAGCTAACATCCCTGGTTTGGTGTGCTAACCTCAGATTGCTAAATACCCAAACCAGGTCATTGGCCCTCTTAGCCGTCAGTCTGTTCCGTTTTTTAGAGTGAATATGGTCATAGGTTGACCAATTCCTCTCACATGAGCTGGCAACCGAGCATTGGGCAAGGACCCTAGTTGCTACCCTCTGCAAGATAGGCGTGACAGCCCCAAACCGCTGCCACCACTTCCACCCTGGCATCATCTTAGCACAAGCTAATGTTACCTCCCTCCCAAATACACCCTCAAAACCCCTATACTTAGTTAACTCAATGTAGGCCGCAGTCTGGTCCGCCACACGTGGTAACATCCTCTGAAGGATAGTGTGGAAGCCTTCCATGACGATTACATCGGTCTCTTGCCCATATTCAGAACTTTGGTACTCAGGATCAAGTACGAAGCCGGCTGCATGTATGGGGCTATATGCCATCCCCCATCTAGCCAACCAAGATTCTTTTAACTCCTCCAAAACGTGCACTATTTCGGAGTTTCCTTCTCCTCCATTGGTCGATATATTATTTAAGTATTGACCAATCATGTGAAAACCATAATATACCTTCCCCACATTTGGGGCCCCTTTGTCACACTCCCTCATCAATCGTACCACAGGCTCTGAAACTGTCACAGCTTCTTTCACTCTTATCCAAAATCCCGGGCTCAAAATGTGGCCTTTGATCTTAGTCCCCTCAACCTTGTATGCAGGCTTACCCATCCACTGCCTATAGTCATCATCAAACATTAAACGCTCGAGGCTATCCTTCACCTCTAAAAACCTTTGGAGCATGATAAAGTTTGTCGCAAACCGAGTCTCTCCAGGTTTCAAAAGTCGGAGTGTCGAGATTTTGTTAAAGATGGATACACTCATATTGTGGTTTGTGATAAATCTCAACACCTCCTTTGCCTCTTTGACGGGTGTCGAGATAAAAGACAACTTACCCCAATCCTCCAACAACATGTCCAAAATATGGGCAGAACATGGCGTCCATGTCAGAGAAGGGTACTTGCTCATGAGCAAAGAGGCTGCCGCTTTGTTAACAGGAGCAGAATCTGTCACAATTTGGACCACATGCTCCACCCCTACCGCAAGAACTCCTTTCTCCAACACCTTACGAACATATTCGGCATCTTTACATTGCCC
This sequence comes from Zygnema cylindricum, assembly GCA_037447655.1. NCBI lineage: Eukaryota > Viridiplantae > Streptophyta > Zygnematophyceae > Zygnematales > Zygnemataceae > Zygnema > Zygnema cylindricum. The sequence goes on from JBBHKE010001556.1 coordinate 9,845, forward strand.
ACTAGTGTTTTCCGCCATAAGAAACATATCCCCCTTTGGGGTGACAGCTAGAATGTTCAGGAGAGGCGTTTGGTCAACAGCTGTCCAACCATCTGATGTGACAGTGGCACCAGTGACTTTCATAGTCTCCATGTAACTCTGCAAATCGTTAGTTATCGTCGCCTTAGTCACAGTTAATAGACGAGTTCTCATGGCATCTCGGTGGGGTAACTTATAACACTCCCCTATCTCCCCGGTCAGCTTCACTGCAGCCTTGAAATAGTGGTCTTTTAATAAACTAAATGGCAAGCCATTGGCAAAGAATGCCTTGGCCCATGCTTCATCTACCTCCTTCATATTTTGCTTATTGAAAGCATCTCGGATTTTCGTCTGCACCCCTTTCACCTTGTTGCTCTGGCTAGACGCGATAGCACTTCCAGTAAGTCTCTCCAGAACGGATATTGTACGCTTTTGAGAGTCGTGAGAAGCCTTGTCTATTTCCATTACACTTAACTCTGCTTTCACATCATCCGGACATAATTTGCATGGCCTGATTCCTGCATTCTTCACGTTTCCTAAAAGGTGGTTCCTAATCCTGGTGGCTTGTGCATTATACTGTAATTTGCAGTACACACAAATGCACAATTTATTGTCCCCAAGTATACCACCAGTTGGAGCTACAACATGCTCCCACTCTGTTCCTCGAATCCTTGGCATGGCTGCGTTTACGAAAGTTCGCGGAGGCTAAAGAGAGATTTCAATGGCGGCTCTAGTGAGGCTTCAAATGCGGCTACAATGGTGGCTTCGTGTCTTCTTGGAAGAAAGGTCAAGAAGTCGAAAAAAATGGAAATGAAGTGACATCGTTTTTTTTTTTTTTTTTTTAATTACGTACAATTCGCTTTTCCGTACAATTTAGACCCGTACTTTCTGTACGTCCGTACAAGTACAATCCGTACAACCTGTCCGTACACGAATACTATACGAAATTTACGAAAAGTTCAAAAAACCCTAAAAAGAATGCATAATCGTAAAAATTTTAAAATTTTAACGAATGAAACCTCTATGGTACGAAGTAATCATACGACAAAACTTTTATACTTTTTGCAGACGCCAGTCTGTACGCCAGCTCATTTTTTAGGGTTTCAGTTTTCGAACATAACGAAAGCCCTTTGAGAGAAATAGTGTGACGAACAAAAGTTACTGAAAATAGCGTGACGAGGGAATGTTACGATATTTCGTTTTTATCTTCGGTTCCATTTTGGAAAGCGCGTGTCATGTGCAAATCTTAAGATTTTTCGTTGGTTTTCCATCATGACACGTAGCTTAGTCGTCCAGCGTGTCACTATTTTTTTTTTCTGTATCTGCCAACCCACCTCCTCGAGGTGGGTTGACTGTTATAGAGAAAAATGAAGCGAACTCCTCGCAGATGAACATCCGACGGCCAGTATTACCTCCAAGACATTCGGAGAGTATCGGCAAGATTCTCTGTAATGTTGTTTTTCGTATAAAAACAAAATAGGCGGTACGATTTGGTACGAAGGGTCGCTGATTTCTGTAAACTACGCCACTTTTCGCCTGATGGAACGTCACCCTTATACTTCAGTATAGCTGCCTTAAATAGTTCGTACATTTAAGTACAATGTCCGTACATTTATTGTCCTTTTTAGGGTTATTTAAGGGGGATTTTAGGGTTTTTACTTTTTAGGGTACATTCCCTTACGTTCCCTCATATTTCAGTACAATTGCCTTAAATTTTCCGTACTTTTAAGGCTTTTAGGGTACACTTTCCGAATAATGTTGTACATTCCCGTATGTTTTCCGTTCTTTATCAGATGTTTAAGGATTTTTTTTGGTCACACTTGCCGCATATTTTTTTTCATCTCCGTTCATTCCCGTACAACAAAAACTGTACAAAATGTTCGAATTCCGTACGAGTTGGACAACTATGGACGAGACCGTCTTCGCGCGCGCGTCTCTTTTTTGGATACTTCCGTACACTGCATCCGTACGCACTATCCATACATTTTATCTATACGAAAAGTATACGCATTTTACGAAAGATTAAAAAACTAGAAAAAATAACGAAATTACGTAAAAATGTCAAAATCCGTACGAATGAGACATCTATGAATTTATGATATTGTGTATCCGTACACTGGTATATCGGTCGAAATCGGGTTTGGCGTGATCCAAACAAACCAGCGGTAATTAAAATCGGTCAAGCCGAGCCATTCCGGTATTAAGATGGCTTCGATATAGTGAGACCGAATTGGTGAAAAGCCAGTTCAGTTCGGCTCGAAACGGTTTCGGCCCAAACCGGGCCGAGTGCGTGCTAACGGCAAGAATCAAATTCAAAGGCCTGCAACGGACATATTTGGAACTCCAGCTGGTCTCTTGCCTGTTGCGCTTCTTTGCTGCGCTTCTTTGCTCGTGCTCTCAGCTTGCAGATTCTTCGAAAATCCTTGTTTATTTTCCCTTTTTTCTCTTAACTTTGCTGACGTGCTCATTCCTATTTTGCTTCATTGCAAGCTCATTACACGAAATTTTACAATTCTTTTGTAATCGTTATTTTTTCAGGATGTGTCTATAGTTAAGCATTTTAATTTCATCATCCAGTAATTAGTTTTTTTCCATTATATTGACAGCAGGTTGCTGCCTTTTCAAATTTCCGTCTTCCGAGAAATACTTTTGTCTCCTGCTGCTTTCTGCTATACATCTTTATTTTGTTGATCAAGTTAACACACAGCATTTGAAAGGGAATACCTTTTTTCATGCTGCTGACGCCATGGCGGAAAGCAGCGAGTGTCAGTCCGTACAAGTCGCTGTTAATATTAGACCGTTAATTGACAAAGAGCGTTCCGTTTCTTGCCAAGAATGCGTTACAGTTGTTCCAGGAGAGCCACAGGTAAATACCTGTTTTATAAAACAGTTGTTATAATCTCCACATGAACATTTCTTGTTTCATTTTGTTTCCTTTTCCGTTTTACTGCCACTATATTTTTCATTTATTGTAGGCTGCTCGCATGACAATGGTTTCCATGCAAATCTGAAATAAGAAAGTTCTTTTGCTCAAGCTGCAGATGACTTTTATGTTTGATATTATGTCTGTTAATATGGTGCCGTGAAGCCAAGGGTCATGAAGCTTGCAAGTGCAGGCTGATGAAATTTTTGAATAGAGCAAATGTTGCTACTCAAAATCAGTGTCCTTGTATCATGCAAACGGACAGTGCACTGGCAATTTGGTTTAAGATTCTGTATTTCTATATTTGATTTCGTGTGTTTCTGTCTCTAGTTTTTCTTTTACGAACAGTCCAGTAGTTGTCATATGGAGTGTGGCAGGTGCTTCTATTAAAATTTTGTTGCTATATCAATGCTTACAAGAAGTTTATTGTAGTTGAGGAGCTGCTGGAGAACTAAATAGGAGATTCGCTAATTTAAGGGATCACAAACATGACTGTCGCAGCTGAATAAGGATATTGATGATCGGTTTTTCAGTTGAAATCTTTTGTGGTAATGTTTGCTAGAGGGTTTGCTTGGATTGAAAGATCGTTTTGTATGGATCATGAATGGAGAAGTCCAGTCTTGCATTGAAATCTGAAATAAGAAAAATTGTTTGCTCAAGCTGCTGATGAATATTATGTCTGATTCTATGTCTGTTAATAATACTGTGAACTGAAACCATGAAGCTTGCAAGTACAGGTTGATGAAATTTTTGAATAGAGCAAATTCTGCTACTCAAAACCATTATCAATGTCTGGTGTCTTTGTATCATGCAAACAGACAGGGCACTGGCAATTTGGTTTGAGGTTCTGTATTTCTCTATTTCTGATTTCGTGCATTCCTGTCTTTGATTTTGTCTTTTATGCACAATATATATTTGTCATATGGAATGTCAACGGTGCTTCTATCAATGTTTTCTTGCTATATAACATGCTTACATGAAGTTTTTTGTAGTTGAGGAGCTGCTAGAGAACTTAATAGAAGGATTTGCTGTTTTAAGGGACCGCAACATGACTGTAGCTGCTGAATAAGAACATTAATCAGTTTTGACATTTTTGGTTGTTATGTTTGCTAGAGGGTTTGTTGAATTGAAAGATCTTTTTGTATGTATCATGAATGGAGAAGTCCAGTCTTGCATTTTCACAGTCACAGGTGTGGTAAACTCGGAATTTCGTTGTAGAACCATAGGAACGCCAATGGTGTTTGTTGAGTTGCTTGTCGGTAAGCTTTTTATATTTCACTCAGTGACACTCCTTTATCAATTGAAAGAACATCATGCCATTTTTTTAAAGGAAATTCGTAGCATGTGATGCAGGTTCAAATATATCCAGACAAAGCATACACATTTGATCATGTGTATGGGAGCACTGGAGCGCCTCAATCACACCTATTTGACGATTGTGTCTTGCCTTTGGTCGAAGGCTTGTTCAAGGGCTATAATGCAACCGTATTAGCGTAAGTCAGTTTTATTTTTGTGAAAGCAACCGATTTTTATCAAGGGGTATAGTGCAGTAGTTTAGCAAAGCAATTTTTACTTTTTGTCAAACATCTGATTTGAGTCAGTGAAATATCGTCAATCTGCTTATTATTCCGTTAAGTTCAGACTTTCAAATGCTCCTGTTGCACTGAGACGTGACAAATTGTAATGCTTTAACTATGTCTTTATTTGCAGGTACGGCCAAACTGGTTCGGGAAAAACTTGGACGATGGGGACTTCTTTTGAAAACAAAGAAGGTGTGATCCCCAAGACAATGAAGACGATCTTTACGAAGGTCGAAGATATGAAGAACACATCAGATTTTAAGATCCGTGTTTCTTTTATTGAGGTAATATTCCTTACATGAACATTTGATGAGTATGTTACGCCTCAACTAATGTCAACTATCTGTTAAAAATCAACAACTTGATGTAAAATTGTTTTGGCTGTGTTGCAGATTCACAAAGAAAACATCAGGGACCTCTTGGACTCTTCACCTGCACCACCACCAGTTGGTACAGGCAATTCTGCAAAGGCATCAATTCCGCCAAAACCTCCCATAAGCATCAGAGAAACACAACTTGGAGGGGTGACGCTGACCGGAGTAACGGAGACATCTGTCTTCTCCCTTGAGGACATGGCAGAAACGTTAGAGCAGGGATCTCAATGTAGAGCAACAGCAAGCACGAATATGAATTCCAAATCAAGGTGAGGATTGCTGTTGATTTCGTTTATTTCTATGTCCTTGCTGATGTCATCGCGTGTGCAATGGCTGACACCTTTTTAGGTGGCAATCATGGCCAGCTAGAACCAGACATTTGATAAAATTCGTCTCGTGAAGAAATCAGCACAGAATAGAAACAGTGAAAACAGACCGTTTCTACATAAAAGCATTTTTCTTTATTTGCTTCTCATGTTTTGTTAGCAGCATGGTAGCAGATTCATGTTGGAATATGTCAAGTTGGCCACACTCATCCCAAAAGGCGTTTGGCTAAAAGTCGTTTGCTTATGAAGTACTATGAATTGCTTTTGTATTATCATTTTCACCTTAAAAGGCATTCTTTGATCAATATTTCACAGGCGGTCTTTGTAGCATTCCTGGAATGACTGGATAACTTATTTTTCGGCCAGAGATTTGCATGCCTGCGCCTTGTGTGTGATGCTTAACAGCTTGTTGTTAGTTTTGCAGTCGTAGTCATGCAATCTTTACAATTATACTGGAGAAAAGGAGGCGATGGGATGCGGCGGTTAATGATTCACTGGGGACAACGGATGTAGAGGACTGCCTATGCGCAAAACTCCACCTTGTGGATCTTGCTGGTTCGGAGAGAATCAAGAAAACAAAAGCAGATGGACAACGCCTTCAAGAAGGTAATTTTTTTGCTCTATGAGCTCTTTATTCGTCCATAAACACAGGTAGAGTGAATGTGTATTCTTGTTTGGACTGCTTGATGAAAGAGTGATGAAAAACCCATGTGCTGAGTCATGTCTTAACTTGACCTCTTGCTCCTATTTTATGTTTTTTTTTTAATTCCTGTTCCACAGGCATACACATTAATCGCGGTCTCTTGGCGCTCGGCAATGTAATCAGTGCTCTAGGTGATGAAAAACGGAAAAAGGAAGGATTTGTGCCGTACCGTGATAGTAAACTGACGCGGTTGCTTCAGGTGCTAACTTCTTAAACAAAGCTACATGATAACCAAAAGAGAGAGCTGCTTGACATACATGTATATGCATCTGCATATCTTTGCTTGGATGTCCAATAGCAGGTTACAAATTTCTTTCAGGTAGAAAAGCCTTTTTTTTATTGTGTGCTAAATTACAATTTGTTTTTTTTGCACAGGATTCTCTTGGGGGCAACAGCAGAACAGCAATGATAGGTAAGCAGACTCTTTTGGGCTCCGTCCTATGTGGAAAGGTTGTACAGTTTTTGACTTTCTTTTGAAATCCAAATTTAATTTAATTGAAGGAGTTTGTCAATTATTTTCACCACTCAGTCTTTCCTTATTTGCTTTTTCGTAAGAAGCTCCCCATGTCCAAAAACTGACCAATTTTTATGTTTGTTTGGTATACAGCTTGCATCAGTCCGGCGGACATCAATATGGATGAGACCATTAACACCCTCAAATATGCAAACAGGGCAAGGAATATCCAAAACAAGCCCACTGTCAACCGGGACCCTATAGCTGCAGAAATGCAAGGCTTACGCCATCAGGTTCAATTGCTTCAAGCAGAATTGGCCTATTCGCGTGAAGGTGGTGTCAGCCTTGGAAGCCAAGAGGTATATTGTATATTGTTAAGATGCTTCCATGTGTGCTGTACTCAAACCAAGCAGTTTGGCTTAATATTCTGTCTTTTTCTTGCGTCACCAGAAAATCTTCGAAGCCAATAGTAGCTGCTATATTTAGTATTGCTATATGAGCAGTTTTCTTAATGACAAGAAAGCTATTAACAGGATATTTATTGGTGTGAACGGTTGCAGCGGATAATTTTTTTGGAAGCTGAGAATGTCCAGCTTCAACTGAACTTGAATCAGGCTACTCATGCAATTCAAACTCATGAAGAAATTGCTTTCAAGATTTTGGTATGTTTTCTATGTTTTCCTTTCTTTTGCTGGGTCTCAAACTTTGCAGCGTTGAGATATTCTGTCTGATAGTGCAACCATGGATATGTGCATCTTTTTTTGCCTTTGTTTGTGCAAGAAAGGCTTTGTAATGGTGTATTTTTTGATATTCTTATTGATATGGATCAAAGTTTTTTTCAACAAGGCATTCGCAACCAACTCTTTTTGTATGGGTTATGCAGGCGGAGGGGGATACACTGAAGCAAAAGCTTTCAGCAATGGCAGCTGCATCAGAACCTGAACTTGTAATGCAGTCTCAGGTGGGTGATTGAAAAAAATGATTTTTTCATGAATTGTTATTGCGAGTGTTGTGGCCTCTAACAATCCAAACTTGCACGAGATGTTTCCGACTCTGATTATTGGGTGTTTTTTGACTCTGAATATGTTCTTGTCACATTTTCGGGCGGTACGTGCAATGCAGGATTTAGTAAGTCAAATCCAAAGCCTGACGGCTAATATACTCGACTCAAGGGAAAACTTACCATTTGTTAAGTCGGAGACTGTTAGTGAAAGCCCACTGCCGATTCTGTACCAAATGAGAAGTCCCTTGCCTCATCAATACCAGAGTTGTACGCCAGATACTGAAGAATCCAAGTCAATGACAGAAGAATCCAGTGAGTGGTTTGAACTGAAAGGTGGTGAAGTATGTGCATCTTGATGACAGCTATGCAGGCTAATCAAACTTACCTTTTTCCTGCAAATAAGTTCATTATGGTAACAAAAATGACATGTTATGACTGAAAGTTGAGGCATGGATGTCTGTATTTTTTTCAGGTGTACCCAATGGATTGGAGATTGTTGAGGCCGAGGTTTGGGAGGATAAAGCCAAGTATATGGAATTTCAAATGCTTCAAGAGGAGTCTCAACAACAATTGCAGGCGCTTGACCAGAGGATTGTAGAGAAAGAGGTACATATCCAGCTTTGGAAGAAGCAACGTTGTAAAGTGCTCTTTGCAACTGGTCTGTTGAGACCTTTCTCTATAGAATAGTCATGGGACTCATGGGAACATGGTTGCCAAAAACTTTCAACAAGGAGCAGTTTTTGGAGTGCTAATAAATGTTTAAACAAATATTTTACTGCTCTCCAGGAAAAATTGCGTGATGTGGACAAGCACTCTAGCGTAAGTTACGAGCGGAAATTCAGGGAGATGGAGGAAGAAAGGACACGCTTGCTGGTGGGTCCACTGAACATATTGCATTGTGTGGGATTGGCGATCCTACAGTCTCGACATTGTTTTTTTTCCTGGATTAGTCCTGTATGCTGTAGGTATCCGGTTTCCACTGTGGAGTGGGAAGGTCGTCACCGATTCTTACTCAATCGGTTCAGGAGTTTCAGTTCTTGAATCCAATTTTTTTTCTGGGCATGCAGAGAGAAAAGGAGAAATTGGTGCAAGAGTTGGAACATGTTGCTCATCGTTCAGATGAGAAGGCTAGGGCCCAGAGGGAGAAGTTTCGAACGGAATTGGAAGCTTTAAATAAGCAGGTAACTTGAAAGTCCTTTTTGTCTGGCTGGTTTCTTTTAGAAGATGCATACCTGTAATGGTCAGAATTTTTTTTTGACATTAGATTTTTTATTTTATGTAATCTTTCTGACGAATATGAACTAGTAATAACCACGACCTGTCCTTTGAAAGCTTAAGCCAAAATTGTCTTTTGACAAGTATCTGTTAGATTTGTTAATACTGATCTGGTAGAAATGGTTTATGTGCACTCCATATTGCAGTTAGAGCAACATAGGAGGAAGGAGGCCGACCAAAGGCACCAACTGAAGAGCAAGCAGAAGGTCGAGGAGATGGCAAAGAAGTTGCAAGATGAAATTTTGAGAATCAAGCAGGCAAAGGTGTGTATGGAGACTTCATAAAAAGGCCATAAAAGGATAAAAGTAGAAGCAGAAGAGGATTCAGAAATGGTGGCCTAGGATGCGGTTTATCTTTCAACTACAGTGGAAAGTCTTCAAAAGTTCAAATTTTTTCAATTTATCATTTTACGTTGGGTTTCTTGGCACAGGTTCAACTTCAACGGAAAATGAAGCAAGATGCCGACCATTTTCAAGCTTGGAAACTGGCTCGTGAGAAGGAGCTATTGCAGGTATGTGGCAGCAGGGGCATTTAAAGGCTGGGATACTTTGAAGGGTGTATATCAATTAGCAACATGTCCAAAATTCTCAAGAAGCAAATAAGGCTGTTTACAACCTTTGGCTGTGCTGTTCCAATTTATAACTCTGCTAATTTTCTTCCTCCTGGTCTCGTTTGCTTGTGTGGTTGCACAGCTTCGGAAGGAAGGACGTCGTACTGAATACGAGATGCACAAACTGCAAGTTTTACATGACCGCCAGACACTGGTGAAGTCTAAATCCTTTAACTTGTCGTTTGTTTGGCTCTTGTCACTAAAATGTATCTGGAATTGCTGCCATTTAAGGAGGCGGGCAGTTGACCATAAACTAGACAACGTTAATTTTATCATCACAGGATTGGATGATCATGTTTGTGACGTGTAGTTCTGATGGTTCCTAGATAATGTATTTTTGCAGGTTTTACAACGGAAAATGGAAGAGGCTGCTCAGGCGACAAAGAAACTCTCAGCTGTTTTGGATAAAGGACGAACTAACCGAGTACCACTTACTGGTGATAAACCTTTTGTCTTTGGATGGGTCGGCCAGGAGCAAATGTGCTTAAGAATTCTTGATACAAATGGTTTTTTTTTTCAATTTTAACTAAAAGGCTATTGTTTTGTTGGGCTACTCATTTTTCTGCATTATGATTCGCATAACAAATAACTCCTCTAACATCAGAACTGTGTTTCACACATTGTGAAACGCTTTTTTTTTTTTTTACGTGACTCTGACATTGAAGTAAGGCATATGTTATTAAATGTTTTTCAAATGCAATTTCAAGAATGTCAGGAGCAGATATTTGCTTTCATTTGTCTATCCTAACATAGTGAGATTGTATTTTATCGTGAGACTAATTATTGTTGGTGACATGACCTTCAGGGAATGCGGCAACAGTGTCTCGACAGACTCAGCGAGATCTGAGTGCCTGGCTGGAAAATGAATTGGCTCTTGTGGTGGGAATACACGAGTTTCGACGGGCGATTCAACAAGAGACCGAGAGGTGAATATAATTGTCAAAACAATGAGATACATTAAAAACTTGAAAATCTGAGCTAAAGCTTTTATATTTTAGACTGATTATGGAGAGAGATGTAGCATGCTGCCAAAATCATTCTTACTGGCGGATGCCTAAAACTCCCCATTAAAAAACATATTTGTGGTGCTGCAATGGTGGCAGACGAGCGGCACTAGGAAAGGAGCACGAGGCGCTTATCAAGAGGGAAGCTGGAAGTTCCTTTATTGCTTCACCGGGGTAAGTTTCCACTGCCAAATCTCTTCAAATCCTGGGAGTAGTCCCTACAATTAATCGGTAGAGCTCTGTTTTTTGCTTATGTAAGCAATCAAATTCTACATTAAACTGAAATTCCATTGCACCTAACATTTTTGTGTTGTCTTCTGGCCCTCCAGCAATCCCCTCATGTCTCCATCGGGCTTGAAAGCCAAAGCAACGTCCCTCCAAGCTGCCATGACTGCCTGCACTCAGAACATTCAAACAATGCACCATCAATTGGCTGAAGCTGAAGAAAGGGAGAGGTCCATGGACGCTCAGATGCGATTCAAGTCATTTCAAGGGCTTAAAGAAACACGGAGTCTATTGAATCTTGCGTTCACAGCAGCGGTATCAGCGAGGTATAGCCGAAAGCCACGACTCTTGTTTGTCACATTCTAGCTTCTGTATTTAAATTTCACGCACGTCATATCTATGACCAATCATACGAGGTCTATTATGTATTTGTTCAGCTGATGTTTGCTGAAGAAAATAATAAAGAAGCAACAAAATAAATTTCAGGATTTTTGACAAGGAAGATAAAGTTCAAATTAAGTTACTAATAAAGGGACATGGAATTATTGGTTGGCCTTTGCCGTTTTTTCCTCCAAAAAATCTGCATTATTTGTGGAATTTAGGTTCAATAGACCTTGTTCGAATTCGTCACTATCAGATTTGAAACAAACTGGTTTCGCTCCGGAAAGTGCCCCATTTCTACCATTCCGACATTCTATAAACCTTTTTACCATTTTACCATTCCATCTTTCCACCGTTCTCCATCCACCATTCTACTTTTCACGAAGCAGGCTGACTTGGTGTTTTTGACTAAACTAGGTGTGAGTTGAATGAAGAACAACAACGCTTGAAGGATTTGATGGAGCAAAAGGAGGAGCTGCAAACTAATTTGGCAAACTGTGAGAACCGATTGCTTCTCAAAGAAGCGAAGCCTGTTATCGAATGGAAAACACCACCCGCTGGTTTTGCACCTTCACCTAGCCTGAGATTGCAATCTCCATTTTGGTCTCTGGACCTCAAATTGCCTTCTCGAGAGCAGGTGAGGCTCTATCGTCAGGCTCATTTTCTGCAATTCATGTTAGGGAGCTACAAGAATTTCAGAATTTGTAATCCTGTTGAAGTAGTTTCTGGCGGATTTGTTCTAAACTTATGTTCCAGATTTTGCTCGATCAGTATGCATGTTCAGATCGTATTCCTGGAGGAAAAAAATCACGATCAATATTTATTTTTTTACGTTGTGCAGGGAAGAATGCCATCTGCTGTTATTCAATCGCCTTGTCACCAACTTACCCTGCAAGCCGATTCCGACATGGATTGTACCGATGAAACTGATTTCGACCCTGATTACACACCTGGACAGGAAAAAAGGTTTCAATATCGATCCAAGTCTCGATTTTCGGGAATAAAAATGGAGCCTGCCATTATGGACAAGCCTGCAGTGGAGACAAATGAGGAGTTCTGTACCTGTTCGGGCAAATGCAGCCGCAAATGTCCTTGCAAAACTAATGGGCTGTCCTGTGGAAGCCATTGCAAGTGCAAATCACAAAGATGTGTGAACCGGTTATTTCACGATGTCGATCCAGCAGCTGTCGTTACAGCAGCTGTCATGGACTTGGAGGAGGCTGTTGCGATTAGAACGTGCAACGAAGGTTCACAGGAGGGATTACCGACAGCGTTGAAAGGATATTCACGCGAACAAAGGAATGAGTTTGTGGAAGACACATTCCAAATTCATGGTTTCCGAATGGCACAGGCTATGAGGAATGCTTTGGAAGGAGAAGTGCCTTCCACTGAATCGTTAAGAAACATGGAGGAAGGTGGAGGTGCCAAGCCTCCTCGGCCCCTTCAAGACGTTCAAAAAAACCAGGTGTGTTTAACTTTGTCAGTTTTTCTCACCAAGCTGGCGATAGATTTACAGTTTATGTCTCCGTATACAAACCCTATGCCATTACGGAGTTTAGGATGCGATGCACTTAAAATTGCTTGAAGAGTAAATACTGTAACAATTTCCACTATATTTCATCAGCTTATGGCAATTTTTTTGTAGTCACTTAAAAGGATACAGACGATGTCCACTCTTATTTACTCATGTTCACATAGAGTTCCATTCAGCAGAAACTCCATGAATCCAAGTTCAGATGCCGGAAATTCAACAAGGGAAAGCTCAATTCTCAAACTGGAAGGCTGTAATTGTTGAACTGTTTTTCAAGAGAGTTTTGCACAAAAATGTATTTTATGCTACCGCTGAATCCGGAATTGTTTCTGTTTGGATGACTTCAGCTTCCACGTGAAATGAAGGGTCGAAAGGGACGAAATGCTTCACGACGAACTCTCTCCGATCGCTTCTCTGTTCCGGTTGAGATCTCTCTCTCTACCCAGGCCAATGAGGACGCAGCCCCGACTGTGTCATCCATTCCTCCGCCCCTCGCCACAGGATCAGGACAAGCAGTGGAGAGATCTATCGGCTTTACAAAGAAACCTTCACTTCCTGATCAAACCAACAGTTACGGTACAGATGAATCGCAACCAAATCTGTCACAAAGTTCCCGTCGAAAAGGTAACAAACGAGAATTGGCGCTCGGCTCCTCCAGCTCTCAAGAAATGGAAGCTTCCGGGTTGTCGGCGAGAGGCGCCAAAATAGTCCAAAACAGGCGAGGGGGCACAGGGCAGCTAGAGCATGACAAAGAAAACATTTGAAGGCACAAAGGGAGAAAGGGACCAGGGGGCGACTGGAGGTTTTGCATTTTTGGCCCATTTTCTATTCTTGCTATATCAATTATTATTACTTGCACCAATCACGATGGGTCATATCATAACGTGAGACAGACAATAGTGGCATTATTAGCTTGCGACATCGCAGCTTGGCTCGTATCTGTTTCGACTATTTCGTTGCAGTTTCAAAAGAAAAAGAAAAGTTGCAGTTTCAATTTCGTTATTCAACACAGCGTCAAAATATATCCGGATTAAGGGAACTTTAGGTTTCCATCGAAGGCAAGGCAGAACTACGAGTGGAATAATACGCTTTCGCCTGAAAAGACTTGACACTCCTTCACACTTTGTGAAATTTGCATTTAATATTCGGTTTGTTGTACAGTGTGCATTATGGGTAAAAACCTAGTTACTTATGTTGGTTGAATGGAATTTGCAAAATGCAACTTAAATTTGAAAGTGTTTTTATGGTGGTTGCATAATGTTGCAATGGTTAGGAGCAGTCGATAAAGTTTTCGCATTTTAACTCGTGGTCAGTGAGCAAATTGCAAACACGTCAAAACCTTCCTGCTACTTTTGTTGCGTATGAAAACTGAAATTGACTAGAGTTCCATATCACGAGAGCGACGACAGTTTTTGACTGTGTTGTGTTTGTAATATTTTGATGCCCTTCTTCATTGATCTCAAATCAGCTTGCTATGGTATTGAGCATTAGTTTGGGAGATCTTATCTTTTAACATGTGATGGGAAGATCTCATTTTGTAAATCGGCCCGGTGTGGCTGCAGGGTGTGCTTCCAGACAGCACATCTCTTTTTCGTATTTTGGTCATAACTTGAAAGCCCACCGGAGATCATCAACGGGACGACGGTCGACACCGCTTTCACCACATATCAACAATGCGAGCACTCATACATTGTGGAAACAAGTAGCGAAGTTGATTCGATACGAAAATGGCATACAAAACGCACATTTTAGGCACTCGCGTTTGCACCAGCAAAATGCGAGTGCATAAGGTCATTATTGTTAAAGTTCCATTGCATAAAATATTCTCAAATAGGAAGTCTTTCTACTGCGTTACTTTTTCTTATGTGTTGCTCGATTTCTACCTCGTCTGACATGCTGATGTGACGTCAGGCAATGTCAATAATAGGGTGTGCACCGCATTACCGCACGGCAAACGCACAATATCCACATGGTAGAATATGCATCTTATGAGTACAACCCTCATTTTCCATCTACAGTTTCACAGAAATTAAACAATTACTACGGATTCAAAGAAGGGGACGATGCTGAAAAAAGGCTACTGAGCTGCATATGTCATCTGCTGATGTCATTTCTCATTCTTGCCCAATCAGACTATGTAATTGACCCTCCTTATCTCGAGATGACGGTCAAATTTTTCACACTGCGACGGATTCTTCAGTTTTTATATTTTCAGAAGCAGAATTTCTCTTTCATGCTTCGTTCCAGTCCCAAAAGCGTGTTTGATTAAAAAAAGAAGAGTTATAGCAAAATATGAAAGGACGGAGGGTTAAACATTGCCGAATATTTTTGCCGCGTATTCCCCATACCCGAATACTCTTTGAGCAGATGCGGTGGCTACGCTATTTTACAAACATCTAGTAAATCCACATGTTGATCTGTGTTCAGATTAACAATTTCAAAACACAGAAATGATGGTCAAGAAGACAATCGGCAAGTACGAGGCAAATCAAATCATCATATTGGATTTTATTTTAACAAAGCTAGTTTGAGACAAACACATTTGCATGGGGACAGAATTTTGATCCGATCCTCGATATTTTCGTAGAGCGCTACTTCATACATAACAATACAAGTGCAAATTTTTCAAATTGTAATCGAACAAAAAAGTACATGGTGCCTAATTGGCTGACTGCAACATCTGACATTTAGCGTGCTTGTCTAATCTCACAGAAAAAGCAAATACATACTACAGGCTGGCTAAACTGAGTCGTAAATACACGGAATTTTACAGACCTAGTACTACAGAAACCTCAACAAAATCCTAGAATGCACACGTTTTCTGTCGATTCATTTTTGAGGGCTTACAAGGCAACTTTCCCTGTGTCATCATTACGCCCCTTTAGCTTTGAACTTAGTCTGGGAAGACATTCGCTCCAACATTTGGTGGCCTTGCTTTCGCATTTTTGCTTTGATGCGATACTTTACAACAACGGTCCCGACAGTATTTGAGAAATTTCCAAACCGCCATCATGACCAGTAAGGTTCCACATGCCGCGATCTGCAAATACAGAAGGAAAAGGTTACCCTACAAGGAAAAGATTCTTACGACAGCTAAATCGAGACGACCAAATGGTTATGATTTGAGCTTAATAATTGTTTTTCGGAAGGAAAAGGTTAAAGAAAAAGGTTCTTACAACAGATAAATTGAGACGGCAGTATAGTTATGATTTGAACGTAATAATTGTTTTCAGTGCAGAGATCCTTTTATCCAAACAGCGATAAAGACGTGTTAGACAAGCTATTAAACGGACATTGTTCAGGATAGCTGTCATAAACAGAAGGGTCAAAAAAGGTGACGCGTATCCTAAGGAAATTCTTATTTATGATAGTGATAGACCATCCGTGCTCATGATTTATATTTTTTGCAGATTTTAGACATTACAAGTAAATTTATAGCGTGGCTGTTTCTTCAACTGCAATCTATTATTTATATGTCTTCCCTGTCAAAATACTCAATCGACCCATATGGCTAGAAGTTAATTTCATTTACTTGATTGATAATATCAATGCTTAAATAAGGTATATTATTTTGTCAATTCGCCCATAGATGATAGATACCTTTAACAATTCAAATGGTTTCCCCGGTGGTTAGAGATGAATAATACCTGCCATTCGAAAAGCTCATAGACAGTCGAGTACAGAAGTAAAATGCCAATGTAAAATTGAAACATCTGCACAGTAATCGAGGTACAGCAGCAGTTCCGGTGAATATTTCAAAATACGGAGTAAATGCTAAAAAGAACTGAACAATTCCTCACACGAAACTCTAAAAAGAAACAACAAACAGCTCCTTCCGAAAAAAAGGGTAGAGAAAAGAAACCACTTCCTAGAATCGAGCAAAAATCCTAAGCCAGAGGTAAAGACAAAAAAGGTAAATAAATACTCGAGGAAAGATACCAGAGATACCTGTGTTTAACCTCCTTTTATGCCTTAAATATTGGAAAAGATATGAGGGATATCAAACAGCCCAAAAACCAACGTCATTTTGGAACAAAGAACACAATAGAGAGTAAAAGCTCTTTCTAGCAAAAAACTACTAGCAAAAAAACCTACAAAGGCATAAGAACAAAAAAAGTTACACATGAATGCTTGAAAAAATGAAACAACACAAAAAGTTCATGAAAGAAAAAAAAAACCAAAAACCGAAACCTATTTAACTAAAGCTTGCAGCTGGAAGCGTGACAGGTTTGTTTATCCCTGACCTGAAGCACAAAAAGAAGAGGATAGAGAAGCCATAACTGTCCCTTCATTCCCGCGGTCTCCCCCCAAACAACATCCATTCGTCCAGCCTGGATCCACATTTGCACCCTCCAAAAAGTAAGTTTGAGTAAAAAATAACCCGATTGAACACCGATAAACTTCAAGATTTATCCGATGTCACCAAACTTCATAGTAGCTCGCAAAATAGATTGACAGATAGCTCCAACATTGGTGCCATTGCCTCAGATTCTTATAAACATTGGACCTAAAAGACTATTCGGTATCACATGCTCATTCGTAGAGCCATAAATTAGGCAGCAAAAACGCCAAGAAACACTATTACAGGTACTGGCGATCCTTAACACTTCTTTAGTCCTGGGAGTTTTCGACCTCGAAAGATAAAATAGTGTTGAATACCATCAAGTGCATATGAAGACATGCAAGCACGATGTAACTATCCATAAATTAAAGCTATCAATTCTAATTTCACTATGATATCAGAGACTAATTTATTCGATAGAAAATTTATATTTCAATTAGTGATGCTTGGTCTATCTGTCCGTCTCTGTCTGTCTGTCTGCCTGTCTGCCCGTCCCCCTCGCTCTCCCCCCTCCTTCCCCCTCTACCTCTCTCTATCTCTCCCCCCCCCTCTCCCCCGTCTCCCCTCCCTCTCTCCCCTTTGAAAAAGCTGAGGGGGGAAGTCCAAACCTTTCCGAGAGCAATTCGAGTATAGAGACGCTGTCGTTGGTAACGATTTTGGAGCAGCATCGCCACTCCTTGCATTACGGCCCACGTCAAAAAGAGGGAAACTCCATGCTGTTCACAAGAAATGGTAACAAATAAACAAATAAATAGATTGACTTTAAACAAGATTGATGAAAAAACTGAAAAAAAAAAAAAAAACTGAACAGATCTATGATAGGTCCTATCTCTTATTGGACATATCAGGTGTGAACGACCACCAATATACAACAATATTGTTGATTGTTGATTGTTGTTTATTTTTTATTGTTTATTGTTTAGTGTTTATTGTTTATAGTTTACTGTTTGCTGTTTGCTTTTTGCTGTTTGCTGTTTGCTGTTTGCTGTTGGAAGTTGGATGTTGGATGTTTGATGTTTGATGTTTATTGTCTTTTGTGATGTTGGATGTTGGATGTTTAATGTTTGATGTTTGATGTTTAATGTTTCATGTTTCATGTCTAATGTTTAATGTTTAACGTTTAACGTTCAATGTTAATGTTTAATGTTTATTATTTACTGTTTATTGTTTATTTGTTTAGGCATTGTTTAAAAAGCTTCCGTTATTACCTGTTTGGAAGCACAGTCGGGCCCCTCAATGCTCCATGTAAGACTTATGAGAGCCATGAGCATCGCAAAGTAATGGTGTTGAATCCACCTGAAAATGGTCACAAAAAGAAATCGGTAAGTCAACCGACACCAACTCAATAAAGAAGTAAGAAAGTAAGAGGCAAGATACTAAACTACCACGATAAAGAGATAAGGGGCTAAACTACCACGCTAAAGAGGCAAGAGGCGGCTAAACCACCACATTCGGAGTTAATGCCTAAACTGACTTAGTTACGATATGAATCTACGGTTACATGTGTTTTCCTGTCAGAAATAAACCTGTCGTCTATGTTGCTCAGATGTGGACATGCACAGAAAGGGGTTTTCATGAGAATAATGAACTTTTATCCATTCGGCTCCTTGCAGTAAGGACCCAAATGGGTATAAGCATATTTCTGAAGTGCAAAAAACTGAGTCCATACAATCCATGGTTTGGGCTTACTACGGCTTTCCTATCGGTAAAATTAGAACAAATTGAAATGAAAGACATATAATACAGCCTCAATTTCCTCACTTTATAACGAGAGACGTAACCATCAACGGAAAAATCGAAGACATTTTTCAAAACAAAAGGTGTCATCATTGATTAGGTTGAAAATGCTTGACCTCGTATTACAATAGGCATCACTTGACGTACAGAAAACAAGTCAACCTGAAATAATACGACCCCAAAAACTGGAACATTTCTTACAAGGTGACTTTCCATTATATCACCAACAAAGAACAACGGAGTAGAAAAGTGCATAGGATAATGGCTCTCTGACGTTGCCCTGGTAAGGTTGACTGTTCGAGTGATCACGGTATCGGAAAACACTGATGAAAATCACGTGTGTAATTGTAGAGTTTTTTGAGTATCTGTTCATACAATAACTCATAAAACTGCATGTAGTGTACAATCTCTAACGTTTTACTCGCAACATACGAGTAATCCTCGACAGTGTGATCAACCTATGAGGTAAAGACCTCTATCAATTATAGCAAACCAAAAAGATACAGTTGTAGAAATGTATAAGGAAGATACATTATTCAGGGGGATCCTTTACCAGGGTCTGATGTCACTTCCATTCACACGTAGTATATTTTCCCTCAAAGCCAAGCTGGTATAGAAAAAGAGAAGCCAAGCCTACAATGTCACAATTGTAAAACCAAAATCGTGATGAAAAACCAAAAATCAGTATTAAAAGAAGAATCATACCTCTAACATGAACTTGTAAAGAAGGACAGTACACCAAGGAAAGAGCAGGAATAGCATAAGCATGGTGGTAATTAAGAAGTACGACCATTAAGCTAATTCGCAGTTACGAAATTTAAGTTAGATAAACAACATAGTCAAAGTTTTGTTACAGAAACACAGTAAAACACATGAGTTACACTGACATTTCCAGCTCATAAATTTCAAGAATTTTAAATATTAAGCCACACTACTGATTGAAGAGGAACCCTTCGCATGCAAACAGGCATGGAGGCAAAGAAGGATAACGTCGTTCGAGACAGCCAAATTTCAATTTGAAGTTCCTTTAACTTTAATATCAAAGGAAAGTTTCTTAGATACCTGGTAAGCATGTACAGGGAGGCCTGGAAAACATCCTTCCCATAATCTGTCCTTAAGTATCAAAAGAGCCACAGGAAAAGCAAGAAACAATAGAGCTGTCCTGTCCTGCACATATGAGACATTGCAAAAAAAATCCACAGCTTATCTTTTTGTACACTACATGAAAACCGCTGACAATGGATTGAATTGAGCCAGAGGACTGACAGTCAATTTAACAACTATCACTTCAAAAGATTGTGGATAGTGTGGTAGAGAATAGGTCCTGGTGCTCTAGACTTACAATTAAAGAGGCAGATGCAAGATGAAAGACCTCACAACACTACACTGCCCATCACTATTAGTGCTAAACATTTTTCGGGCAACACCGATTTGCAATTTTTAATCGTGACATCACGATTGAAAGGTAAGATCGTTGCCTTTTGATTGCTAACCTCAGAAAAAATCCAACGGTTGAACAAAAAGTTAAATGCCTTTTAACTGCCCGAATAATGTTTATCACTAATGGCGATGTGCAGTGTACCTAAACGTTTGACAAAGAAGAGGTTGGAAGTGCTTCGGAATTCCGGAAAAAAGTGACAGACTACTCCAACAAAGATTATGAATCTTATGGGTAGCTTTCGCAAGAAAAAGGGGAAAGAGAAAGTCAAAGTAGTGCTTACCCTGTAACTGTTATACTCCTCTTTCACCTTCAATCGCACATCTCTCCTTGCCGACCGCACATTCACATGGCCCAACAATGCCCCGAGAAACCAGCCTATACAATGGCTAAAACATAAATAAATATATAACAATAAATGATCGAATGAATAAAAAAATATAAAAACATATGGACATACAAGTGCTAACAAACAGCATACCATAGAAATCCAAAGAAGACAAAAGATGCCATCTGTCTGACTAGTTTGACTGCCCACCAATTCCTGTCTTGCGACAAAAACAATACAGTTGGAAAACACAAGCTTCCTTCCTATCCTCGAACGATTTTACTTCAAGTTCAGGATTAAGAATCCGCACACTATGCAAAAGAACTTCAAACGAATAGCATTATCAAAAAAAAACGTGCCTCCTTGCCCTTTGTTGGGACTCACAACACCAAACATCTTTGTAGTGTACAGAGAGTCAACATTCGTATTAAGTGTACAACAAGATATCCCTTTGGGACATGACAAGCACACATTATGTATGTTGCCTAACGCATTCTCAGCACAAGCGTAGATGTCGAGCAATACACTCTTTTTCTGATCCGTAAAGAAAAACCCTTTTGGTGGACTAAAAGGATTATGATGAAGATATGAAGATAAAAAGCAGACAAATTTACCATTGGCTGGACGAAAGGCGGATAAAGAATCATGTCCACGGCACAAATAATGGGTCGAAAAATCATTAATTGGCTTTATGTGGACAAATAGAGGGAAAGAAAACATGTCGATGTTAAAGACTACAAAAAAACATGTCGACTAAAACGACTTTGACTCTAAGGATAATACAGAATCGAGTTGACAATAAAGATAAAAATAGGCAAATGTACCATTGGCTTTATGTGGAAGAAGAGCAGCCACGTCTCCCTCGTACACCATGCCACGTGCTCGATACAGCTCTACTTCGAGCTGGAGACAGCAAAGGAAAACAAAAAAAAACCAAAAAAACAAACAATAAGAAATTGCTGAGCATCCATCCAAAACATTAAGCTGTCCTCTTCTTCTCCACCCTCGCTTTGCCCCTCTGTTCCCCCCTTGTCCCGTCCATTCCCTGCCACCCTATTACAGTTTCAAAACAAAAACAAGAGAATCATTCAAGTCACCGACACTGGATTTACAAGCACAAGTGCCAAGTAAAAAACACAAGCATGCTTAAAAAAATACAGATATACTAGAGAAAAAAAGAAAAAACAAAATACATACACACACAACCAAACAACAGTTCACGCCTTATCATTCTATATAATACTTTTATCAGTCTTACCCCTTCTGCAACTTCCGAGCTGATCTCCTCCTTCTCTGCCGCCGCATTGACCTTCTTCAAAAGCTCCTTTATCTTTTTTTCAAGAGCAATGGCTTCCTCTCCTAAAGCATCGCCTTCTGTCTTCAGTCTCCCACTGTACCTTCCAGCAGTTTCCTGGAGAGCTTTTCCGCATTCTAGGACAGCTGTCACACTTTCTGCAAGTGCTTCCCTCTCTGTTTTCTGATTTTCTGGTTTTGTTTCTGAAGCATTCGACTTTTCTTCTTCACTTTGTTTAGACATGACGGCTTATGTATCTAAAAAAGAGTAAATATGCTTTCAGCAAGAAAACAAAGCTTGAGATTATGAAAAATATGGAAACGAACTCTCAAAAAAAGAAACCAAAATGAAAAGACATGCAGAAACTGTGTAGGATATTCCTTATCTTGTATGATGTATCTTTGAAATTTTTGCAACAGTTTCCTACAGTTTATTTCGCAATAAAAAATTATAAAAATGACAATGTGAGATCAAATGGAAGTAAGAAAAGATAAAGATAAAGGTAAAAGTGAAGATAAACTGCTTTATATATGTCAAGTGCAATACAAGAGGTACAAATGATTCTTTTCTTCAAGTGCTTATCTACTATTCATATATACACCAGGGGTAAAAAACAGATGCTTATCTACTTTGCTTTTCCTGCATATTTTACAAAATAAATAAAAACTGTTGCAGCTTCTAAAGCATTATTGAGGAAACATTGACGCAGCCCATGGAAGTATGAGAAGGCAACAACTGAACCAAAATTGGAAGTGGTATTGCTTGTGATTGTTGTGAAGCAGAAATGCACGTACAATACAGTACTGACTGAACAGTACAGTACAGTACAGTACAGTACAGTACAGTACAGTACAGTACGGTACAGTACAGTACAGTACAGTACTGTACTGTACAGTACTGTACTATACGAAACGATACTGCGGAAGCAAAAGCAGCAAAATGCAGTACATTACATTACAGTGCAGTACTGTACACCGCGAATCGTAATTAGAGTAATGAAAAAATTAGAGTAAAAAAACAAAAAAAAACAATTAGAGTAACGAACTCTACTTTATGTGATATAACTTTTTCACAGAGGAAGTTTACTCTAATTTATTTAAGTACTCTATATTGGGTTATGTCGGCGATAAATTTCCGCGCTAAAATTATGAACACTAAATTACGTAGATGTACAGAATCT
This sequence comes from Zygnema cylindricum, assembly GCA_037447655.1. Classification (NCBI taxonomy): domain Eukaryota; kingdom Viridiplantae; phylum Streptophyta; class Zygnematophyceae; order Zygnematales; family Zygnemataceae; genus Zygnema; species Zygnema cylindricum. Next base: position 32,571 of record JBBHKE010001556.1, read on the forward strand.
GTTAGTCCGTATAGTTTTGACGTCATTATGACGTTAGTATTATTTGTCGCGCTGAATGTCAGCTGATGTTCACACTGACGACGATGCTGTCGACGGACGAGAGTTATGCGAACGGCTTTTTTTCGATGTGATTGATTTTTCGTTTAGTGCGATTTCACGTGCGAACGCGATTGTATTAAATCATTATTTGTACCTTTTTACTTAAAAAAGTACAATTTTGCACGGTCGAACGTCGTCCGTACTCCACACTATTTAAAATGAACCTTTATTACAATTTTGTTACGCTAATTAAACTTACCTAAATTAGAATAATGAAAAAATTAGAATCACTTACTCTATTTGATGTAATAGAGTCGAAATTTCGAGCGACCGAATTAGAGTAATTTACTCTAATTACGATTCGCGGTGTACTGTACAGTACAATGTGTACTGTATGAAACGGTACACCGCCAATCGCTATTAGCGTGTAGGTTTGATTAGCGTATACTATTATTTAGCGTGGTGTACGCTAATTGGGAATTTGGAAATTTTGGAAGAAATCGATTACTCTAATTAGGAATTAGGGATTTTTTTAAATAGTGTGGATAATTCTATTTGAGAATAAAAACAAAAAAAAGCGGGACGGGATTAGCGTACACAACGCTAATAGCGATTGGCGGTGTACTGGCAGACTCGCATCATGAATTCACAGAATTTACTGTGAATCGAGGCAAGGAAGTTCGAAACTCTGACTATATTATTCATTTAAAAGAGTTAATCATTTTAAACTGTTATAATTAATAAATTAAGGGTTTTATAGCGCGGGATAGCTCAGTTGGGAGAGCGTCAGACTGAAGATCTGAAGGCCGAGTGATCTATCCACTGCAGTACAGCAGGTCCTCATCATCAATTCAGGATTTTCTCGAAATTAGCGTGGGACGCGAAAAATCGAATTTCATGCATGCGGGGAGATGGCTCAATTGAGACAGGATCTTCATTTGTTCTCTTTTGCCTTTGCTCCCCTGTCTGGTCTTTTGATGTTAATTTTATTCCTTTTTCATTACCCCTTTTGTAACTTGATGGAACGTCCAGAAGACGTCTTTACTATTCTGCTAAGCATCGCAAGCACCGCTATTCCGATACGCATCGCAAGCATCTTTGATCTCCCTATGGCAGAGGTAGCAAAAGTCAAAATTTTAGATAACCGAAACCGACCGTTCTTTTTTTCAAAATCTGAGTACCCGACGCCGACCGGGTTATGTCACGCTTCTAAATCGTCAACCGTTACCCGAAACGCGTTTACGAAAAAAAAAGTTAACAGAAGCTCGATTTCTCGCGACTACTCGTACCCGCCCGTACCCGAATAAGTACAAAATTAATGGTACATCTCCCTTATACCTTCCACGATACCAAGAGTACAAAGTACAATAATGTTGGATAGTGTGGACAGTACAAAACTTTCATTTTTTTTCGTTTTTCGCTTACCCGACCGTAACCGATTTTATATTTTTTTTCTGTGAATCAACCGCCCGAATCCGCCCAGCTCCCCAAATTTGGCACCCGAATCCGTTCCGGATCCGACGCGGGCGGTTGGTTAACGGTCGGTTAACTGTTTGCGACCTCTCTGCCCTATGGTATATGCCAAGACCATTGCAATCTAGAGTTGCGATATCTTTGATTTTTCCGATGCCATGTGGCGAAATCAGTGTGCATAGACATTAATACCAATCGTGTACACCGTTGCTCATCACCGACACTGCACTGCGAATCCCTAGTACATCGTGAATCGCTATTAGCGTAATGAAATAGTTAGCGTAATGAAACAATTAGCGTTATTTACGCTAATTGGGAATTTCATTTTTTTTCAAAAAAATATTTATTCTAATTTATCATTAACTCTTATTTGTAAACTGCTTTGTAATAATTGTCGGGGCATAATATATTCACACTAAAATATGTGCATGTACGAAATTGGTCAAATCGCACCCCATTTCATTGCCGACCTCATTTCATCGTTTTTTCCAGTGCACGTTTACATGTGCGAGCGATAGCGTAAATATTTTTTCTGTACTTTTTTATTTTAAAAATTACAAAATAGTACGGATCCAACATACCGTACACCACACTATTTAAAACGACACTGTATTAGAGTTACTAATCATGGTAAGTGTGGTACCTCAAATAACGTTTAGGAACATTTACAATGATTAATTCTATTTGAGAATTTGCCGAAAAAAAACAGGGTACCTCAATTAGAGTCATGAACGCTAATAGCGATTCACGGTGTAGTGTTAATGTTTTTTTTTCCACTCAATCCATCTTTTCTCCATACACGTTTGTCCGATTGTAGATCTGACGGTGGCGATTGAATTGTAAGATTCCTAGTTTCTAATTGGCGGTCTCAAATTGAAAATCGGGCAGGTGTGTACGGAGAAAAGATGTTTTAAGCGGCGAAAAAATTATTAACGCTAATAGCGATACACGGTGTAATATGCAACCACGCATCTCGACACCAAAACGACAAAACCCATCCGATCCTGATGTCCTCATCCGAAACCGATGCTCATCGAAAAATCGTCCCTATGCGTACGGTCGAAACAAAAACCCTAAATCAATACGTATCGCCGATACTAAAACCGAAAATTACACCGCTCATCGTTATTAGAGGTAATGATTTATTACTGTTAATGCAAAATTAGAGTTATCAATGTTAATTTAGTGCAGGGAGACGTGGCAGATTGTAGTCCACGTCCTTGATTAATGTTGTTAACTCTATTTTGTGATTTTTGGCCAAAAAAAGTTGCGACCTAATTAGTGTTATTAACACTAATAACGATGAGCGGTGTAGTCACATTCCTATGTGCTCATCCGTACCTTTTTTGGTCATTGAGAAATCATCCTAATATGTACGGACGAAACCAAAACCCTAAACTTAGTGTAGAAAAATTATTAGTGTGTATACATTATTAGTGTAGAAACATTAATAGTGTAGAAACATTATTAGTGTAGAAACATTATTAGTGTAGAAACATTATTAGTGTAGAAACATTATTAGTGTAGAAACATTATTAGTGTAGAAACATTATTAGTGTAGAAACATTATTAGTGTAGAAACATTATTAGTGTAGAAACATTATTAGTGTAGAAACATTATTAGTGTAAAGAAACACATCGCGTTATCAACTCTATTCTAGATTCGACGACCCACAGCCGCAAAACGCTAATTTACACACGTGTGACAGTAGTTACTGTAGTTAGGTTACACATTCCCATAGTGTAGCCACTATATAGTTTACGTTCACGCCGCTAAAAGACACTTTTTCTGTACTTATGTACGGCGTAGCGAGCAATAATAGTACGGATTGACACGTTTCGGGTATTACACTATTTAAATACCTCCTAAATTAGAGTAATTGACATTAATTGAACCGTACCTATACCAGCGTAAAGGAAAAAAAAGCATTGTTAATTCTATTTTATGTTCAATATTAGAGGCTCTAATATAGTACTACGAACACTAATCGCCATTCACAGAGTACTGTACGGAACTGTACTGTACACCAAAGAAGCAGTAAAAAAGTCAGTGCTAACGGTAGTTTTTGCGAGTAAAAAAAAACCCACTGGCAAGCACTTTTCTCAAAAGTTTCATCTATCACTAAGAAGAATTTTTTGTCTTTCTTATGAAAAATGCCAAGACTTTATTAAAAAGCGCGATGGTTAAAAACCCTAAAAAACCCTAAAAAACCATTTGAGTCCATGGGAATAAAACGGAACGGCAATGCCAAAACTGAAAAAACTACAAGTGGAGGGAAAGGAGCAAAAAGGAACAACACGGAAAACCAGAATCACGGAAACACGGAACACAGGGCACAACACAAAATGCGGAACACGTAACACGGAAACACGGAAAAATGACAAGTAAAACAGCGACGCCCAAAGAAGCAACAACTAGTTTAGGTACAAACGTGTGCAGTCAAGAAAAAATCATCAAATTTTAGTTTTATTAGTTTTCTTTAACTTTACACAATATTTATGATCTTTTCTAGTAACAAATATAGAATATACTAAAATATACACAATTAAGTGTGGGCAATACAGAAAAAAAAGTGGAACCAGTTTTGAGCTCCGGAGTTTCGAGGGATTTAAATATTTACATGTAATTTTTTCTCTTTCTTATTCAAAACAATTAGAGGTGATTCTTAAGCAAAAAACGAGACCAGAAAATCATATCGTCACAATAGTCATCAAATATACAATAAAATATATGTTTATTAACTTAGGTTTATTAGCTTAGATTTATTAATTTAGGTGAGAAATAACAGGTAAAAATCTTGGAATAAAGAACAAAGGAAATATATTTTTTTCTCTATCAAAACAAGTCATATCCACTTTCATCGAAGAAAAAAATGTAAAATGTAAAACTGTATATGTCCTCCACCTAATTGTTTTCAGAGAATAAAAATACTCTTCAAGTGAAATTTCAAACATTATTATGCAAGATTCAAAAGAAAGGATTAAAAAAAAAAAAAAAACTCCCGTTGTATTTTTTCAGTGGAACAAATATTTTTTTGCCACACAACATTGGAACACCAAATCTTTCACTTCCTTCCAAATTGCTAAATTCACTGCTAACAAAACTAACAAACTAACGTATCTCCAAACTATACAAAAATCTCTTTGAATTCCTTCATAATTTCTTTCTTCAAAATCTCTTTCATCAAAAATCTTTACTTTTATCCCTTGTCTCAATTAAAACGATAATTTTGACACCAAGACACATTTGAAAGTTTCTTCAAATTTTCTTTATTCACCTTCATTATTTCTTAATTGAACCGACTTACTAACAATTTTGAGACCAGAGAATTCCCCATTTCAATACAAACAACAACAAAAAGGTCAACACTATTTCACAATTTGAATCCCTATCCTCGACAAATCTAAAAACTAAACTTATTCTCGACAAAAAAAAAAATCAAACAAAATTTGAACTTCTCCCTTTCGATGAAAAAAAATTAAAAAAATTGAATCCCTCTTCCGAAAGTAAATTGACACCCGCGATGTTTCGAACAGCGAAACAGGAAAAAAAAAAAACAATCTCCATCTTCTCCTCCCTCTCCTCCTACATCATCTGTTTCCCCCTCCGACTCCTTCTCCTTCTCCCTCTCCCTCTCCTCCTCCCTCACTGTTACCCCTCACGTGACATCACGATTTTCAATTGAATTTTGTTTCATCCTCCCACACTTTTATGAGTTGCCGCACTACCTTTTCGTCTTTTTCTTCGTCTTTTCTGTCCCTTGTTAAGGTTGACACATCTTCCGATACATCTCCCTCGGTCGATCTTTCGCTTACCACAGCGTGACCGTTTGTCACCATTCCATCCTCGTCTTTTTCTGCCTCTACAGACAAGGAAGAGATTCCTTCAATGATTCGAGAAATGTCATTCTTGACATTTGAAACGGCCACATGGAGACGATTGAGGGAGGCGAAGGAGTCAGGAAGAGACGAATTTGCTTCCTACAAAAAAAAGACAAAACAAAACAAAACAGAAAAAGAGGGATACACAACACTTAGTAATCAAAAGTTACCCATCTTAGAGTTTTAAATCGGTGTAAAGAACGTGCAGGGTGGGAGGGAGAGAGAGGGAAAGGGAGAGGGAGAGAGAGTCAAAAACATGGAAACAAATGGTCAAAGCGGGAGAGGGAGACAGATGTGGAAGGAGGCAGAAAGAGGGAGGAATGGCAGAGGAGAGAGAGAGAGAGAAAGAAAGAGAGAGAGAGAGAGAGAGAGAGAGAGAGAGAGAGAGAGAGAGAGAGAGAGAGAGAGAGAGAGATAGTTAGAAAGTACCTCCCATATGGTAGGCGGTTCCTTGAACACCTGGGTGACTTTGACAGCTTCTCGAAAGTTTCGAAACTTTTTGGCATTTTCCCCCGCAGTTTCCATTAGTCGCGTAAAAGCTTCCTGGAAAATTAAAAAAGAAAAAATATATATATAGATAGATATTTATATATATATGTATATATATATGCATATATATATATATATGCATATATATACATATATACATACATATATATTTATATATATATGTATATTTCAATCAGGATTCAACAAACATTAAATCAAAACATGATTGATTAAATATAATGTGATTAACTAATCAATAACAATCATAGAAATCGAATCGCAGTTTGAATTGCATTCTAGATTCTAGTATATAAACCAACATGATGATGGTGATTGACTGACGACGGGGATCAAACGGACGCGGAAAACGGAGCGTGCCGGATGGGAAGCCCGATTTCCGCCACGCGTTGAATGATTTTGTGATTTATTTTCCTTTCTTTTTTTGATTTTTTCTTTTATTTTTATGATGATTTTTGACCAAAGCCTGACGACATTTTTCAAAATTGAGGCATTCGAAAAAGAAAAATTAGTTAAAAAATCAGGGAATTATTTCATAAGTTGAGTTAAAAACTGGAAAAATCTTAGACAATTGAGTTAAAAACCGGAAAAAAGTAGAAATTTGAGTGAAAAAAGTAGAAATTTGAGTTAAAAATCCGGGAAAGCTTAAAAAAGAGTCAAAAAACAAAAAAACCTTAAACAATTTGACTCAGAAAACCGGAAAAATGGATTTACACTGAAAAAAAATCATCCATCCTTCTCAAATTCCATTGCTAAAATATACAAAAAAATATACACAGTTTAAAATACTATGGGTGAATAAAACTATTTTTCAATGAGAAAAGAAAAAAATGATTAAACTAAATACATAATTTTTTGAATTAGTTAAGACTATCAAATCGTACATATGACAAAATTTGGTTGTAGTCGATCAAAATGAGACGATTAATTCGGGTTTAAAAGTTTTGTAAACCACACTATTTTGTGTATACAAGAATAAGACGTCTTTTTAAAACATACTTTTTACTTCATATTATTACTTCGTGATTTTCAAGAAAGTAATGCATTATCTTCTAATCCACCAAAAAGCGTTGATTTCCACTCTTATCACAATAATTTAATTTTCTCTTAAATAACATTCTTTTATACCTTTAATTAAGTGCTTTTTCAGTTTCATAAAAACAACTTCAAAAAAAAAGGGATTTTGTTGTTCAAAAATTAAGTTCTTTTTTCCTCCACCAAAAACCAAATTCGCTCAAATATTAACCAAAAAAAAATGAAATTTAACCTTGAAAAAAATAAAACACAGGTGAGTTTTCTCTTTTTCTTTTCGTTTTCTTCTCTTTTCCTCCTTCTAAAACTAAGGCAAGCCGGAAAAAGGGAAAAAATAAACTTATAAACTCACCTTATGATCGTTTAACAATTTTAAAAGATCTCTCGTTTCTCGAAAAGCGTTAATTGTATTTTTCATCGTGTCACGTCGCACCAAGGCAGCCATTTTTGATGCCTCCGCCTGCCATTTCTTAATTTTTTAATTAAATTCCTTCTTTTCGTAATTCTTATTTGATAATGTACTTACTGTTCAATTGTTTTTTTTTCTTAGTTCATTTTTTCTAAGGTCACTATTTCTGAGTTCATTCGTTTAAACCAAAAAAAAAAAAAAAAAAACTTGAAAAAAAAAAACTGACCGCATCCGTCGGCGCAAAAAGAGTTTTGTTTTTTCCATCGGTCAGGTTAAGGGCCGTTTTGTAGACCGTATTGTTCAGATACGACAAAAGAGTGGTGAAGTTCCCTGCAGCCGTTAAGTTGACAACTATTCTGTCGAATTGGAAGGTTCCATGCATCCCTCCGTGATCATGGCCGTGATGTGAGAGGGAGGGGGAAGGGAGAGAGAGAGCGATGAGAGTGAGAATGAGAGGGAGAGAGAGAGAGAGTCTGGAGAGGGGACCGGGGAAAAAAGCCATTTCGAGAGAGGCGAGAGAGGGAGAGAGAGAGAGAAAAAAATTGGGCAGAAACAATGAGTGAAAGTGGGAAAGGAGGGAGGGAGGGAGGGAGGGAGGGAGGGAGGGAATGAGGGAAGAGGGAAAGATGGAGTGTGAGGGAGGCAAGGGTGAGTGGGGAACAAGGAAGGAGAATGGACAAATAAGGGAGAGGGAGTGCACAGTTTTCCGGTACATTCTTCCTCCAAAGCCTCCAAAAGAGGGAAGTGAATGTACTAATTGTACTACAATGAGAAAGTACACTTCGAAAAAAAGGGGGAACAAAACGACAAACGTCGTGTACTAATGTACTTTTTCAATTGTAGTACTCGTACGGAAAATAGATACCGAACGGGTGTTCCCAACTGGCGAGGTCGTAAAGTACACAATGTCGCTAAGATTATTTGATACTCCTGTAGAATCAAATCAGGATTTCAAAAAATCGTACATAATATGTACGGATACCATCTGTCAGCTCGCGAGTTAAAGCTGTACGGTAAAAATACGTACGATGTTTTACGCGCCAAAGGCCAGTTTGTACAATTGGTGGAGTACTATAATTTGCACAGTACACACCGTGTGTAGCTATTAGGGTTAGGGTAGAATTCCATTAGGCGGTCCCAGTAAATGTACGGAAAATTCTTCTGGCAGCGTTTACTGGAGGACTATTCCATTTTGTCGGGCCAATAACAAACCTTCCTCAATTATGATTGGCGCCACGTAGGTTAGAGTCCAGATTTTGAAAATCTTAAATAAAATCTTCAAACGGAAAGTCAGAACGAAATATCTGTACGACTGGAGGTACAGTACAGTACTGCATACTGTAGTAAACCGTGAATCGCTATTCGTGTTAATATTTTTTTCGCCACTTAAAAGTTAAAAACAACTTTTCTCCGTACACACATATTGGATTGTCAATCTGACGGTTGCAATTGAGAGGTAATATTCTCAACTTCCAATTAACGGTCTCAAATTGAAAATAGGACAATTATGTACGGATAAAAGATGTTTAAAGTGGCGGAAAAATGTTAACGCTAATAGCGATACACAGTGTACTGTACTGTACTATACGAAACGGTCCTGCGGAAGCAAAGCAGCAAAATGTAGTACATTACATTACAGTGCAGTACTGTACTGTACTGTATGAAACGTATGTATCCATTACAGGATTTCCTCAAAGTTAGTGTAGGATGCGAACTATTGAATTCCTTGCATGCGGGGAGATGGCTCAGTTGGGACAGGATCTTCATTTGTTCTCTTTGGCTTTGCTCCCCTTTCTGGTCTTTTAATGTTAATTATATTCCTTTTTCATTACCCCTTTTGTAACTTGATGGAACGTCCAGAAGACGTCTTCCAGACCGCTATTCCGCTACGCATCGCAAGCACCTTCGATATCTTCGATCTGCCTATGAAATATGCCAAGACCGTTACAATCTAGAGTTGCAATGTATTTGATTTTTTCGATGCCATGTGTCGAAATCGTTAATGCCAATCATGTACACCGTTGCTCATCACCGGCACTGATATGCAATTATGTAATTATGCAATTATGCAATTATGCAATTATGCAATTATGCAATTATGCAATTAGGCAATTATGCAATTATGCAATTATGTAATTATGTAATTATACAATTATGTAATCATGCAATTATGCAATTATGCAATTATGCAATTAGGCAATTATGCAATTATGCAATTATGCAATTATGCAATTATGTAATTATGCAATTATGCAATTATGCAATTATGTAATTATGCAATTATGCAATTATGTAATTATGCAATTATGCAATTATGCAATTATGCAATTATGTAATTATGCAATTATGCAATTATGCAATTATGCAATTATGCAATTATGCAATTATACAATTATGCAATTATGTAATTATGTAATTATGCAATTATGCAATTATGTAATTATGCAATTATGCAATTATGCAATTATGCAATTATGCAATTATGCAATTATGCAATTATGCAATTATGTAATTATGCAATTATGCAATTATGCATCTCGACACAAAAACGACAAAACCCATCCGATCTTGATGTCCTCATCCGGAACCGATCCCCGAGGAGGGGGAGAAGGGGAGAGGGGAGGGAAAGAGGGAGAAGGGGAGAGGAGGGGAGGAGGAGGGGAGGAGGGCAAGGAGGAGGGAGAGAAAAGAGGGAGAGGAGGAGGGAGGAGGAGGGAGGAGAGGGAGGAAGAAAGAAGTAGGTGAGAGAGAGAGAAAGAAGAAGACAGGAGAGGCTAGAGGGAACTACCGTCTCTTCACCTACTCTCCACGCTCCCTCCCCCCGTCCTCCCTCCCTCCGTCCTCCCTCCCTCCCTCCCTACATCTTTCTTTTCCTCCCTCTTTACCCACCCCCCCTTTCCTCTTTTCTCTCCCCCCTTCTCTCTTCCTGGCTTGCTCCACTTCAGAGGACTGAATGCTTCAAATTTAGGGCTACGATGAGGGATGGGGGGAGAGGGAAGGAGAGCGATAAGGTGAGGTTAGGGTGGTAGAGGGTGGGAGGAGGGACAGGCGGAGGAGAGAGATGGAAGGAGAGGGAGATATAGGGAGAGAGAGGGAGGAGGAAGGCAGCGAACTTTCCCTTTTTTCTCCCTATCTCCCTCCCTCTCCTCTTTCCTTCTTCCATCCTATATTTCCTCTTGTCCTCCTTCCCTCCCTCCCTCCCCCCCTCCCTCCCGTCTTTCTCCTCTCTCCTCCTCCCTGCCTATCTCCTCTTGTCCCTCTGTGGACAAAAGCAATTATTTATTTATTGTTGTAAATTGAATGAATAATAATCATTATAAATGGGTAAAGAATAAGTTATATATTATTGTTATTTATAGTAATAAATTGAATAAGTCGGTTATCAATTAGCTATTCATTATCATTTTTTGTTGTTATTTATTATTATTAGTTATTATTTTTATAATACAAACAAGTTTTTAAGTAAATACAAATAAATATATTTAAAAGTAAAATTAAAGTTTATTAAAATTACAAATTAATCAATCAAAATTCGAGGTTGCAGCATGGGATGTGTGCTCTAGTGGTAAGAGGGGGAGAGGGAGAGGAGAGAGGGGAGGGGGGAGAGGGTAGTTGGGAGTGGGGAGAGGGGAGGGGAGAGGGGAGAGGGGACCAACTCCCTGTGCTGTAAATAAGTTCATTCCACACCGGTGACATTGACTTAATTAATCATTTTTGTTAATTTCACAACATATAACAATGTAAAAACATACATATGACTGAATCTACACGTCTTCAGAACATCTTTCTCAAAAAATAAGAAATAAATGGTTTGAAAATATGAAAAAAATGGGTTGAAAGACTTAAACCACAAACCAAATTTCTCTGCACAATAAAAACCCTAAAAGAAGAACCCAAAACCCTAAAAACACCAAAACCCCTAAAATCTCAAAATTCCATGACAACCAATTGATCCAAAAACCATAAAATTCCAAAACCCACAGACCCCAAAACTCCAAACTCCCAAAAATACCAAATCTCCATGCACACCCACAGCACCAAAATATGATTTTCAAAAATACGTCTTTATTGCTTTCCAAAAAAAAGCTAAGAAACTTTTGTACGCTTCCGTACGGTTTTAGACGTGACAAAATTATAAAAAATTTGAACTTCAATGTTGTGGCGCTTTTTAGAACTTCACTCTAAGAGAAACTAGTCTCTAGAAATTAACCTTTTAACTTATCCGCGACTTGAGAAAAAAAAAGGAAATGGAATCCTTCTGTATCTAAAATTCTTGAAAACTTCCAAAAAAAGAAAAAAAATAGTCAAAAACATTTCCGAAACCGAACCAATTTTCCCAAGAACATTTCCAAATAACTTTTTTGAAAAACGTTTCCGAAAAGACAAAAAAAACCTGTTTTCGAAAAACAATGAACCGTATTACAATGCGATCGCAAAAATCGATACCCAAATACAAAAAATAACCGAAAACGAAGAAAATCCAATTTGGGATCCACCATTATGATGAGGAGGAGACATAGACATAATAGGAGTATCGTAAACCGGAATAATTGCCGTAAGATTTAAACTTGTAGGAATTAAAACACTCGAAATCCCGTGGACCGCCGTATAATTATCGGCCAACAAATTAGTTGACACCACTGTCGCATTGCCGACTTTGATTTTCGTTCCGTTAACCGTAACGGAAAGAGTTGTTCCCAGAATACTGGTGAGAGAGGTTTGAGGAAGGGAGAGAGAGGAGGGGGGGATATTCCCAAAACTCGAAATCGTAGCTTGATCGACATATTCATATACAATGTGGTACGCGAGGATTTGAAAAACGACACCGGAATTAGCGAGGAGAGCTTTCGTGGTACTCGATAACGCCGCGAAAGCCTGATAAAAAAAAAAAAAAATAGTTATCATCAGAAAAAACCAAAAAAGTATTCAAGAAAATAAAAAACCCCATTAAGAAAAAATCCCCGAAATATAAAACAGATTTCAAATCCGTTAAAAAGACGACTACTTTTCCAAATTCCGACGGACTTGGCAGGGGTGCATGGCCCTGGGAGAGATAGGAGGAGGGGAGAGAGAGACAGAGAGAGGAAAAAAAGAGAGCAAGGTGGAAATGCGGAAAACAGGGAGACGCAAGCAATAATGACCGGGAACTGAAAAAAATCGCTTTTCCGCAGCTTTTCCGCAGGACCCATAACTTTCACGTCCCGAAAGCGAAACAGGTTACAGTATGTTCGTAACAGAGATCCGCTCTAAAACGCGCATGGTTCGCTGTGAATAGCCCACAATTTCACGTAAACATACTTCACATGGAAAGCTTCCCTAACACCAAAACCTGACAGGCGCCGCCGCCTAGGCGGCTTCGACAAAGATCATATCAGTAGATCTTGTACCAATAGATCTTGTATTACTAGATCTTTAATACCCGACGGAATCACATGTCGACATTCGTTATCAATTCGTTATGAATTCGTTATCAATTCGCTATCAATTCGTTATCGATTCGTTATCAATTCGTTATCAATTAGCTCTTAATTCGTTATCAATTCGTTATCAATTCGCTATCAAATAGTTATTAATTCGTTATCAATTCGTTATCAATTCGCTATCAAATAGTTATTAATTCGTTATCAATTCGTTATCAATTCGTTATCAATTTGTTATCAATTAGTTATTAATTCGTTATCAATTCGTTATCAATTCGTTATCAATTAGTTATTAATTAGTTATTAATTCGTTATCAATTAGTTATCAATTCGTTATCATTATGTTATCATTACGTAATCATGTAATCTTATCCAATTTTACACGTTTATTCGTTTTTTCAACAATGCCTGGACAAGCTTTCGGATATCTTCCAGATACTAAATGCCACGTGGCGTCGAGCACGTCCCGATTTGATCCAAATCAAAAGCTTGATTTAATTTTTCAGCGGATAACGTGCCGACAAGAGAGAATCGCCGAATCTTATGTGACGTGGCATTCAAAGCGCGCCAATTGCCGAATCGCACGATTCTCTAAGCATTATTTAGTTGTTAGATCGATACGTCGGCTATCACGTAGACACCGGCGGACACGAGCAGTGTACGGGACCTGTACGGAACCGACACTAATAGCCTGCCCGAGCTGTACGCGGATTTGTCGGACGCCTATTTTTGTTCGTTTGTGAAAAACGATGTAGCTACTGTACCGTACTTTAATTTCCGTCGTGATATCCTGCACGAGCAGTTTCGCGGATTTGTACGGATAATAGATGTACGGATCCGTATTTCCGTGCGTTTGTCAACCGTACTTTAATTTCCTCCAATAGAAACACGCCCGATACTACGAAAATACACACTAGGGTATACAAAAAATCGGAAAAATCTACAATGGAGAAGGAAAGCTCTATCCTTCTCTCCCTCCCAGCCCTCTCCCTCTCCCTCTCCGCACCCCTCTCCGCATCTCCAACTCTCATTTCTCCCCCTCGCCCCTCCTACTAAGTTCCCTCTCCTCTCTCTCCCCTCCTATTTAGTGATGTATGTATTGATATTATTACTTCTCTTATCTGTACAGTGAATGGAGGGAAAGGGAGGAGAGAGAGGGGCGCAGGGAGAGGGAGGGGGAGAGGGAAAGGGAGGAGGAGACAGAGGGGCGCAGGGAGAGGGAGAGGGAGAGGGAAAGGGAGGAGACAGAGGGGCGCAGGGAGAGGGAGAGGGAAAGGGAGGATAGAGAAGGGCGGGTTGAGAGGGAAGGAGAGAGAGAGAGGGACGAATTGGGATAATCGAGGAACTGGGATTGGGAATTATGAATTGACAAAATTGGGAATCGGAAAAAGGGGCATCTAGGAAGTTGGGAAAATCAAGGAAATTGGGAATTGGGGATTTAAAAAAATGGAAAGCTAAAAATTTGAAATTGAAGAAGAGTCTATTTGGGAATTTGGGAAAATGGGGGAATTAGGCAAAAAGGAAACTGTAGATTTGAGAAAATTTGTGAATTGGGAGAATTGGGAAATGGGAAAGTTGGAAGATGGAAAATTGGGAAATCGGAAAAATCGGGAAAATCGGAAACATCAAAAAATTGTAACTTGGGGAATTGAAAAAATTGGCGAAATCGGGGAATTGAGAAATTGAGAAAATTGCGGAAATTGGGGAAATTAAGAAATTGGCAAAATCAGGAAATTGGGAAAATTGGAGACATTGGAAAATTGGAGAATTGGGGAAATTAGGAAAAATGTGGAGAAATTGGGAAATCTGGGGAAATTGGGGAATTGGGGAAACTTTATAGTAAATTCTTGAAAGCTTTGAATTTTAAAACGGTATCTTTTGAACTTTTAAGATTATTAAGAATTTAGCGCAAAATAGGAAATTGATAAAATTCAAAATTAGAAATTACAAATTACAAAAATTTGCGAAAATTGGGAATTTGAAACTGAGTATTAGGAATTGACATTATATAAAAAAAAAAACTTGTACCGCCGTCGAAAAATAGATCCGTACATTGAGGAACGGCACAGGTGTGACAGATGTCACTAGGTTTGAATCACACGTGGCTTTACGAACTCGCCGAATTAAGAAAGAGATAAAAAAAAGGTAATGGTAATAATTTCTAAAATAAATAAAATAATAATAATAAAAATACTAATAAAGGAGACAAAGAGCCAAAAAATATCTAGCAGAAAATAATAAAAAAATAAAAAAAATACCACAGCCCTCTCAAAAATAAAAGGAAAAATGTCACAAAAAACCTAAAAAAAAAAAAAAAAAAAAAAAAAAAACCGCATCCGTCGGCGCAAAAAGAGTTTTGTTTATTCCGTCGGTCAGGTTAAGGGCCTTTTTGTAGGTCGTATCGCTCAGATACGACAAAAAAGTGGTGAAGTTCCCTGCAGCCGTTAAGTTGACAACTATTCTGTCGAATTCGACGGTTCCATGCATCGCTCCGTGATCATGGCCGTTTTGCGAGAGGGAGGGGGAGGGGAGAGAGAGAGCGATGAGGAGAGTGAGAAGGAGAGGGAGAGAGAGAGAGAGTCTGGAGAGGGGACCGGAGATAGAAGCCATTTATAGAGAGGTGAGAGAGGGAGAGAGAGAGAGAAAAAATGGGAGGGAAAAATGAGTGAAAATGGGGAAGGAGAGAGGGAGGGAGGGAGGGAGGGAGGGAGGGGGGGGAGAGAGGGAGGGAGGAGAGGGAGGGCGAGGGAGGTACTTTTTCAATTGTGGTACTCGTACGGAAAACAGTTGCCGACGGGTGTTCCCCACTGGGAGAGGTCGTACCGTACATAAAGTTGCTAGACTCTTTGATATTTCCTATATAGAATCCAAATAACATTTCAAATTTCCGTACATAATTTGTACTGTTAGAATCTGTCAGCTTGCGAGATGTACGGAAGATATAACGTATATTGTTTTATGGCCGTGAAAGGCCAGTTTGTACTATTGGTGTAGTACAGACTTGAAAAGTACAGTACACCGTGAATCGCGCCAGTGCTGTAGATGTGATACTTGCCGTACGATGCCGGACAATCGCCGCCGAATGTACGATATTTCGTACACACAAAAGGGCGAACTGGCGCAGTTATCATTTCTTAACTCGAACTGTCGACTGTACTATTGTACGAAATGTCCAGACGCGTTAAAAGAGCAAGAATACCAGGCGTACTTAAATTATAGTGCAGTACTGTACTTTGTCGCGGAAGTAATGTTGACCGTGTAACTACAGAACTACACCGCGAATCGCTATTAGCGTACATGACGCTAATTGGGGTACCCCTTTTTTTGGGGCAAATTCTCAAATAGAATAAAGTACGCTAAATGTTTTTGCTCGTTATTTGAGGTACCCCGCTCAATGCGGTTCATAACTGTAATTTAGTGTACTTTTAAATAGTATTGTGTACGGACTGCCAGATCTGTACTATTCCGTACCTTTTAAATTTGAAAGTACAGAAAATACAATAATATATAATTGCGTAAATATTTTCCGGCATACGCAGATGTCAAAAAAACGCGACGGCGCACGATTTGAACAATGTCGTACATCTACATGTTTTAGCGTGGACATATTATGTGCCGAAATTTTTTACGAAGCAGTTTACAAATTAGAGTACATGATAAATTAGTATCATGGTGTACCCGAAAAAACACAATTTACCGTAAAGTACGCTAATTGTTTCATTACGCTATATTTTTTATACGCTAATAGCGATTCACGGTGTACAGTAGAGTACACCGTGACACCGTGTAACAGTGTGAATTTTTATTTCGCCATTTAATAGCATCCTTTTTCCGTACACATACGTCCGTTGGAGACGCCCAGTCAGACGCTGAAAATTTTTTTTTTCAACCTGAACCGTCAGATTAACAAAAAGTTACATGTGCACAGTGAAAAGATGCTTATGATGAAAAAAAAACCTTTACACTAATAGCGATACACGGTGTACTGTCAATGTTTTTTCCGCAACATACGAAAACTTTCTCGGCTTGCACACGCGTCCAGCTTTTGATTGGGAACCCGCAATCGCATATTGTGAATTGATTCAATCGACACCGTCGGATAAACAATCCAACAAGTGTGCACCAACAGTTCAGTTAGAAAGAAACAAAAAACATAATATATGGTGTACGGTAGGTAACGAAAGGGCGTACAAAATTTGGTCATCGGAAATTCGGAACCTATACTAAATTCCAAAACAGGTACAGTACTGTACAGTACAACGTGAATTCTTATTAGTGCTGACATGTTTTCGTCTCTTTAAAAATCTTTTCTCCGTACACACATGTCAGTTTCAAGATCTGACAGCTGCGATTGAAAGGTAAGATTCTCAGCTTCCGATTGACGGTCTTAGGGTACTTTCGCATGTAACCGAAACTTAATCTTGTTATTTTGTTTTTTAGCGAAGATTTGCCGTACAACTTTCAAAGCATTCGGATGTAAACCCAAAAAACTTGTTACTTTACAAAGGTGACTCACGTAGACGTGTACGAAACAATCTGACAGATGATGTGGTACACAAAGTGATGCGAAACTTCAACTCGACTGCAAATTGAGACGTCCAACCGCACGCTGTACACTCTATGTGACTTCAGGACATTGTCGACGTGGAGGCTTTAACACTCTGCCGTACTTGCTCAGCTATTCCACAGAACGACCCTCTCTACTCTGCCGTGTCGTGCCTTTTTACTTTCCCCCACCCTTCTTCGCCATTCTTGCAAGGATACAAAGCATATTAACATAGTGTATTCAAATAGGGAAGGAGGACAAACATTTAAGGTCTTCTATACAGCTATGTAAGTTCAAACTTGAATGTGACATTGCCAAATGTTGTTGGATATTTTTTATAAGCTCATTTTAACAGTAAACAGTTTGCAATATGAAGTATTTTCTTATATTCAGTTTACCGCAGTATTTCTGGGTTGCTTTCGACTTATGATAATTTTTTTTACAGCCAACAGTCTGAAATGTATTGTTTTTTTTCAGTTCACTACACACTACACAGTGTTTACACTATTTCTGGGTTGCTTTCGACTTATTATACTCATCTTTGTTAGAATCAAGGTTGTAATCGGCCGTCGCGGTCTGTCGCGCGGCCAGCAAGGTTGGCGTTACATGAAGATAGTGGTCCAGATTGGTTTGGAGTCATTAAGTCGAGCTGTACGGTTATGTAGTACTTTGGTCTCGCGAAGATTTAGTTTGACAACGACCAAAATTTTTGTTCCGTTTGGTGTGTACAGTTAGTGGGTTCGTTTTGTCTTTATTTGTTGTTGTTTGTACCAGTGTCTTGTGTTGTTTTGGAAAAGTAAGTTTCGTGCGTACGCGACGTTTCGTGCGTACTCGACGCGATTGTAATGCGTAAGTACTCACAAAATCTAATGTGGAGGTTCGATTATTTTTATGTGGGTGGGAGAAAATGTATGAATTATGTTGGAACGTATGGTATTGGATTTCAAGTGAACGAAGAAATATGGGCAAAAGTACGGTTTGCGTAAGGGGAAATGGACAATCCGACGTGAGATAATCGACGTTTCATATACGAAATGTTGAAAGTGTACGTCGATCGTACGGAACATAATGTGCGACAGGCGGCATTTATGAAAAAGGACGCCGCTCGTACGTAGAATCTATTTTGGACAGGTGTACCTTTGTTTCGGCAGGCGGCATTTATGACGAAGTACGTGGTTGCGATACGGTACAGATTTGGATGGTAAAATAACATTTCGTCAAGTGGATGGAAGTGGCACGTGGCTCGACATCAAGGGTGCCAAATAAGGGTGACGTACGGTGGATATAGGTCGCCGTTATTTTTTCAAGTAGTGGTGACGCGAAATCGCGTCAATCACACGATGATTATTTTGGACGTCTCAGATTGTTTTACGAAATTCGAGTTTCGTTAAGTGACTCAGCATGACTCAGTATACGATTTTGTGAGATTGCGTGTACTTGAAAATATTTGGAACAACAATGCTTTGTCTTATTTGTATTATTAAATTAGTGTTGATTATGACGTTTAAATTTAAGTTGTTAATTAGGGTTTCGACAGTTTAATTTGTGTGTGAAAAATATCGTACTTGTAGACAAGTGTACGCTTACGATTGCTTGACTCTCAGGTGTACGCTTACGATTAGTTTGATTTAGTGACAGTTACGTAATTTACGTTGGTTATTTTGACACTTAGTGATTCGTTGACAGCTCACAAGTGTATGTATAGGAATGAGCTTTGTTAGGAATTAATCATCAATGCTGGTTAGAAAAGTAGGGACCAAAGATGTAGTATTTTAGGGTTGTCGATTAGGTCATGCACTTTGAATGATATAATGATTATTTGATTATACTTTTGTTTATGTGTGATACATTCGTGTGTTATTATTTATTTATGTTATTTTATATATGTTATGGAAATACACCGGTTTGGGTATTAAGCCCAATTCTCGGGTTTGGGTTTTATACACCCCAATATCGAAATACACCGGTTTGGGTAAAAAGCCCAATTTTCAGGTTTGGGTTGATAAGCCCCAATATCGAAATACACCGGTTTGGGTATTAAGCTTATTTCATGGGTTCGGGTTTTATAAGCCCCAATATCGATATACACAGGTTTGGGTATTAAGCCCAATTTTCGGGTTTGGGTTTTATAAGCCCCAATATCAATATACACCGGTTTGGGTATTAAGCCCAATTCTCGAGTTTGGGTTTTATACACCCCAATATCGAAATACACCGGTTTGGGTATTAAACTTATTTCATGGGTTCGGATTTTATAAGCCCCAATATCGAAATTCAAGGGGTTTCCAACACTTAGCCAAATATTCCAGTTTTTTGACTCGGCGTACACGGGTTCCGGTACTTAGCCAAATTTTCGAAGTATTTTGACTCGGCGTACACGGATTCCGGTACTTAGCCAAAATTTCGAAGTATTTTGACTCGGCGTACACGGGTTCCGGTACTTAGTCAAAATTTCGAAGTATTTTGACCTTGCGTACACGGATTCCGGTACTTTAGCCAAAATTTCGAAGTATTTTGACTCGGCGTACATGGATTCCGGTACTTAGCCAAAATTTCGAAGTATTTTGGCTCGGCGTACACGGATTCCGGTACTTAGCCAAAATTTCGAAGTATTTTGGCTCGGCGTACACGGATTCCGGTACTTAGCCAAAACTTCGAAGTATTTTGACTCGGCGTACACGGATTCCGGTACTTAGCCAAAATTTCGAAGTATTTTGGCTCAGCTACACAGATTACGGTACTTGGACAAATCTCGAAGTCGTTTGTTTTTACATTGTTGTACACACTCCAATCGTGAATTTAAAGCTTCTTCAAAAGCTTCAAAGGTGGCGTGAGCGCCAATATAAGGCTTCCTCTATGGCACAAAGCCTGCAAAATGCACCGAAAATATTTGGTGTAAACGCCTTCGCATTGGAGGACCCACGGTGTTATTTGCCGAAATGACCGCATTAGGGCAAACACCCTCCCAGTATTGATGGACTGCTCCCTCTACTACGTAAAAAAACTCAAATGTGCGTCAGACCGCAAATTGGCTGCCCAAAAAAAAGATAGAAATACTTTATGAAATATCTAGTAAATTTTCAATAATAAAAATTGGAAAATGTCATACTGCAGCCTAAAAGGCTCCAAAGGTTGCCTTAACGCCGATTTAAAGCTTCCTCTATGGCACAAAGCCGGAAAAGTGCTCCCAAAATGCTTTGGGCAAACGCCCTTTGCCTTGGAGTAACCGCGGTCTTACTTGTTCCAAATGACCGGCTTGGGGCAAACACCCTCCCAGTAGTGAGGGACTTCTCCCCCTACTAGGTAAAAAAGGCTCCAATGGTGGCCTTAGCGCCGATTTAAAGCTTCCTCTATGGCACAAAGCCGGAAAAGTGCTCCCAAAATGCTTGGGGCAAACGCCCTTTGCCTTGGCGTAACCGCGGTCTTACTTGTTCCAAATGACCGGCTTGGGGCAAACGCCCTCCCAGTAGTGAGGGACTCCTCCCCCTACTAGGTAAAAAAGTGCAAATGTGCGGCATAAAAGGCTCCAATGGTGGCCTTAGCGCCGATATAAAGCTTCCTCTATGGCACAAAGCCGGAAAAGTATCCCCAAAATGCTTGGGGCAAACGCCCTTTGCCTAGGCGTAACCGCGGTCTTACTTGTTCCAAATGATCGGCTTGGGGCAAACGCCCTCCCAATAGTGAGGGACTCCTCCCCCTACTTGGTAAAATAGGCTCCAATGGTGGCCTTAGCGCCGATTTAAAGCTTCCTCTATGGCACAAAGCCGGAAAAGTGCTCCCAAAATGCTTGGGGCAAACGCCTTTGCCTTGGCGTAACCACGGTCTTACTTGTCCAAAATGACCGGCTTGGGGCAAACGCCCTCCCAGTATTGAGGGACTCCTCCCCCTACTAGGTAAAAAGGGTGAAATGTGCGTCGGAACGCAAATTGACACCTCAAAAAAAAGATAGAACACTTCGCCAAATTTTCGAAGAATTTTCAATACTGCAAAATGTAAAATGCTATATCTCGGCCGGTATTTAGTGGAATTTAGCTTATTATAGCTTGTTTGGTAGGTAATTTTTCCATCTTTCGAATGAGCTATGACAAGTCGTATTCCACTAAATACCGGCCGAGATATAGCCTTTTACATTTTGCAGTATTGAAAAATATTTCAGAATTTTCAATACTGAAAAATGCAAAATGCTATATCTCTGCCGGTTTTTGGTGGAATTTAGCTTGTTGTAACTTGCTGGGTAGGTAATTATTTTATCTTTCGAACGAGATATAATAAGTCAAATTCCATCAAATACCGGCCGAGATATAGCATTTTTCATTTCGCAGTATTGAAAATTATTCGAAAATTTGACTAAGTGTTCTATCTTTTTTTTGAGGTGTCAATTTGCGGTCCGACGCACATTTGACCCTTTTTACTTACTAGGGGGAGGAGTCCCTCAATACTGGGAGGGCGTTTGCCCCAAGCCGGTCATTTGGAACAAGTAAGACCGCGGTTACGCCAAGGCAAAGGCGTTTGCCCCAAGCATTTTGGGAGCACTTTTCCAGCTTTGTGCCATAGAGGAAGCTTTAAATCGGCGCTAAGGCCAACATTGGAGCCTTTTATGGCGCACATTTGCACTTTTTTACCTAGTAGGGGGAGGAGTCCCTCACTACTGGGAGGGCGTTTGCCCTAAGCCGGTCATTTGGAACAAGTAAGACCGCGGTTACGCCAAGGCAAAGGCGTCTGCCCCCAGCATTTTGGGAGCACTTTTCTTGCCTTTTGCCATGCACAAAGCCTTTTACTGAAGGCCAATGAAAAAGCGTTTGCCCGAAGCATTTTGGTCGCGTTTTTCCGACCTTTTGCTGTGGAATAGGCCTTTGTGTGTGTCTGTGGGGTCTCCTTTGCACAGGCCTTGGCAAAACGTTTATGCAATTAGATGTGTTTGCGGCAGCATAACCCTACTTTCAATTTTTCCGGAAAACAAGAGTAGGGTTGCCCGTTAGGACGAAGACAACCCTAATCTCGTTTTTGGGGAAAAACGAGATTAGGGTTGTCCTTGAAACCCTAATCTCAAAAGTTGGCTAAGTACCAAAGCCTATGTGAATTCGGAAATTCGGCTAAGTACCGGAGTCCTTGGTCGCCGAGTCGAAAAACTTCGAAATTTGGCTAAGTACTGAAACCTGTGTGATTTCGGTGAAGTAAGGCCGGCCTTAGGCCAATGAAAAAGCGTTTGCCCCAAGCATTTTGGTCGCGTTTTTCCGACCTTTTGCTGTGGAAGAGGCCTTTGTGTGTGTCTCTGGGGTGTCCTTTGCACATGCCTTTGCAAAACGTTTATGCAATTAGAGGTGTTTGCCTCACCATAACCCTACTTTCAATTTTTCCGACAAACGAGATTAGGGTTGCCCGTTAGGACCGAGACAACCCTAATCTTGTTTTTGGGGAAAAATGAGATTAGGGTTGTCCGAGAAACCCTAATCTCAAAATTTGGCTAAGTACAAAAGCCTGTGTGAAGCTTGAGGTAGAAGCCCTAAGGCCAATGCAAAGAAAGTTTGTTCAAGGTTTCGGTAGCATTTGTTGGAGCGTCGGAAGACATTTGTATCTATTGTGTGGCACCGTCCCATCGTCTTCGCACGAAGACGAAGGGATGTGGAGTTCGATCCTCCAAACAGATTTGGAAAGGCAAGAAGCATTCGGCCTTGTTGTCTTTCGCTTTGTGACTTGCAATTTCTTGCCTCTCGTTCATTCACTCGAAACCGAAAATCCAAAATTCAAGAGCCTTAAAATTTAATCGAAAGTTGATTTGAAACAAACGAGTGTGTGAAGTTGCAAGTCAGAAAAGCCTCTCATCCTAGCGGAAACTTCGAAAACTGCATGAAAGGAGAGAAAACACTGTAGCAAATGTATAATAGAGCGAGGATTTTGTCGTCAAAGAGTCTTTGAAGACGTATCTAACGGTTGTAATCTTTCCGTGTTATCGTTGTCACAGGTAATTGAGAGGCGATAGTAACCTATCCACACCCGTCAGGCTTAACTTCCCTTGATAACCGGATACCTTTGATTTGCAACTGGCAGCGATAGATTAGACGCCGCAGTGGTCGTTGCTCACGTTCAACCATGGACGACGCTCTGCCCAAAGAGTTCTTTAGTAGATTAACAAGGGGGCTCTCGCGTGCTGTAACCCTACAGATGTGCTCCAAATCATGTCCAAGGCCATTAAGAGAGCGCCTCAAGTTAAACTCACTACGGCGAGGTATGCAGAAAAATACCATGCTCGAGTCATTGCCTCGATGTTAGAGGAGGAGAAGGTGTCCAAGCTCGGGGTCGTAGACGCGTCCGAGGAGCTTGTAGGCCCGAATAACGTCCCTCCCGATGCGTCATTGACCCCAACGAGGGGAGGCGATAGCCGCTCCCTGGACCGATCTAAGGAACCTCGCGGCCGGTAGCAACACCCGAAGGACCTAGTTCCCTTGTCCGTAGGGAGGAGGAGGATGTTGGAGGAGGGGGGCGAGCAGCACTCGAAGTGCCCAAAGCCACGTTCCGTAGGGAAGAGGATGTCGGAAGAGGGGCGCGAGACGATCTTCAAAAAGACGACGTTGGAGAGGGTGGAGGGAGTGAGAACTCGAATGGCGAGGAAGAGGGTGAAAACACTAGCGGGAGAAATGACGCTAACGCAGATAGTGGTCCAATAGATGACGATTGTTAGAATCAAGGTTGTAATCGACCGTCGCGGTTTGTCGCGCGGCCAGCTAGGTTGGCGTTACGTGAAGATAGTGGTCCAGATTAGTTTGGAGTCATTAAGTCGAGTTGTACGATTATGTAGTACTTTGGTCTCGCGAAGATTTAGTTTGACGACGACCAAGTATTTTGTTTCGTTTGGTGTGTATGGTTAGTAGGTTCGTTTTGTCTTTATTTGTTCTTGTTTGTACGTGTGTCTTGTACCTTGCATTATGTCGTTTCGCGTATAGACGCGATTTGATTTGTAGGCGCTCAGTGCGCACTTTATAGTTTGGTTTGTTTTTTAGTTTGATTGTGTGACGTTACATTTGCAGTACTATATACTGCAGTTTAGTGGGAGGGAAAACTTAACCTTTTTGTGGGAGAAAATGTCCGTGAAATATATTGGCTTTCGTGGACAGTTTTCTCTCATCTGAATGTCCTTTTTTGCTTCCGCTGTAATCTTGCACTCCGCATTTTTTGTGTGAGATCCTTTCAAGTGGTATCAGAGCTTGTGTGCTCCTTTGAGGTGTAGAAGGGTGGCTAGTTTGGCCGCCATGGGGAGAAAGAAGAAGAATACCCCTTCTCCTATGATGTCTTCTTCTTCTACGATGATTCCTAGACCTCCTGATCTTGATCCTCCGGATCCAACCGAATCCGAATCATCATCGGATACGGAAGTAGAAATTCCATTTGCCTTCACCGGCAAAACGTTTGAGGAAGCCATTCCGATCGATCCGATCGGACAAAAGAAGGAGAATGAGGGGAAAAATAAGGAGGAAGATAACGCGATGGGAGATCGTCAACAAAAAATGAGGGATGGTCTTTTCCGATATGTTGATCAACGGATCTTGGAGACGAATCGTGTCACGAGACCTCCATTTTTCGGAGATCCCATTCCGACACAAATCGTCGTTGATACGGGAAGAGATGAGGAGGAGATGAGGGAATTAATTCGAAAAGGGAAACTTCCTATCGATGACGATATCGATCTTGACGATTGGAGTGAAGGGGACGAGCAAGTTGAATTTATGTCCGGAAAAATTGTCATTTTCAATGGGACGAATTATCAATCGTGAAAGAAATATATCAAAGGCCAATTTAATTAAAACGCCTTTGGAAGGTGGTAAAAGGGGTGGACAAGATGCCTACCTCGGATCGGAGAGCTTATCGGGTGTGGACGAAGAAAAATCTTTCCGCCGTTGGCGGTTTATTCCAATCATGTAGCACTTCTACTCATGATTTATTTCTTACCCAAAGATTCACCCATGATTGTTGGGTGGCCCTTGAAAATCATTTTGAGAAAAGTCTTCAAAACAAGGTGCAACATATTTATACCGATTATAAATCCTTCAAAGTGAAACCAAATGAATTGATCGATGAGGTCGCAAAGAGATTTAACATTATTATTGAGCAACTCGCAAATATGGGGAAATTCATTGAATAGAATGATAAGGCATCGGTCTTCACTCATGCCTTACCGGAGAAAATGATACATTTACGGGACATTCTCTTATCAAGGGATTCGAACACCTTGGATTCGATCATTACATTCCTTAAACCAACCGAGGCGAATCGACCAAGCTCATCGAGGGGAACCCAACCGACCGGTTCCCTCAATGCTGCAACACCGAAAACGCTCGATCCAAATTATTTTCGGGGAAGAGGAGGAAGAAGAGGGGGAATTCCGAAAGGAAGAGGGGGAAGAGGACACGAAAGGGCCGGGAGATCTCCTTCCTAGCCTGGATATTCAGATGTGACCAATATTGCCTGTTTTTAATGCGGCAAACTTGGTCATATGGCGCCTTCTTGCCCGGATAAGGAATGCCAATGTCACTTTTGCGGGAAATGGGGTCATATAAGCCCCCAATGTTACTCGAAGGCCGACAATGGAGGCGGCGGTGGAAGAGGAGATCGCGGCAGTAGAGGAGACGGCGGCGGCCGATACGGTGGGCGCGGCGGCGGTCATATTGGCGGCCGCGGTGGCCGCGGAGGTCGCCATGGAAGAGGTGGAGGACATTTTATGGGCGACGATCAATTTGAAAGAGGAGGCGAAGGCTCGCAAATATTTTCCGCCCTTAACTTTTCGCTTGATGTTTTGGCAGGTACTACGCAACCAGAAAATGAATGGATTATAGATTCTGGCGCGTCACACCATGTATGTACTGACGCGTCCCTATTTGATGATTTTCGCGAACTCACGGTATCAAAACGAATCACTGTCGCAAGTGGGCAAGTGATTTCAATAAGTACAGTGGGTACTGTACGTTTGGACTTACCTATTTTGGACGCAAGTGGCGTAGAAAAAGTGACGCAAACCCAACTAACAAATGTTTTGTACTTACTTGAAGGTTCAGTGAACCTTCTCAGCGTATCGCAGATCCAGCGTGCAGGCGTGAGCGTATTTGCGTATGGCGACTCCACAATAAAAATTGTACGATCAGATGGTGTACAAATAGGCGAAGGAGAAGTCACGGATTTTATGCATAGTCGCTTAATATGGCGTCGGCCGAAAGCGCACCCAAATTCTGGTGGAATTATTTCGCAAATCTCCGAGTTGAAAGGCGATTTAACCTTGTGGCACCACCGTATGTGCCACACATCCGAGGGGAGTTTACGACGCATGATTAAAAATGGAAGTGTAAGGGGATTGGACTTGGCGTCGGGAGAGAAAATTAACGGGTGCGAGGGATGTAGTAAGGGGAGACAAATCCGAAAGCCGCATCCGGCTAAGGATCCATCGCATAGATCTAAGCATCCTCTTGATCTTGTGCATATTGATTTATGTGGGGACGTAAAACCGGAGACGATTGGAGGAAACAAATATATTATGGTGGTGGTGGACGACTTCTCTCGCTTCACATGGGTAATATTACTTAAACACAAATCCGAAGCATTTTTACGCTTTCAAGAGTGGCATGTGATGGCCGAAAGGCAATGTGAGAGAAAGTTAAAATCTATTAGATCGGACAATGGAGGGGAGTTTCTTGCTTTTGATCCTTATTGCAAAGAGTGGGGAATTTCTCACCAATATACCGCATCTTACTCACCGGAATCCAATGGAGTGGCGGAAAGAAAGAACCGTACGCTTCAAGAAATGGTACGGTCCATGGTACACGGATCCGGAAGGAGTATTCATTTATGGGGCGATGCAATTTTAACGGCGAATTATATTTGCAATCGGCGAATTACGTCGGTTTCGGGTGACAAAACTCCGTATGAGTTGTGGTATGGGCGAAAGCCTACTCTACACCACATTCGGATTTGGGGATGCCGTGCGTCGGTATATATTCAATCACAAAAGAGAAAAGGTAAATTTGCATCGAGGAGTTGGAGTGGTTATTTCGTGGGATATAGTGAGAAAGGGAGTCTTTATCGAGTTTATGATCCGATTCGACACATCATTGAGGAATCAAGAAATGTGGATTTTCACGAAGACTTACTATCCACAATCTCTCGATCGGCTAAGCGAAATTCTAATCTTGACTTTCATGAAGAATTTGAAATCGGTGAACTTAATGACATTGAGGGTTCGGATTCGGAAATTGAGCCGGAATCCACCTCCAATGTTAACTGGGGGAAAGGTAAAATTGAGGAGAATGTAAATTTTGGTAATTCGCGAAGCGAAAATTCCCGAATGTCTTCAGACACGAGGAAATCTACGTCTTCTAAATCAAGTGAACCGAATATTATTGAGGAGGAGAGAGAATATGAGCCGAGGAGGAGTATGCGGGAAATCAAGGGTAAGAAACCGGCTCGTCTTTCTTTTGATGGTAAGGGGAATGTGGAAAATTCATATTATTTTATTTCGGCGGAGAGGGAGGATGATTTTCTTTTATAGCAATCATTATGTGAAAACAAGCCGAGCGATCCGCAATCGTATATGGAAGCACGAAAATCATGCGATTGGGAGAAGCATTGGAAACCGACAGGGAGCGAGAACTTCAATCTATTATCGACAACCGTACGTTTGAGGAGGTAAGCCTACCGGAGGGTAAAAATGCTATTGATGCGAAGTGGATTTTTAAAACCAAAACTGGTGCATCGGGGGAAGTAGTAAAACATAAGGCTCGGCTGGTGTGCAAGGGCTTTCAACAAAGGGAGGGGATAGATTATACGGAGACATACGCACCGGTAGTTAAGTTTCATTCATTGAGAATGATCATTGCTATTGCCGCTTCCGGCAAGAAGCACATTCACCAAATGGACGTATAGACGACGTTCTTAAATGGTGACGTAGAGGAGGAGGTTGACATGAAAGTTCCGGAAGGAGTAGTGTCGAAGGAGGGGAAGGTACGGCGGCTGCGAAAGTCCTTGTACGGACTAAAACAGGCACCGCGGACTTGGTATTTACGATTACACAAGGTCATTACCGAATTTGGATTCGTCCGAACAGTTTCAGACTCTAGAGTTTACGTAATAGGTGAGGGGGAAGACCAAATTATATTTTATGTTTGCGTGGATGATTTCTTGATGATATGTGACAAGTTGACGCGAATTGCGGAATTGAACGAGTACCTACGTCTACATTTTAAAGTCACAGATTTGGGGGACGTACGATATATTCTTGGAGTGGAAGTTTTGAGGAACGATAATGGTGATATTAAATTGTCGCAAGCGCAATATTGTAAAAAAGTACTAACAAAATTTGCTATGTTGGATTCTAAGCCGGTTTTGACACCATTAGATTCCAAACTTCAATATCGCAAATTTGAGGAGGAAACTGTCCACGTGCCCTATCGTGAGGCCGTTGGAAGTTTGATGTATTTAAGTGTGGCCACGCGACTAGATATTTCAGCCGCAAATTCTGTCGTGAGTCAATTTTGTTAGGCTCCTAAAAAGATTCATTGGGAGGCCGTAAAGAGGATATTTCGTTACCTTGCAGGTACGGTCGAGATTGGTATATTATTCCAATCTGGACGGACACCTTTGGAGTGCATGGGATATTGTGACGCAGATTGTGTTGTTTTTGGAAGCTTTCAGCCTCAGCAAATTAGAAGGACGGTAGAAAGGTAGTAATTTGTAGTGTAAGGACACGCGTCATAACTTGAGTGCAGTACAGGACAACGCAGCTGCTATGCAGACAGAGCAGCGAAGCAGCGCAGCTGCTATGCAGACAGAGTAGCGCAGCAGCGCAGCTGCTATGCAGACAGAGCAGCGCAGCTGCTATGCAGACAGAGTAGCGCAGCAGCACAGCAACGAAGCTGCGACACAGACAGGACAACGCAGCTGCGGTTACTTTGGATATGATCCGTACAGACAACGCAGCGGCTGTTATCTTAGATATGATTCGGTACGGGACAACACAGCTGCAATTGATATGAATTAAGTCAACAGACCTCAACTTAGTGGGTAGCTTAGTGGTAGCTCAGTGGTAGCTTGACAGAATAGTATTTGCTTGGTAGCTTGATGTACCTCTCAAGTACACTCGTATCATCGGTACAACACAAGTATAAGACTTAGGACTCAGAACACATTATGTATCCAAACTTTAAAGTCACAGATTTGGGGGACGTACGATATATTCTTGGAGTGGAAGTTTTGAGGTACGATAATGGTAATATTAAATTGTCGCAAGCGCAATATTGTAAAGAAGTATTATCAAAATTTGCTATGTTGGATTCTAAGCCGGTTTTGACGCCACTAGATTCCAAACTTCAATATCGCAAATTTGAGGAGGAGGAAACTGTCCACGTGCCCTATCGTGAGGCTGTAGGAAGTTTGATGTATTTAAGTGTGGCCACGCGACCAGATATTTCAGCCGCCGTTTCGGTCGTGAGTCGATTTTTTCAGGCTCCTAAAAGGATTCATAGGGAGGCCGTGAAGAGGATATTTCGTTACCTTGCAGGTACGGTCGAGATTGGTTTATTATTTCAATCAGGACAGACATCTTTAGAGTGCGTGGGATATTGTGACGCAGATTGGGGTGGAGATTTTGATACAGGAAAGTCAACGTCTGGATATGCTTTTCTTTTTGGTCGCGCGACAATTTCTTGGAGTTCGCGACTCCAGCCAATTGTCGCATTAAGTTCAACAGAAGCGGAGTATATGGCTGCGTGTCATACATCTAAGGCGTCGATTTGGATTAAGAAGCTACTTGGAGAATTGGGGATTACGATTGGATGCATGAAAATATTGTATGACAGTATGAGTTCGATGGCGTTGGTGAAGAATCGTGTCTTTTACAAAAGAACAAAACATATTAGGATTCAGTGGCACTTCGTACGCGATTTGGTCACCGCAAAAGAAGTTGAATTTTTGTACGTTTCAACGTTGGAGGAAGCCGCGAATATGTTGACGAAAGCCGCGAGTCATGATGTACTTTTGAGGGGAAGACCTAAATTAGGGTGCGTGTAATGATTACAACTATGGGAGGGGGACGGTTAGAATCAAGGTTGTAATCGGCCGTCGCGGTCTGTCGCGCGGCCAGCTAGGTTGGCGTTACGTGAAGATAGTGGTCCAGATTGGTTTCGAGTCATTAAGTCGAGTTGTACGATTATGTAGTACTTTGGTCTCGCGAAGATTTAGTTTGACGACGACCAAGTATTTTGTTTCGTTTGGTGTGTACGGTTAGTGGGTTTGTTTTGTCTTTATTTGTTTTTGTTTGTACGTGTGTCTTGTACCTTGCATTATGTCGTTTCGCGTATAGACGCGATTTGATTTGTAGGCGCTCAGTGCGCACTTTATAGTTTGGTTTGTTTTTTAGTTTGATTGTGTGACGTTACATTTGCAGTACTATATACTGCAGTTTAGTGGGAGGGAAAACTTAACCTTTTTGTGGGAGAAAATGTCCGTGAAATATATTGGCTTTCGTGGACAGTTTTCTCTCATCTGAATGTCATTTTTTCTTCGGCTGTAATCTTCCACTCTACATTTTTTGTGTGAGATCCTTTCAACGATGTGGTGACCGATGTCGCTGATGAGATCAACAACGAGGTACAATCGAACCCCGCGGTCGACGAGGGTGAGCGTCTGGGTAGAATAAAGCCTACCCGCGAAAAAAGTGTAGAAATCGATGGTTATTTTATTATTTTCTAGGTCTAAATCGGAATATAGAAAGAAGCCAAGGCAGTTTGCCTCTAACTTCTCTCTCCAACTCCCACACTTGTTGCAGTCACTGAGAAGTTGGAGAGGAAGCTATAGCCATGGCTACCTAGGCTATCCAGAGGTTTACGGGAAATAGATTAGTTAATTTACAAATAGGTAGGTTTATTTACTAAAAGGAGTACGTCGGTAACATGATTTGATCTTGGTACCTGCCGACCGTCAAAACGCCGATAGCCGGTAGCCTTAACCGTTAAGTCTAGAAGTTACGATACATTCTATTGGGTTTGATATTTATTTAAATGTTAACACGTAGGAAAATTCATTTAACGTCGGATGTTTACGGTTACATAGATCCCGTTATGTAAACGTACGGATTTCGGTATGAACAAAAAAACAAGTACCGCGCATTTTGTTTCTTTTACGAAACAAATACCGCACAAGCATTCATGACGGCTACGATTGAAACCTGCATTTAATCGGACTGCCGAAAAGAAAGCCGAGATCGCGGAAGAGATTCTCGGCGGTTTCTGGTCATCGCCATATCGGATGACACGTGGCACGATTACGTTGGATCGCGGCATCTCCGAGAATTATGGGACCAAATCCGGATATGATATGTGTCGACATTTAGGCCATGTCGTACAATATCCGTACATAAAGCACACCAACAACTCTACTTTTGTGTACGACACTGTAATATGATTGGTCCCGTAAACCAGTAGATAGAGTTTAAGAGAGAGATAGGACTTAGAAAAATTGGTAGATAGGACCCTCTCTCCTAGAGAGCTTCTGTTCAAAAGGTCAACTTTGACCCTCCATAACTTACTGCTCAAGGGAGCAAATTCAGAGATTCTTTTTGCTATCGACTCAGGGGAGTCTTGCCTTCATAAGGGTAAAGGTGGTCAAAGTTTTTGTTTGCCAAAGTGGCAGTTGATCTTGCTGAAAGACAAAGGGGTCAAGATTATCCTAGAGGCTTCGTGTGAGCTGCTTACTCTGAGGTGCTATGGAGGTCTCAGAGTTGCACGTTATGGGGCCACCATCTAGGGTGCCCATATTCAATGGAGCTGGCTTCATATACAGGGAAAGTATAATGACACGAGCTCTATGTGAGAAATGGTTTTGGGGAATAGTGAGTGGACGGGTGAGGCGTCCATCTAGTCTTGGGATATCTCTAGGGTTTACAGGTGGCAGATTCACTAGAGATGCAGATCCATCTTCAACGGAGGAGACAAAGGAAAGAGAGGTGGTGGGCAAAGGAATGGAGAAGGAGACGACCACACCAATAACAACTGGTTCGACATTCATTTCACCTATTCCGAGGAACGAGGAGAATGATACTGATACTTGGGACTTCAACAATATGGCCGCAAAGCACTTCATCCTCGGCCACCTTACTCAAGGACTTGCATGTCCTCATTTGCACGTAGAAAGGGCGTCCGATCTTTGGATGGCTCTCATAGAGATGTACCGAAGTGGTACGATTCAGCAACAACAGTTTGCTGATCTGAAATTTAAAGAGTACGTATACAAAGGAGGGAAGATGTTGGATTTTTGCAATGAGCTTGCTACACTTTTCATGGAGCTACAGAGTGCTGGAAAAGATTTTTGTGAAAAAGAAAAGGTTAACTGTCTACTGATGAAGTTAACCAATGAGTTCGAGAACATAGTCAACCGTGTGCAGGACTTGTTGACCCAAGGTGGATATGGAACTCAGTGGTAGGAATGATTCTTGTTCGGGAGAATACAATTGAGATTCGAAGGGGAGGAAAGAGTGGGCAAGCCTTGGCAGTTGGGACCGAGTGGAGGAACAAGGATTCCCGGAGACCAGTCGGAAATTACGAAGGGGGAGAGCAGAAAAAACAGACTGACGAGTTCGGACCAAGGGCTCTCAAAGGTTTATGTCATTTTTGTAAGAAACCAGGGCACTATATGGCGGAGTGCACTAAACTAACCGAGTTTCGGTTAAAGGAGGGGCAGACCGGTGGAACCCCGAGATGAAAGAAAATGGCCCTTGTGACACAGGTACATGAGGTGGAATCCGAAGACGAGGACGATGAGCTCCTATTGGATGAGGAGTTGGGAGCGACAAACGAGGTAGGAAATTCCACCAAAGCAGAAATGTGCTTTCGGTGGATTGAAAGGTGAAGCAGGCTGGATTGTAGATTCATGTGCCTCCATACACATGTGTAAGGATAAACACTTGTTCACTAAGATAAGAAAGATTCCCACCGTAGAGATAGAATACGGGGATGGGAGGATAGTCACCACTACTCTTGTAGGATTGGTAGATCTAAAAGTGTTGGCAAAAGGAAAGACATCCATAGTTACATTCTCCGATGTATTGTTTATTCCGGAGCTGAACAAAAACCTCATCTCTACGTCTGTATTAGATGATAAGGGTTTTGATACTAGCACTAGGAAATGAGTCTTTACTGCTAGTTTTGAGGAGGAAGTTCATTTCACCGCTGAAAAAGGGTGAGAGTAATGTACCACATGCCGACTCAACTTGATGTACCGAAAGACGAGAACGACGTGTTCACCGTTACTCCCGAAACTCTCTTGCAACGCGTGTTCGTTTGGTTGGGTGGGACCTACGCCATACGGGTTTTGAAAGAAGATCTCGCTGCAACGGCCTACGCTGCGCCGGAGTCCTTGGGAGACGTTAGGACTCATGTGAAGAATTTGGACGAGTGGATGCGGGGAAATGATTACAAAAAGCTGAAGAGCGAAGCTCGAAGTAGGAAAGACAACAAAGAAGTAATGAAATAGCATCGGATGTTCGAGGTCGGTAAGCTTCTTTGGCGAGTCGAAAGGGCGTTTAAGGTGGTAGCAAAAGAGAACGATGACGAGGAATCGCAGTATCAGATCGTCAAATATACGGGATTGATGAAGTGGATTGACGGTGACAAAGGTTCTATCCGATTCTTGAAGACCCTCGGTCGGAACGCAAAGCGCAAAGACGTAGAAGGGTTGGACAAATGCCTCACCTACTATAAGCACGGTGCGTTTAATCCTCCGGTTGGTATCATAGCAAAAGCAAGTTGCGAATCGCCCAACTGGACGGATGGTCATGTAGTATCGGCCGATGGCCCGGGTACGTGTCTGTCGATGACGAAAAAGCTTGAATTTATCGTGAGAATTTGAACTTTTTGCAGACGGTATTTGAGGGACAACCCCTACGAACCTCTCCCTTACATGTTGCAAGAGTCCCGTCGACAAATTAAAGCGACTTTGACTTCGCCGTGCCGTCAATTCCCATGCCGTTTCTCCGAGAATTTTTGCGGAGTGGTGAAGTTAAAGGTAGAAGAGAGAGGGTTGAGCGATTTGGACGGACTACGAGTGACGTTGCGCAAAGATTGGGAAACCACGCTGGAGGATGGAAAGAAAGTGTGTTCGATTTGTTGCGGTAGTCACTCGCCGGTGCCGAAAGAATGGATGGGAGAAGTGAAAGAGCTTCGTGTGCCCTACGTAGACGGGATCGAAGTGAAGCAACATGAGACGTTTTGGGGCCGATCGATGGATATGTTGCGTTGGCGGTTGCGTACGTTCGCTCGCGGCGAAGAGCTTCACGTGCGAGTGTGACCGTTGTACGACGACCACTACGGTAGTCTGGTGGGGGAAGTGGAGTTGATGGGACCGTGGACGAGCACATCGCGGGAAACATTGGTGTACCAGCGAAAGTTGGTGTCGTGGGGCAAAGACTCGTATTTCTACGTCGATCCCTACAACTATTTAGACGAGTGTTTAATCGACCTTCAAAGGGACGAAGCCGTGCCGAACGCTGAAGATTAGGCTGCGAAAAAAGATATAGAATTGGGAGAGGGGGTGTTGTCGCGCGGTGCGATCGAAGGTTTCTTGAATATCCACCGCTTTCCCGAAATGAAAAGGCCTTGGGTTCACAAGTGGGCTGTTCGTAACAAAGAGGCGATCGATCGCGACGTCGCCGGTCCGAGCAATAGGAGGGTGAGGAGAGAAAGGCCCGAAAACACAGGTGGGGAAAGAGAGGGTAGAAGGAGTCCGTTCGTGTCCGATATGGCGGAAGTAGGAGGTGACGAAGGGAATGAAGACGAGGAAGAGGACGAGAACGAGGAGGAGGAGGAGGAGGAGGAGGAGGAGGAAGAGGAGGAGGAAGAAGAGGACATACTAGAGAGAAACCTCGATGACAATGAGCAAGTTGAGGAAGAAGAGGAGGAAAAAGAAGAAGAGGAGGAGGAGGAGGAGGAGGATGAAAAAGTAGAGGAAGAGAATGACTCAGAGGAGGAGGAAAAAGTAGAAGAAAAATTGAAAGACTCAGTGCAGGAGGAAAAAGAAGCGGAGGAAGAGAAAGACTCAGAGGAGGAGGGGGGAAAAGTTGATGAAGAAGAGAAAGACTCAGTGGAGGAGGAAAAAGAAGCGGAGGAAGAGAAAGACTCAGAGGAGGAAGACTCAAAAGAGGAGGGGGGAAAAGTAGATGAAGAAAGAAAGACTCAAATGAGGGAGACTCAGAGGAGGAAGAAGCGGAGTCTGAAGAGGAGGTAGTAGAGAGGGATCTCAAGGAGAACGAGGGAGATGAAGAAGAAGAAGAGGAAGAAGAAGAGGAAAAGGATGTAGCCCGAGGGAAGAGCTTGGCCGAAAGGGAGGGAGAGCCGTCGAAAGATGTAGGCGACAACGAGGAAAACGGGGAGAGCTCGGAGGGATGTATTGAAAAAATTGTGAGAGTGAAGAAAGAAATGCAAAAGGAAATGGAAACGCGTAAGAGAAAGAATAGGAAAAGAGGGTTGAGGAAAAAAAAGTACAAAAATTGTGGTAGAATGGGAAGAAGATAGTGGGGGAAAGAGTTGAAAACTTGATGTCCGAAAATGGAAGATGTTTGAGTGTTGGCGATTGATTTGGAAATGACGTTATAAACGATAGTGATTTGCTTTGGAATGGCGTTGCTATATTAGCTTGAATAGGTTTTTGCAAATCAATGGAGCTTATGATTGTTGAAATTGGAAATCTTTACTCAGAAGATAGAGCTGTGAGGAGGAATTAAGGACTTAGAATATTTTGGGAAATGAAAACATGTAATACTTACCTCAAATAGTGTTACAGTAACAGAAGACTAAGATAGTGTACTGTACGGCCAGTTGGACATGCGTCGGCAGGAATAGGGTGTTGCAGGTTTCACGGAGTAGCGCCGATGACCAGTTACATGTGTCGTGAGATTAACGAGCGGATTGATGAAATCGGACGAAAGGAATGCAAACCGCATATCTGGACAAATCTGGGACTATAAATACTCCGGGGGGAGTATGGTGGAATATTGTGATAACTTTCGTGCTCTTATTGATGCACTTTCGTCTGTTGGTGGCTCATTTCCTGAGTTCTGGCAGGCAGCTTCACTTGTTAGGGGACTCCCTAGTAATATCAAAAGAGTATCGGTCCAGTTGAAAACTCATGATAAATCTAGCTGGACTTTTCTGTTAGTATACAATCTGATCTTAGAAAAAGAAGCAACTACTAAAATACTTCATGGAGAGAGAAAGGCTCCCTAGTAATATGAAAGGAGTATCGGTCCAGCTGAAAACTCATGATAAATCTAGCTAGACTTTTCAGTTAGTATACAATCTGATCTTAGAAGAAGAAGCAACTACTAAAATACTTCATGGAGAGAGAAAGGTAGAAGCTTTGAACACAGATTTTGACAGGAAAACTTCACTTAATCAGAACAGAAATCAGGATAAGAATCAGAATCTGACTCAGTATAAGAATAGACCAAATAGACAGGCTACTACTTGCTTTTAATGTTCTGAAAAGGGACATGGATACAGGTACTTTTCGAAGCTGAAAAAGGCAAATGAAACAGGACTATATAGTCAGGCTGGCAACAGAGCTTATATCACAAAGGCTTTTCCGGGAACTCTTCTCGGGGAACTGCTCTCTTCTCAAGTTCTGCAATTGAAGAAGATGATCCCTTGTCTTACACTGAAGGTGAAGAAGCAGAATTATTTGCAATGGCGGCAGCTATGGAAGGTCTGAGAGATACAGGATGGATCATGGATACAGGAGCTTTGGCACACATGTGTTGGAACAAATCGAGTTTTTCCAACCTCAAGGCGACACCTCCTAAGAACATCTACTATGCCTGCAGCATGAGTGTGCAAACTTTAGCACAGGGTGATGTATTTTTAATGGTAGATGTGAGGGGAAAGTCGGTAGAAAGAACTCTCCACAATGTGTTATATGTTTCTGAGTTCAAAAAGAATCTATTTTCTACTTCTTTGGTAGTAGCAAGGGCTTTGATGTAATCCTCAAAGGAGGTAGATAGGTAGTTAGTAAGCTTGGTAAAGTTGCAGTGACAGGAACTAGAGATGGAAGCAAGATGTATAGGATGGATATGGCTGAATACAAAGACAATGATGTTCTCTATTCCAGTGTATTATGTGTCAATGAACTATGGCATAAGAGATTAGGCCATATTAATTATGATAGCTTACAAAAGATGGTGAATTTAGGAAAGATTGAAGGTGTTTCTCTTACTTCTCAACCTGTGAAATCAAGTGATGGATGCTCACTTGGAAAGATCCACAGATTACCTTTTCCACAACAATCTGACCACAGATCGCACAAAGTTCTACAACTTATCCACTCGGATGTTCTTGGTCCATCACAAGTTCCATCAATTGGAGGTGTCCACTATATGGTTACATTCACTGATGACTACTCGAGGTTCACAAGAGTCTACTTCATGCAGCACAACAGTGAAGTGTTTACATACTTCAAGCACTACAAGGCATGGGCAGAAAAGCTGCACGGAGTTTGAATCTTGGCGCTGAGATCGGACTACAGAGGAGAATATACTTCAAAGGAGTTCGAACAATTTCTCGTCCAGGAAGGTATCAATCATAACTTGACACTTCCATACGCAGAGGAACAGAATGGTGTTTCTGAACGACTAAATAGAACTGTCACAGAAAGTGCTAGGTCCATGCTTGCAGACAAAGGCTTAGATTTGAAATTTTGGGATGAAGCACTCAATTGTGCGGTCTATATTAAAAACAAAATTGCATCTAGATTGGTTAATATTACACCTTATGAACTTTGGACAGGCATGAAACCGGATGTTGGTCATTTTAAAGTATTTGGCAAGAAATGTTTTATCTTAGACACATCGCAGACTAGATGGAAAATGGAAGCAAAGGGTTTACCTGGGATATTTATGGGATATGATGACAATGCAAAGGGTTATAGGGTATATGTCTTAGAGAAGAAGAAACTCATTGAATGTAGAAATATACAGTTGAAGGATGAACAAGATTCGATTGATCTGTTCACAAACACAGAAAATGAACAAACATGAAAGGTACAAGAGTATGTGATCTTTCAGCATACTCAACCTGTTTATTCCCAGTCACAGTTACCGGCTACAACTACATCTCCACAGATCCCTCTACCAGATGCAACACCAGTTGCAGAACCAGATTCGACACCAGTATCTACACCACTTCCTACACATGTGATATCAAAAAATCAAGATCCAGTTTCGGCACTTGCAACAGCTCAGAACAGGAAAATAAATAGCAGGTTGCCGACGATTTCAGCGTCAGAATTTCCGGGGGGAAGAAGAACCAGCAGCCGTTTGCAAGCAAGTTCACATTTTGCTCTCTCCGCAGCTACAACGGAACCATTAACAATCCAGGAAGCCTTCTCATCACCGGAGAGAAATCACTGGATCGAGGCGGTAAACAACGAAATGAAGTCCATCATGGAGGCGCAAACGTGGGAGCTGGTGGATCTTCCTCCGTGCAGGAAAGCCATCGGCAGCAAATAGGTGTTCAAAGTGAAACTCAACCCGAACAACACCATCGAAAGGTACAAGGCCAGACTTGTGGCCAAAGGTTACAATCAGAAAGAAGGTATTGATTTTGAGGAAACCTTCTCTCCAGTTGTCAGATTTCCCATTGTTATAATCTTACTAAGTTTGGCTACTATAGAAAACATGGAAGTCCACTAGATGGACGTTAAGACTGCCTTCCTGCATGGAGAGTTAGAAGAAACCATTTATATGAAACAAGCAACTCTGAGACCTCCATAGATACTCAGAGTAGGCAGCTTGCTAGAAGCCTCTAGGATAACCTCAGTTCTTTAAGCTTTGTCTGAATATTGCTGACACCCTGACAGAATACAGACTGACCAGACTGCACCCCTTGGAAGGGCTGACTCCCGTGAGTCTGCCACAAAAAGAATCCTTGAATTTGCTCCCCTGAGCAGTTAATTATCAATGGTCAAAGATGACCCTTTTTATACAAAAGCTCTCTGAGAGAGAGAGGCGGCTACCTCTAATTTTCTAAGTCCTAAACCCCTCTCTAAACCCTCTCCTACTGATGTACGGAACCAATCAATTGAGTGTACAGTACAGTAAGGTACTTGGTCAGAAGTACTTTCTGTACGGCCATTGTACGATATGGCCAGAAAGACGACGCCTGCCATATCCGGGTTCGCCATAATATGTCCCGGAGATGCCGTCATCCAATGTCATGCTGCCACGTGTCACCCGTTGTGGTTGTGACCGAAAACCGCCAAATCGACCATTCCGCGATGCCGGCTTCTTTCTTCGTCGTTAGATTAATGCCGGTCTTAATTTTTAGCCGTAAAAAATACAAGTAGTACATTTCCGGTGTAATTCTATTTTTAACTGTGTCTGTGTGATTGTGGTCCGTTTGTCAGTAAATCGAACTTCTCTTTTTTGTCATCTTTAAGTAGCTATCGTACCCTATATACTTCAGCACTGGTCTTAGACTACAGGGTAAGACTAACGGCTACTTTGACGGATGGTAGGTACCAGGATCAAATCCTGGGTCAGTCAATCCTTTTGGTAAGTTTACCAAGGATCTGCCTTCTGACTCTAGAAAGAGCATAGGGAGCCATGGCTCTAGCTTCCTCTCCAGCCTTCAGTGACTACGACAAGTATGGGGGCTAGAGAGAGAAGCTAGAAGCAGGCTGCCTCTGTTTTTTCCTGCTTTTATTTAAATATTTTAATAACCTAGAAAATACCTTTTATTTCAACACTCCCCTTATTTTCTAGTCACTTTTGATTTTAAGTCCACATCTCTCTCTGCAGAAAATTAATTTAGGAGAAGGTACAGGCTTGGTCATCATGTCTGCCACCATCACACTGTCTGGTCTGTATTCTAGACTTATTATTTTGTTCTCCACCTTTTCCCTAACAAAGCTAAGTCTGATGTCCATGTGTTTTGCTTTAAAATGATGTTTGGGATTAGCAGCAATTGCAATTGCTGCTTGATTATCACAGAATGTTTTCTGAATTCCACTCTTAAGATGCCCCAATTCACCAAGCAAGGATTTAACCCACATCAATTCCTTCACAGCAGAGCAAGATGCCATATACTCTGCCTCCATGGTAGAGTGAGCAATGACCTTTTGCTGCTTACTGCTCCAGCAACAAGCACCATTCCCCACATACAACACATATCCAGATGTACATCTTCTCATCGGAGCATCCCCATAGGTGGTATCACTCCAAATGGTGATGTCACTGTTTTCCCCACCCAGATGCAGCCATAGATCCCTAGTTCCTA
Organism: Zygnema cylindricum; assembly: GCA_037447655.1. Lineage (NCBI taxonomy): Eukaryota > Viridiplantae > Streptophyta > Zygnematophyceae > Zygnematales > Zygnemataceae > Zygnema > Zygnema cylindricum. The sequence goes on from JBBHKE010001556.1 coordinate 73,176, forward strand.
TGAGATATTTGAGGACCCCTTTTGCTGCTTCCCAATCCCTTTTGGTAGGAGCATTCAAACTCCTACTTAGCACTCCTATAGCTGCTGCCAAATCCGGTCTGGTACAATTCATAAAATATATCAGACAACCCACTACCTGTCTGTATGGAGTAGTCTGCATAAACTTCTTCTCTTCTGGACCTAGTTCATCATCTAGAATTAGGATGTCTCCTTCCTCACTCCCCTCACTTCACTTCTTTAGATCCATGTGAGTCGTGCAACAGTTGGCTTTGTTCATCTGAAATTTTTCCAGCATATTTCCAATTGCCTCTTTCTGAGTTAATCTAATTATCCTCTTTTTCCTATTTCTCTCTACTTGTATTCCCAAAATATATCTAGCCTCCCCCATATCTTTCATTTCGAATCTTCCCTTTAGATTTGTTTTTAGTTTGTTAATTTTCTTTAATGACTTACTTAGAACAAGAATATCATCAACGTAAATTGCAATAAAGATGACACCTTCCTCATCTTCAAAAACATAAATTGAATAGTCTGAACTGATGCGAAAGTATCCCAGACTGGTAAGGAACTCATCAAGTTTCTTGTTCCACTGTCGGGGCGCCTGTTTCAAACCATAGAAAAATTTTATTAGCCAGCATACCTTACTATCCTCTCCTTGTTCCACGAATCCTTCCGGTTGTCGCATGAAGATCTCCTCCTCTAGTTCTCCATGTAGGAACGCTGTCTTTATGTCCATCTGGTGGACTTCCATGTCTTCTACAGCTGCCAGACTGAGAAGTATTCGGACCGAGGGAAATCTGACGACCGGAGCGAAGGTTTCTTTGTAGTCTTTTCCCTCTTTCTGAGTAAAACCTTTCGCCACTAACCGAGCCTTATACCGCTCAATTGTATTGTCTGGATTCAGTTTTAGTTTGAAAACCCACTTACATCCAATTGGTTTTCTATCGGGTGGACAGTCCACCAGCTCCCATGTATCAGCCGCCATGATTGAAGTCATCTCTTCATTGATGGCCGTCTTCCACCAGTTTTTTTCCGGACAGTTCATTGCCTCTTTATATGTTTGAGGTTCATCCGGGTGAGATAGTTTAGTTACCTTGTTATTAACTTGTTTCTCTTGAAGCCTTTTGCTGCTTCTTCTCCCTCCCTCAAAATCTGCGGCTGGAATAGATGGTTCTCGTGGATTCTTTCGATTCACCACGGCTTCTCCCCTGTCCCTCGGATCCATATCCGTTTCCACCACGTCTTCCGCTTGTATCATTGGCGTTTCCAAGTTCTAGTCTTTCTCTGTCTCTTTTGAATCTTCAAGAACATCATCCGAACCTGCAAGAGTATCGTTTTTTTGAAAACCCGGATAGTTAGGGAGATGAAAGTCATCAGAATTGTCTGACTCAACTCTGATTCTGACTGTTTTTGAGGATTTAAAGCGATCTACCGACTTCCCTTCATCCATAGCTACCAGATGTTTTACTAATATTATATCTTCTCTCTTTAGATCATATACTCTATACCCTTTTACATCGTCATCATATCCTAGCAAGTATCTTGGTTTCCCTTTAGGATCTAGTTTCCAGTTTGATTTATCTGTATCTAAACTGATGACTTTACTACCGAAAACCTTTAAATGAGATAGATCTGGTTTTAGGCCGGTCCATTTCTCATATGGAGTTTGGCCTTTCACCGCCGAAGTTAAAACTTTGTTTCTCAAATAATTTGCAAAATTCATAGCTTCTGTCCAAAATCTTTTTCCTATCTTTTTATCTAACAACATACTCCGTGCACTATCAGTTAGTGTCCTATTCAATCTCTCGGCAACACCATTCTGTTCCGGGTTTTCTTGAACTGTCTTTTGATGTTGAACACCATCCTCCCTTAAGAACTCTTTAAACTGATTGGAGGTATATTCTCCTCCATTGTCACTTCTTACTCTCTTTATTGAGGTCTCGTGAAGTTTCTCGACCCATGCCTTATATTGTTTGAAATACTCCGGATTTTCTGATTTATTTTTCAGAAAGTATACTCGGGAGTACCGGGACCAATCATCAGTAATGGTTAGCATAAATCTTTTGCCTCCGAGTGATGGCACTCTCGCCGATCCCCAAATGTCCGTGTGTACCAAATCAAGAACTTTTGCTCCTTTATAAGTTGCTTCCTTTGGGAATGGTAATATGTGTGCTTTACCTTGAGCACACCCACTGCAATCACTCACATTATCATTTTCCCCAAAGCGTATTCCTTCAACTACTCCCAACTTTTTCATTTCTCTTAACTTTTCTAGATTCAAATGCCCAAGTCTCTTATGCCACAACATAATATCATTGACACCAGCATAGTAAAGTTTGAGTTTTTCATTACTTAAAGCAAGCCTGAACATTCCTTGGCTACATTTCTCAGCAGTGAAATACACATCTTCCTCAAAGCTAGCTGTAAAGACTCTTTTTCTGGTTCTAGTTTCAAATCCTTTATCATCTAATACAGATTTAGAGATAAGATTTTTTTTTAACTCCGGAATAAACAATACATCGGAGAACGTAACTATTGAGGTTTTTCCCTCCACTACAACTTTCGGATCTACCGATCCTACATAAGTAGTGGTCACTACCCTCCCATCCCCATATTCAATCTCTACTGTAGGGATCTTTCTCAGCTTAGTAAACAAATGCTTATCTTTGCACATGTGCATAGATGCACCTAAATCCACAATCCAGCCTCCTTCACCTTTCAGTCCACCGAAAGCACATTTCTGCTTTCGTGGAATTTCGACTTCTGTTTTTGCCTATAACTCCTCAACCAAAAGAAGTTTGTCGTCCTCCTCATCAGATTCCTCCTCGAGTACCTGTGTGACAAGTGCCTTTTTCTTCCCTCGTGTTTGACCCCCGGTCTGCCCCTCCTTTATCCGAAGCTCGGTCAGTTTGGTGCATTTTGCCATGTAATGCCCGGGTTTCTTACAAAAGTGACAAAGCCCTTTTGGTCCCCTCGTTCCGAATTCATCAAATTGATTTTTCATGTCTTCCCCTCCATGACTTCCAAGGGGTTTCCGTGAATCTTTGTTTCTCCAACTTGCTCCAGCCGCCAAGGCTTGTCCGTTCTTAACTCCCCTTCGGATTTCGATTGTATTCTCTCGGACGAGAATCATACCAACTACTGAATTCCATGCCCACCTGGAGTCTGGTAGATCCTGTACCCGGTTTACAATGTTCTCATACTCATCAGGTAGTTTAATAAGTAAACAATGTACCTTTGCCTTCTCGGTTTCTACTTTTCCGGCACACTCTAACTCCATGAAAAGTATAGCCAGCTCATTGCAGAAATCGAGCATCTTCTTGTTGAAATCTATAGATTTCTATAGTATTTTCTAGGTTTAAATATGTTTTAATAAAAGGAAAAAGGACGGACAGCCTGCCTCCACCTCGCTCTCTAGCTCCCATACTTGTTGTAGTCACTGAAGGTAAGAGAGAGAGGTTGATCCATGGCTGCCTTTAGTTCAACAGACAGCTATTTTTAGTAGGTTACTAAAAATATACTTGACGGACGAGAGATTTGATCCCGGTACCTACGGTTCGTCAAGTTGACCGGTAGCGGTCAGCTTTATCCTAATAGACTAGGACCAATGCTAAGTGCTATGGTATGTGATAGATATATATTTAGTTAGGAAGAATTAAATCCATTTAACTAGAACTGTGTACGACGCACATAGATTCAGTTTTATATAGTACGTCGTACGACGCTAATTCAAAACGGATACCGCGCATTTTATTTCGACATCGGAACAAATATCGCGCAAGTATTTATTACGGCTAAGATTGCGTTTCGCATAAAATCCAACGGCGCACATCATCGCCGAAATCCCGGAGTGGTCACTTTGGCGTTTTGTGACGTGGCATAACCTGGAGCCACGTGGAGAGATGACATTCGGTCATAGGAATTCCGAGGAACGTACGGACGAGTGAAAAGCGGACACGCGTCCACTTAATAGCCTTGTCGTACATAGGCCGTACAAAAGGTACATCGGCAGTAGTACTTTTGTGTACGATACAGTAATCTGATTGGTCCGTACTTCAGTAGATAGGAGTTATTAGAGAGAATCAGGACTTAGAAAATTTTGGTAGGTGGTCACCTCTCCCTTTGAGAGTTTGTACAAATTGGCATTTTTACTGCCTCATAACTTATCGCCTGGTTGGCCTTTTTCAGTGATTCTTTTTTCTACGGACTCAGGGGAGTCCAGGCTACACAGGGGTGCAGTCAAATTGTCAGTTTGCCTTCTTGGGCAGTAGTGGTTGTGGCTTGAAGTGGGTTAGTTAAATACTATCTAGAGGCTTCCTGTATTCTGTAGTCCAATGGAGGACACAGAATTGCAGGTTATGGGCCCACCCTCTAGGGTGCCCACCTTCAATGGATCTGGGTTCATCTATTGGGAAGCCATGATGATGGGAGCTTTGTGTGAAAAACGATACTGGGGTATCGTCAGTGGACAAGTGAAACGTCCACCTTCGGGAACTCCACCAGGATTTGGGGGAGTAAGGTTTCCTGCAACAACGGCTGCCTCGGCGGAAGAGGCAGATGATGGGGACAGCAGTGTGTCCGAAAAGGGGAAAGGGAAGGAGACACCCCTCACTCCTATTGCCACAGTATCGGGAGCGGCAATCGTGAAGACCGTGGAGAACGATACTCAAATGTGGGAGGATGTAAACATGGCTGCCAAGAACTTCATTCTGAGGCACCTCACTCAAGGTTTGGCCACCCCTCATCTTCACATTTACAAGGCCGAGGAGTTGTGGGTGAGTTTGGTGGAAATTTATAGAGCTCGAACTATTCAGGAGCTCCAGTTGGCTGAGCAAAAGCTACTGAGTTACACTTACAAAGGAGGAAAGATGCTAGATTACTGTAATGATCTTTCTTGTTTGTATACGGAAATGGAAAGTGCCGGGTGGATAGGTACAGTGAAAATGAAAGTTAACACCCTTATCATGAAATTACCAAATGAGTTCGAAAACTTAGTGTACCGAGTACAGGGAATGCCTGATAGTTCATGGAAATGGAACACAGTAGTCAGGATGATACTTGTGCAGGAGAACACAATGGAGATTAGGAGAGGAGGAAAGAGCATTCAAGCTCTAGCAGCAGGAGGGGACCGATGGGGGAAGGACCCGAAGAAACCTTATAGAGGGGAAAGAGATCATTCAGGGGGACAGAGGCCCCCAAAGGGTCTTTGTCATTATTGCAAAAAGCCGGGACACTTTATTGCAGATTGTGTCAAGCTATCAGAGCTGAGGCTCCAAGAGAACCGTGGAGGGGGTTCTTCCGGAGGGAAGAAAAAGGCACTTGTGGTTACAAAAGTGTCAGGAGAAACCGAGGATGAGTCCTCTGAGGAGGATGGGGAGCTTCTTCTTGACGAGAGTTTGGAGGAGAAGGAGATTCCTCGGAGGCAGAAGTGTGCCCTTGGAGCCATCCGGGAGGCTCCACAGGAAGGATGGATCATCGACTCAGGTGCATCCATGCATATGTGTCGTGATAAAGAACTCTTCACTAAGCTAAGAAAGATTCCTACTGTAGAGATAGAGTATGGGGATGGGAGAGTGGTTACTACAGATCTAGTGGGATCAGTAGATCTGAAAGTCTTAGTGGAGGGTAAGACTTCTATACTTACATTCTCAGATGTACTTTACATTCCTCAGCTGAGTAAAAATCTTGTCTCTACGTCTGTGTTAGATGACAAAGAGTTTGATACCTTCACCAGAAAGGGAGTCTTTACAGCTAAGTATGGGGATGAAGTTTACTTCACAGCAGATAAGGGTAGCCAAGGAATGTTTAGGCTTAACTTGAGTAATGAAAAGAAGAATGCTTACTATGTTGGTGTCCCTAAGATGATGATTTGGCATAAGCGGTTGGGGCATGTACATTTTGATAGGTTAAGGGAAATGAAAAAGCTTGGGGTAGTAGATGGCATTCAGTTTGGGGATAATGAAATGATGGATGATTGTAGTGGTTGTGCTCAAGGTAAGGCTCACAGACTTCCCTTTCCCAAAGCCGCCACATATAGAGGTGAGAAAGTGTTAGATTTGGTCCACACAGATATTTGGGGACCTGCAAAAGTACCTTCGGTTGGAGGAAAAAGATTTATGATGACAATAACTGATGATTGGTCTAGATACTCTAGAGTCTACTTTCTGAAAAATAAGTCTGAAGCATCAACTTACTTCAAAGAATATAAAGCTTGGAGTGAGAAGTTGCATGAAACCCCCATTAAGAGGATAAGGAGTGATAATGGGGGGGAATATACCTCTAACGAGTTTGAGGAATATTTGAGAGATGAGGGAGTGCAACACCAGAAAACTGTACCATATAACCCGGAACAAAATGGGGTAGCTGAGAGGTTGAATCGAACACTAGGAGATAGTGCATGCAGTATGTTGGCAGACAAGAAAATAGGAAAGAGATTTTGGGCAGAAGCAATGAACTGTGCAAACTATATTAAAAATAGAGTCCTTACCTCAGCTGTAAAGGGAGTGACACCTTATGAGAGATGGGTTGGAAGGAAACCAGATATCTCACACCTTAAAGTATTTGGTAGCCAAGTTTACAGTCTTGATACGGATAGGAAAAACTGGAAACTAGATGCTAAGGGAAAACCTAGATACTTTGTGGGATATGATGAGGATGTTAAGGGATATAGAGTCTATGACTTAGCAAAGAAAGATATCATTCTGGTCAAACACTTAGTTGTCATGGATGAAGGGAAGTCATTTGACCCCTTCAAATATACAAAAAGGATAAGGATCAGATTTGAGTCCGAAAATGAGGAGAACTCAGTCGTTCCCGAAAAAGACATGAGTGAAACTGTGATTACAGACTCAGGGGAGATCGAAGATATAGGAGACTCACCGGAAACCTCACATACTCCTATGGACTTCGAGGAGATGGAAGAAGCGGGACAAGATACGGTTTTTATGGACAGGGGAGCCGATGAGACAGTGAGAAGAAATCCAAGACTTCCATCCATTCCAGCTTCGGAGTTTGAGGGAGGAAGGAGGAGCAGCAAAAGGATACAGGAAAAACAAGCTGCCCATAAGGTAACTAAGCTATCTCACCCAGATGAGCCTCAGTCTTACTTAGAGGCACTGAATAGTCCAGAGAAAGAAAGATGGATTAGGGCCATAAATGATGAGATGGCTTCTATCATGGAAGCAAATACTTGGGAACTAGCGGATTGCCCTCCAGACAGAAAACCTATTCGATGTAAATGGGTATTTAAACTAAAACTGAACCCAGATAATACAATTGAGAGGTATAAGGCTCGATTGGTAGCGAAGGGGTTCACCCAAAAAGAGGGGATTGACTATGAGGAGACCTTTGCTCCAGTTGTTCGGTTCCCATCAGTAAGGATTCTCCTCAGTCTGGCCGCAGCGGAAGACATGGAAATTCACCAGATGGATATTAAGACTGCTTTTCTTAATGGTGAGTTAGAGGAAGAAATTTTTATGAGGCAACCCGAGGGGTTTGTGGAAGAAGGAGAAGAGAGCAAAGTGTGCAGGCTCATAAAGTCCTTATATGGACTGAAACAGGCTCCCCGACAGTGGAATAAGAAACTAGATGAGTTTCTCACCGATCTGGGATACATCCGGATCAGCTCTGATCATTCTATCTATATGTTTGAAGATGAGAATGGTGTCATTTTTATTGCAATTTATGTGGATGATCTGCTTGTGTTAAGTAAGTCTTTAGAGAATATCAATAGGCTAAAGAAAGATCTTAGGGGCAGATTTGATATGAAGGATTTAGGGGAGGCAAAATATATTTTGGGGATCCAAATGGAAAGAGATAGGGGGAAGAAGATTATCAGACTTACTCAGAAAGAAGCAATAGGTAATATGCTTGAGAAATTCCAGATGGAAAATGCTAACAGTTGTACCACTCCCATGGACTTGAAAAAAGGAAGTGATGGGAGTGTAGAAGGAGGAGTGATGATCTTAGACGATCAGATGAGTCCAGAGGAAAGAGAATTCATGAAGTCTATCCCTTATAGACAGGTCGTAGGAAGCTTAATCTATTTTATGAACTGTACCAGGCCGGACATAGCGGCGGCAGTTGGTGTACTCAGTAGGAGTCTTAATGATCCTAGGAAGAGGGATTGGGAGGCAGCCAAGAGAGTCATGAGATATCTGGTGGGAACTAGAGAGTTATGGTTGCATTTGGGAGGGGAGCACACTGACATCAATACTTGGAGTGATGCCAGTTATGGGGACGCACCTATGAGACGATGCACTTCTGGGTATGTGTTGTATGTTGGGGAAGGTGCTTGCTGTTGGAGCAGTAAGCAACAAAAGGTGGTTGCTCAGTCTACTATGGAGGCTGAGTATATGGCGTCTTGTTCTGCTGTGAAAGAACTAATGTGGGTGAAGTCATTATTGCAAGAACTGGGATATATGAAGGAGGGAGTGCATGAAATCTTTTGCGATAATCAAGCTGCAATCGCAATCGCAGCCAATCCAAAACATCATTTCAAAGCAAAACATATGGACATAAGATTAAGCTTCGTAAGAGAAAAAGTTGAAAACAAAATTTTAAATCTTGTGTATAGACCTGATGAAGAAATGGTGGCTGACATGATGACCAAACCTGTGCCCTCTCCTAAACTAAAATATTGTCGGGAAAAATGTGGGTTGAAAGAAAAATTAAAATTAGACTAGAAAATAAGGGGAGTGTTGAAATCTATAGATTTCTATAGTATTTTCTAGGTTTAAATATGTTTTAATAAAAGGAAAAAGGACGGACAGCCTGCCTCCACCTCGCTCTCTAGCTCCCATACTTGTTGTAGTCACTGAAGGTAAGAGAGAGAGGTTGATCCATGGCTGCCTTTAGTTCAACAGACAGCTATTTTTAGTAGGTTACTAAAAATATACTTGACGGACGAGAGATTTGATCCCGGTACCTACGGTTCGTCAAGTTGACCGGTAGCGGTCAGCTTTATCCTAATAGACTAGGACCAATGCTAAGTGCTATGGTATGTGATAGATATATATTTAGTTAGGAAGAATTAAATCCATTTAACTAGAACTGTGTACGACGCACATAGATTCAGTTTTATATAGTACGTCGTACGACGCTAATTCAAAACGGATACCGCGCATTTTATTTCGACATCGGAACAAATATCGCGCAAGTATTTATTACGGCTAAGATTGCGTTTCGCATAAAATCCAACGGCGCACATCATCGCCGAAATCCCGGAGTGGTCACTTTGGCGTTTTGTGACGTGGCATAACCTGGAGCCACGTGGAGAGATGACATTCGGTCATAGGAATTCCGAGGAACGTACGGACGAGTGAAAAGCGGACACGCGTCCACTTAATAGCCTTGTCGTACATAGGCCGTACAAAAGGTACATCGGCAGTAGTACTTTTGTGTACGATACAGTAATCTGATTGGTCCGTACTTCAGTAGATAGGAGTTATTAGAGAGAATCAGGACTTAGAAAATTTTGGTAGGTGGTCACCTCTCCCTTTGAGAGTTTGTACAAATTGGCATTTTTACTGCCTCATAACTTATCGCCTGGTTGGCCTTTTTCAGTGATTCTTTTTTCTACGGACTCAGGGGAGTCCAGGCTACACAGGGGTGCAGTCAAATTGTCAGTTTGCCTTCTTGGGCAGTAGTGGTTGTGGCTTGAAGTGGGTTAGTTAAATACTATCTAGAGGCTTCCTCTATTCTGTAGTCCAATGGAGGACACAGAATTGCACTTCTCTCCTTTGTGAAAGTATCCATTGATCCTTTAGTCTGCTAGCTTCTGTTCCTGAATAGTACCGCTACGGTACATCTCTATAAGCGCATCCCACAGATCGGATGCCCTTTCCACCTGCAAATGAGGACCTGCGAGTCCTTGTGTGAGATGACGGAGGACAAAATGCTTGGTTGCCATGTTGTTGTAGTCCCAGGTATCGATATCATTCTCCTCATTCCTCGGTATAGGAGACATGAAAGCAGATCCGGTTGCTATAGGTGTGGATTTCTCTTTTTCTTTCCCTTTTTCCATCACGATGCTTTCTGCGTCTTCTAATTCCTCTGATGACGGTGGATCTGGTTTCCTACCAAATCTGCTTCCTCCAAACCCTAGAGGAATAGCAGGAGCGGATGGGCGCTTCACTCGCCCACTCGGTATTCCCCAAAATCTTTTCTCACATAGGGCTCCCATCATCATACTCTCCCAGTAGATGAACCCAATCCCATTTAATATGTGCACCCTAGAGGGTGGGCCCATAACCTACAACTCTGAGACCTTCATAGGTACTCAGAGTAGGCAGCTTGCTTGAAGCCTCTAAGATAACCTCAGTTCTTTAAGCATTGTCTGAATATTGCTGACACCTTGACACAATACATGTTGAAATTTATAGATTTCTAGAGTATTTTCTAGGTTTAAATATGTTTTTTAAAAGGAAAAAGAAAAGGACGGACAGCCTGCCTCCACCTCCGCTCTCTAGCCCCCATACTTGTTGTAGTCACTGAAGGAAAGAGAGAGAGGTGATCCATGGCTGCCTTAGTTCAACAGACAGCTATTTTTAGTAGGTTACTAAAAATATACTTGACGGACCAGAGATTTGATCCCGGTACCTGCGGTTCGTCAAATCGACCGGTAGCGGTCAGCTTTATCCTAATAGACTAGGACCAATGCTAAGTGCTATGGTATGTGATAGATATATATTTAGTTCGAAAGGATAAAGTTCATTTAACTAAAACTGTTTACGGCGTGCATATATACAGTTTTATAAAGTACGTCGTACGACGCTAATTCAAAACGGATACCACGCATTTTATTTCTACATCGGAACAAATATCGCGCAAGTATTTATTCCGGCCAAGATTACGTTTCGCATATAATCCAACGGCGCACATCATCGCCGAAATCCCGGAGTGGTCACTTTGGCATTTAGTGACGTGGCATCACCTGGCGCCACGTGGGGAGACATCATTCGGTCGCGGGAATTCCGAGGAACGTACGGATGAGTGGAAAGTATACACGCGTCCACTTATGGCCTTGTCGTACAGAGGCCGTACAGAAAGTACATCGGCAGTAGTACTTTTTAGTACTATACAGTTTTGTGATTGGTTCGTACAGGCAGTAGATAGGAGCTGTGAGAGGGAATTAGGAAAAACTAGGACTTAGGAAAATTTAGGTAGATAGTCATCTCTCTCAGAGAGTTTGTATAAATTGGCATCTTTGCCACCCTATAACTTATCGCCTGGTTGGCCGTTTTCAGTGATTCTTTTTTCTACGGACTCAAGGGAGTCCAGGCTACACAGGGGTGCAAACAAATTGTCAGTTTGCCTTCTTGGGCAGCAGTGGTTGTGGCTTAAAGTGGGTTAGTTAAATACTATCTAGAGACTTCCTGTATTCTGTGGTCCAATGGAGGACACAGAATTGCAATACAGACTGACCAGACTGCACTCCTTGGAAGGGCTGACTCCCGTGAGTCTGCCACAAAAAGAATCCTTGAATTTGCTCCCTTGAGCAGTTAATTATCAATGGTCAAAGATGACCCTTTTTATACAAAAGCTCTCTGAGAGAGAGAGGCGGCTACCTCTAATTTTCTAAGTCCTAAACCCCTCTCTAAACCCTCTCCTACTGATGTACGGAACCAATCAATTGAGTGTACAGTACAGAAAGGTATTTGGTCCGAAGTACTTTCTGTACGGCCATTGTACGATATGGCCAGAAAGACGACGCCTGCCATATCCGGGTTCGCCATAATATGTCCCGGAGATGCCGTCATCCAATGTCATGCTGCCACGTATCATCCGTTGTGGTTGTGACCGAAAACCGCCAAATCGACCATTCCGCGATGCCGGCTTCTTTCTTCGTCGTTAGATTAATGCCGGCCTTAATTTATAGCCGTTAAAAATACAAGTAGTACATTTCCGGTGTAATTCTATTTTTAACTGTGTCTGTGTGATTGGGGTCCGTTTGTCAGTAAATCGAACTTCTCTTTTTTGTCATCTTTAAGTAGCTATCGTACCCTATATACTTCAGCACTGGTCTTAGACTACAGGGTAAGACTAACGGCTACTTTGACGGATGGTAGGTACCAGGATCAAATCCTGGGTCCGTCAATCCTTTTGGTAAGTTTACCAAGGATCTGCCTTCTGACTCTAGAAAGAGCATAGGGAGCCATGGCTCTAGCTTCCTCTCCAGCCTTCAGTGACTACGACAAGTATGGGGGCTAGAGAGAGAAGCTAGAAGCAGGCTGCCTCTGCTTTTTCCTGCTTTTATTTAAATCTTTTAACTAACCTAGAAAATACCTTTTATTTCAACAGAGATGTATGCAGAGAAAGGGAAAGAAAACTTAGTCTGTAAACAAATAAAATCTTTGTATGGGCTGAAACAAGCCCCCATACAATGGAACTTAAAACTAGATGAATTTTTTACTGGACTAGGATTTGAAAGGATTAGTTCAGATCACTCAGTGTATGTACTGCAAGGAGAGGATGGGATTCTTTATATTGCTGTATATGTGGATGACTTGCTTTTACTCAACAAGTCTATGGATGAGATAAATCGAATTAAAGTTGCTCTAAGGTCAAGGTTCAAGATGAAGGACCTTGGTGAATCTAAGTATATCTTAGGAATACAGGCAGAGAGAGACAGAAACAAAAAACTCATTATGTTAACCCAAAAGGAAGCAATAAGTAATATGCTGGAAAAATTTGAAATGAAAGATGTAAAAGGATCTATAACTCCCATGGAATTTAGATAGAAGCTTGATGGAAGTGAGTCAGACTCAGGCATAATGGTTAGTGAGAGCCTAGAGTCAGGGAAAGAAGAGTTTATGGCTTCAAAACCGTATAGACAGGTAGTGGGAAGTCTCATATAATTCATGAATTGTACGAGACCTGACATTGCAGCAGCTGTAGGAGTCCTAAGTAGAAGTCTGCAGAACCGTAAGAGGGCAGACTCCGAAGCTACAAAAAGAGTTTTGAGATAACTTGTAGTGGCTCGAGATCTTAAGCTGATACTCAAAGGAGGAGAAGTGAAAATGCGGACTTCGAGTGACGCCAGCTATAGGGATATGCCAAGCTCGAAATCCACAACCTGCTTCGTCCTAAATGTTGAAAATAATAGATTTCAAGAGTATTTTCTAGGTTTAACAGGTTAGTATAAAAGAAAAGAAAAAGGACGGACAACCTGCCTCCACCTCCTCTCTCTAGCCCCCATACTTGTTTAGTCACTGAAGGATAGAGAGGGAGGTTGATCCATGGCTGCCTTAGTTCAAACCAGCAGTTATTTCTAGTAGGTTACTAAAAATATACTTGACGGACCCGAGATTTGATCCCGATACCTTCGGTTCGTCAAGTTGGCCGATAGCGGTCAGCTTTATCCTATTAGACTAGGACCAATGCTAAATGTTATAGTATGTGATAGATATATATATCTATAAGGAGGAACACATTCATTTAACAAAACCTGTATACGGCTTGCATAGATACAATTTTATGGAAGTACGAAGTACGACACTCTTTCAAAACGAATACCACACATTTTGTTTTGACAACGAAACAAATATCGCGCAAGTATTTATAACGGCTAAGATTGCGTCTCGCTGCGAATCCAACGGCGCACATCATCGCCGAAATCTCGGAGTGGTAACTTTGGCGTTTTGTGGAGTGGCATGACCTGGAGCCACGTGGAGAAATGACATTCGGTCATAGGAAATCCGAGGAATGTACGGACGAGTGAAAAACAGACACGCGTCCGCTTAATAGCCTTGTCGTACAAAGACCATACAAAAGGTACACCGACAGTAGTACTTTTTGGTACGGTACAGTAATCTGATTGGTCCGTACTTCAGTAAATAGAAGTTATTAGAGGGAATCAGGACTTAGAAAATTTTGGTAGGTAGTCACCTCTCTCTTTGAGAGTTTGTACAAATTGGCATTTTTACTGCCTCATAACTTATCAACTCGTTGGCCGTTTTCAGTGATTCTTTTTGCTACGGACTCACGGGAGTCCAGGCTGCATAAAGGTGTAGTCAAACTGTCATTTTGCCTTCTTGGAAAGCATTGGTTGTGGCTTGAAGTGGGTTAGTTAAATACTATCTAGAGGCTTCTTGTATTCTATGGTCCAATAGAAGACACATAATTGCAGGTTATGGGCCCACCCTCTAGGGTGCCCACCTTCAATGGATCTGGGTTCATCTATTGGGAAGCCATGATGATGGGAGCTTTGTGCAAAAAACGATATTGGGGTATCGTCAGTGGACAAGTGAAACGTCCACCTTCGGGAACTCCTCCAGGATTTGGAGGAGTAAGGTTTCTTGCAGCAACGGCTGCCTCAGCGGAGGAGGCAAATGATGGGGACAACAGTGTGTCCGAGAAGGTAAAAGGGAAGGAGACACCCCTTACTCCTATTGCCACAGTACCGGGAGCGGCAACCGTGAAGTCCGCGGAGAACGATACTCAAATGCGGGAGGATCTAAACATGGCTGCCAAGAACTTCATTCTCATGCACCTCACTCAAGCTTTGGCCACTCCTCATCTTCACATTTACAAGGCCGAGAAGTTGTGGGTGAGTATGGTGGAGATTTATAGAGCTTGAACTATTTAAGAGCTCCAGTTGGCTGAGCAAAAGCTAGTGAGTTACACTTACAAAGGAGGAAAGGTGTTAGATTACTGTAATGATCTTTCTTGTTTGTATATGGAGATGGAAAGTGACGGGTGGACAGGTACAATGAAAATGAAAGTTAACACTCTTATCATGAAGTTAGCAGATGAGTTCGAGAACATAGTATATCGAGTACAGGAAATGCCTGATAGTTCATGCAAATGGAACACAATGGTTAGGATGATACTTGTGAAAGAAACACAATGGAGATTAGGAGAGGAGGGAAGAGCATTCAAGCTCTAGCAGCAGGAGGGGACCGATGGGGGAAGGACCCGAAGAAACCTTAGAAAGGGGAAAGAGATCATTTTGGGGGGCCAACAACCCCAAAGGGTCTTTTTCATTTTTGCAAAAAGCCGGGACACTTCATCGCAGATTGTGTCAAGCTGTCGGAGCTGAGGCTCCAAGAGAATCATCGAGGGGGTTTTTCCGGAGGGAAGAAAATGGCAATTGTGGTTACAAAAGTGATAGGAGAAACCGAGGATGAGTCCTCTGAGGAGGATGGGGAGCTTCTTCTTGACGAGAGCCTGGAGGAGAAGGAGATCCCTCGGAGACAAAAGTGTGCCCATGGAGCAATTCGGGAAGCTCCATAGGAAGGATGGATTATCGACTCAGGTGCATCCATGCATATGTGTCGTGATAAAGAACTCTTCAGTAAGCTAAGAAAGATCCCTACTGTAGAAATAGAGTATGGGGATGGGAGAGTGGTTACCACAGATCTAGTGGGATTAGTAGATCTGAAAGTCTTAGTGGAGGGTAAGACTTCTATACTTACATTCTCAAATGTACTCTACATTCCACAGCTGAATAAAAATCTTGTCTCTACGATTGTGCTAGATGACAAAGAGTTTGATACCTTCACTAGAAAGGGAGTCTTTACAGCTAAGTATGGGGATGGAGTTTACTTCAAGGCAGATAAGGGTAGCCAAGGAATGTTTAGGCTTAACCTGAGTAATGAAAAGAAGAATGCTTATTATGTTGGTGTTCCTAAGTTGATGATATGGCATAAGCGGTGGGGGCATGCCCATTTTAATAGGTTGAGGGAAATGAAAAAGCTTGGGGTAGTGGAAGGCATTCAGTTTGGGGATAATGAAATGATGGATGATTGTATTGGTTGTGCTCAAGGTAAGGCTCACAGACTTCCCTTTCCCAAACCAGCCACATATAGAGGTGAGAAAGTGTTAGACTTGGTCCACACAGATATTTGGGGACCAGCAAAAGTACCTTCGGTTGGAGGAAAGAGGTTTATGATGACAATAACCGATGACTGGTCTAGATACTTTAGAGTTTACTTTCTAAAAACAAAGTCTGAAGTATCAACTTACTTCAAAAAATATAAGGCCTGGGGTGAGAAGTTGCATGAAACCCCCATTAAGAAGATAAGGAGTGATAATGGGGGGGAATATACCTCTAACCAGTTTGAGGAATATCTCAGGTGAGGGAGTGCAGCACCAAAAAACTCTACCATATAACCCGGAACAATATGGGGTAGCTGAGAGGTTGAATCGAACACTAGGAGATAGTGCATGTAGTATGTTGGCAGACAAGAAAATAGGAAAGAGATTTTGGGCAGAAGCAATGAACTGTGCCAACTACATTAAGAATAGAGTCCTTACCTCAGCTATAAAGGGAGTGACACCTTATGAGAGATGGGTTGGAAGGAAACCAGATATCTCACACCTTAAAGTATTAAGTAGCCAAGTTTACAGTCTAGACACGGATAGGAAAAACTGGAAATTAGATGCTAAAGGAAAACCTAGATAATTTGTGGGATATGACGAGGATGTTAAGGGATATAGAGTCTATGACTTAGCAAAGAAAGATATAATTCTGGTCAAACACTTATTTGTCATGGATGAAGGGAAGTCATTTGACCCCTTCAAATATACAAAGAAGATAAGAATCAGATTTGAGTCCGACAGTGAGGAGAACTCGGTCGTTCCCGAAAGGGAAATGAGTGAAACCATGATTGCAGATTCAAGGGAGATCCAAGATATTGGAGACTCACAGGAAACCTCACATACTCCTATGGACTTCGAGGAAATAGAAGAAGCGGGACAAGAACCGACTTCCATGGATAGGGGAGCCGATGAGACAGTGAGAAGAAATCGAAGACTTCCATCCATTCTAGCTTCAGAGTTTGAGGGAGAAAGGAGGAGCAGCAAAAGGATACAGGAAAAACAAACGGCTCATAAGGTAACTAAGCTATCTCACCCAGATGAGCCTCAGTCTTACTTGGAGGCAGTGAATAGTCTAGAGAAAGAAAGATGGATTAGAGCCATAAATGATGAGATGGCTTCTATCATGGAAGCAAATACTTGGAAATTAGCAGATTGTCCTCCAGACAGAAAACCTATTGGGTGTAAATGGGTATTTAAACTAAAATTGAACCCAGATAATACCATTGAGAGATATAAGGCTTGATTGGTAACAAAGGGGTTTACTCAAAAAGAGGGGATTGACTATGAGGAGACCTTTGCTCCAGTTGTTCGATTCCCCTCAGTAAGGATTCTCCTCAGTCTGGCAGCAGCGGAAGACATTGAAATCCACCTGATGGACATTGAGACTACTTTTCTTAATGGTGAGTTAGAGGAAGAAATTTTCATGAGGCAACCTGAGGGGTTCGTGGAAGAAGGAGAGGAGAGCAAAGTCTGCAGGCTCATAAAATCGTTATATGGATTGAAGCAGGCTTCCCGACAGTGGAATAAGAAAATAGATGAGTTTCTCACCGATCTGGGATATATCCGGATCAACTCTGACCATTCTATCTATATGTTTGAAGATGAGAATGGTGTCATTTTCATTGCAATTTATGTGGATGATTTGCTTCTGTTGAGTAAGTCTTTGGAGAAGATCAATAGGCTGAAGAAAAATCTTAGGGGCAGATTTGATATGAAGGATTTAGGGGAGGCAAAATATATTTTGGGGATCCAAATGGAGAGAGACAGGGGGAAGAAGATTATCAGACTTACTCAGAAAGAAGCAAATGATAATATGCTTGAGAAATTCCAGATGGAAAATGCTAACATTTGTACCACTCCCATGGGCTTGAAAAAAGTAAGTGATGGGAGTGTAAAAGGAGGAGTGATGATCTTAGACAATCAGATGAGTCCAGGAATAGAGAGTTTATGAAATCTATCCCTTATAGACAGGTCGTAGGAAGTTTGGTATACTTTATGAACTGTACCAGGCCGGACATAGCGGTAGCAGTTGGAGTACTCAATAGGAGTCTTAATGATCCTAGAAAGAGAGACTGGGAGGCACCAAAGAGAGTCATGAGATATCTGGTTGGAACCAGAGAATTATGGTTGCATTTGGGAGGGGAGCACACAGATATCACCACTTGGAGTGATGCCTGTTATTGGGATGCACTTCTGGATATGTTTTGTATGTGGGAGAAAGCGCTTGCTGTTGGAGCAGTAAGCAACAAAAGGTGGTTGCTCAGTCTACTATGGAGGCTGAGTATATGGCGTCTTGTTCTGCTGTAAAAGAACTAATGTGGGTGAAGTCATTGTTGCAAAAACTAGGATATATCAAGGAGGGAGTGCATGAAATCTTTTGCGATAATCAACCTGCAATCGCAATTGCAGCCAATCTAAAACACCATTTAAAGCAAAACATATAGACATAAGATTAAGCTTCGTAAGAGAAAAAGTTGAAAATAAAATTCTAAATGTTGTGTATAGACCTGATGAAGAAATGGTGGCTGACATGATGACCAAACCTGTGCCCTCTCCTAAATTAAAAATTTGTCGGGAAAAATGCGGGTTGAAAGAAAAAATAAAATTAGACTAGAAAATAAGGGGAGTGTTGAAAATAATAGATTTCTAGAGTACTTTCTAGGTTTAATAGGTTAGTATAAAAGAAAAGAAAAAGGACGGACAGCCTGCCTCCACCTCCTCTCTCTAGCCCCCATACTTGTTGTTGTCACCGAAGGATAGAGAGGGAGGTTGATCCATGGCTGCCTTAGTTCAAACAGGCAGCTGTTTCTAGTAGGTTACTAAAAATATATTTGACGGACCCGGGATTTGATCCCGGTACCTTCGGTTCGTCAAGTTGGCCGATAGCGGTCAGCTTTATCCTATTAGACTAAGACCAATGCTAAATGTTATAGTATGTGATAGATATATATATATCTATAAAGAGGAACACATTCATTTAACTAAAACTGTATACGGCTTGCATAGATACAGTTTTATGAAAGTACGAAGTACGACACTCTTTCAAAACGAATACCACGCATTTTGTTTTGACAACGAAACAAATATCGCGCAAGTATTCATAACGGCTAAGATTGCGTCTCGCTGCGATTCCAACGGCACACATCATCGCCAGAATCCCGGAGTGGTAACTTTGGCGTTTTGTGACCTGGTATGACCGGGAGCCACGTGGAGAGATGACATTTGGTCATAGGAAGTCCGAGGAATGTACGGACGAGTGAAAAGCAAACACGCGTCCGCTTAATAGCCTTGACGTACAAAGGCCGTACAAAAGGTACTTAGGCAGTAGTACTTTTTGGTACGGTACAGTAATCTGATTGGTCCGTACTTCAGTAGATAGAAGATATTAGAGGGAATCAGGACTTAGAAAATTTTGGTAAGTAGTCACCTCTCCCTTTGAGAGTTTGTACAAATTGGCATTTTTACTGCCTCATAACTTATCTGATGGTTGGCCGTTTTCAGTGATTCTTTTTGCTACGGACTCAGGGGAGTCCAGGCTGCATTGGGGTGCGATCAAAATGTCATTCTGCCTTCCTGGACAGCAGTGGTTGTGGCTTGAAGTGGGTTAGTTAAATACTATCTAGAGGCTTCTTGTATTCTATGGTCCAATAGAAGACATATAATTGCAGGTTATGGGCCCACCCTCTAGGGTGCCCATCTTCAATTGATCTGGGTTCATCTATTGGGAAGCCATGATGATGGGAGCTTTGTGCAAAAAACGATATTGGGGTATCGTCAGTGGACAAGTGAAACGTCCACCTTCGGGAACTCCTCCAGGATTTGGAGGAGTAAGTCCATTTTGCACGAACTTGGATACATGCACACAAGTCCACAGATTATTTGTTGTGACAACCAGGCACCCATTGATATTGCTACTAACCCGAGTCATCATTTTAAGAGCAAGCACATGGATGCCAGACTTCATTTTGTGAGAAAAAATGTGCTTCCAAGAGTGTTAAAATTGTGTTATTTACCGGATGAGAAAATGGTTGCTGACATGCTAACAAAACCCCTTCCTGCTCCTAAGTTGCAGTTTTGTAGGAAGGCTATTGGGATGAGTGAGTTACTGAGTCTAAAGATTTAGGGGAGTGTTGAAATTGGAAATCTTTACTCAGTAGATAGAGCTGTGAGGAGGAATTAAGGACTTAGAATATTTTGGGAAATGAAAACCTGTAATAGTCACCTCAAATAGTGTTACCGTAACAGAAGACTAAGATAGTGTACTGTACGGCCAGTTGGACACGCGGCGGCAGGAAAAGGGTGTTGCATGTTTCACGAAGTAACGTCGATGACTAGTTACACGTGTCGGGAGATTAACGAGAGGATTGATGAAATCGGACGAAAGGAATGCAAACCGCATATCTGGAAAAGTATGGTATGGTCAGCCAAGAAGAGCCGTTGGTTGACATCAAATTGACGGACGCGATTCAGAAGGGACCACAAATGACGAAGGACACTTGGACGGTATCAGGTGCTTTGTACTACACGACAACAGTCAGCCGAATACTATGGACCACTGCTGACTAAGCGCCAGGAACAGTTAATGTACGACATTCTATTTGTAAATATCTGGAAACAAGGTTTTGTAGTTTAGCTAATTTAAAATAGTGTCGCACTATTCAGATTTAGAGAAAAGGCAAAATTAGGTTTTGGAAGTACTCTTAGAATAGTAAGTACAGTTTTAGTACTTTGTCGTTGCATAGAACAGTACTATAGTACATTCACTTAAATTAGTGTGACCAGTAGATACTCACTGTGAGTATATAGTTTAGGACTTAGACAAATTGTGATCATCCAAGTCTTGGGATACTAATCAACTAAGGCAGTTTTTGTGAATCTGCAGTGTGAATATCTTATGGTTGGCTGGATCAATTGAGTTGGATCTTTGTAGAGTGATTCTACACTGTGCTTACTACTGTTATGCAGAATTTGAGTCTGCATTGATCACTCAGTTGCATTCTATCACATCTTGAAGTTGGTTGTTGAGTAGGGTGCTTGATAGCTTCTGCTTTAAATATTTTCTTCCACTACTACTGCTTCTGGCTCTCCTCCTGCTACTGTGGTTGTAGAACAACAATGATGTCGTGGAATGTTATGTGTGTGAGAGATGAGAGGAATGAACTTAAGCATAGAAAACACACGAGGGGGGAAAAAGCGGTGGTTTTCATTGGAACATATTGGTGGAAGGTCGAAAGCCGAAGGCCGTCCGCAAGGGAGAACTCAACCCCCCCTCCTCCCCCGCTGAAGGCGGGGGGGGGGTAAAATCCAGCTCCACGTTAACGAGATGGTAGAGTCTAGTTTTCGTGGGAAAAGTTAGGGTGGACAAGGGGGAAAACGGTGGCCAAGTAGAAAGGACCGGGTACTCCGAGGTGCCAAATTGTAGCGGATGTCAAAGCGGGTTTTGGTTGGGTCGAAGAGGCTGGGAGGCCGAAGGCCTTCTATAAGGGAGCCTAGACTCCACCCCCCCCCCCCCCCCCCCCCCCCCCCCCCCCCCCCCCCCTCCCGCGCCGAAGGCGGGGGGGGGTAAAAACTTGCTCCACGTTAACGAGATGGGGGAGCCCAGTTTTTAGAGGGAAAATCAGGCCGGACAAGGGGGCAAATGTTGGCTAAGTTCACAAAACCGTGGACTCTGAGGTACCGAATACACAATGTTTTGCAAAGAACCGGATGGCGTGTATGATGAGCTGGGTCTGGTCGCTTCGAAGCGGGTGAAGGCCGAAGGCCTTCCGTAAGGGAGGGTCCGCCCCCGCCGAAGGCAAGGGCGGGTGAAAACCTGCTCCGCGTTAACGAGATGGGAGAGCCTGGTTTTTTGGGGAAAAGCGGGGGTAACAAAGCGAGGAGCATTAGGTAGCGTAAGTGGAGGATGGGTTGGCGTTCTGTGTTCGCCGAGTCGAATAACCTTCAACTTTGGCTAGGGCGTTTGAGGTACCGAGCCGTATTTGGGCCATATCTTTGCGGCAAGACATCGGAATTACGCGCCGTTTATTGCGTCTCAAAGAGGATTTTCAGAGCTTTCCAACGAGCTATCGTACTTCAAATTCCGGCAAACGAAGGCAGAAACCGAAAGGAAACAAAAGTGCCGCTGGACTACGCTCCCTTAAATTGGGTACCGGGTCGAATTTCGGCCGTATCTTTGGAACGAGTCAAAGGAAGCGTGCACCGTTTATTTTGCCGTAGAAAGGATATCGAAAGCTACACAACGACATATCGCACGTTGATTTCCGCGTAAGTTGAGTGGGAAAATCCAAATGTTTCACTAAGTACCGAAAGTCTTGTAGCCCGAGTCAAAAAATCCGGAAACTTGACCAAGTACTGTTTAAGCCCCCCCCTTTACTACCCTCACTTTTCACCGAAAAACGAGACTCCACCATCTCGTTAACTACTGTATGTTGTTTTTAGGGTTTTATAGACCCCCCGAGGATTACTTTAGAAATAGGCCAAAAAAAGGGTTATTTTTAAGTGAAAGGCACCGAAATCCGGTGGAATTTGAAGTCATTTAATCCAAAAACCAATGATATCCACAGACTTGGCAAATTTTGCAGTTGAAGATGATACTTTCACACCATATAGGTTAGACAAATTTGACTATTGTGTTGCTTCTCTGTATAAGTGTTTTGCCTACAGTGAATTCTGTGCCATGACCCTAATGCAGGGTCGTGACTCTACTACTCTAACATGATACGCTCGCTATTTTTCTGATTTAAGTCATAAGGCGAGCTGCAACTCCAGTGTATAAAAGTACGCTTGTTACCTTCCCTGTCACATGGTTTTTTTCTTAACCGTGGTTTTTTTACACTAAGTTTGTCACATGGTTTTTTTCTTAACCGTGGTTTTTTTACACTAAGTTTACTCCAGAATTCCAATGGTCGTTGTTGTTTAAAACTCGTTCAACTACCATTTTGATAATTTTATCGATATTTAGACTAGTTTATAGGAGCTTTGTATTTGAGAGTTAAAAGTCAAACATCATTCCAATTGCTCGCAGCAAAAGATTTTGTCACATTGGAAATTAGTCCATTTTTGGATCATTTTTGCTTTAGAATTAGACAATTTTTTTTGCAAAATTGACCAAGTATTTAATGAAAAACAAAAATGTGCAAAATCAACTTTTGTTATTTTTTGCGGGTAAAGGGTATAATTTTAAAGCTTTTCTCCTTAACGAGCAAGAATTAATTCTTCACCGATTGCTCGCAGTAATTCACCAACGAAAAAGGCATAATTGTTCCGTTTTTTGCGCATTTTGTGTTCCTCTCCAAGGCCATGGACTACAATCTGCCACGCTCTCGAAAGTGTAAACCCTAATTGGCCAATTCCACATTAACACACAAAAATCCTTAACGCTAGCAACGATCGGCGGTATAGTGGAATCTTAGCATTTACCACACGTCAAACAACTGGCAATTACCGTTTTGGTTAGAGAAATGGTTTACGTTTGTTTGAATTGAAAGAAATGCTACAGTACCGATTCTAGCGATTTTTTGGTTGATCGATGAACCTCGATGACAAGGTACAGTAGCCGGTTCACAAAATTTACCATGTCGAAATTAGCATTTCGAAGGCCGAATTTACCGCAGTACTGTACATTATTGATCCTAACGCCATTTTTCGCAAGTTGTGACACGCCCCCCTTCCCATCAACCAAATTTTCCCTTTTGTTCGCACATTTTACTCTTTGCCCAACTCTCTTATTTACTCCCTTGGTGGTCCATTGGGAGATTTTGCCACTTTAGATTTAGTTACCGGTACTCGTCATTGCGACCCTTTAGGAGCCTCTTTATTTGCTTTGGCCCACTTACACACCTTGCGAGCATCCGCTACCGCTTTCCACAGTTGTCCCCTTCAGTGGCGGATAACACACATACTAACGGTCCACCACACCAGGTGGTTCCTTTCTTCCACTATTTTTCTGAGCAACTTTCAAAGATAGGCTTGTCAGTCAAAGTCCCTAAATTTGTTCCGTGGTCACCTATTGGTATGCCACCAAAATTTCTTCTTCCCACAAGCTTTCTTGTTTGTACGCCTCAAGAGGGTTTAAGGATTTTAGGTTCTCCGATTGGCGCCCCTTAATTTTTACCAGTTTGTTACATATGCTTTATTGGACGACCTTTCCCACTCCGAGGACCTTCCCAAATCGCCTGATTCCCAAGTTGTTTTCGCTATTTTAACTCCTTGTTTTGCGCAACGTCTTTCGTACTTAGCTCGCACTCTACCCCCAAGTTCTTTGTTCTTTTCCTCACTTTTAGATATTGATAATCGTCTTTTGCGATTTTGCATCAACTCCCATTCCTTTTTAGGTAAGCTTGGTTGGGTTTATGGCCAATCCATAGATCAGCAGGGCGTCCATTTGCTCCATTGTGCACATGGTGGAGAACGTACAACAACGCATGATACGGTTCGAGATGCAACCGCCTCGGCTGGTAGTGAAGCCGGGTATACAGTAAAACGCGAGGTGTCACATATCCTCCCGCCACATTCCCAATCTTTTGGAGTGCGCGGCCATCGCGTGGACCTCGTGTTTTTGCAAGGCGCACCGAGAACATTGGGGGATATAGTTTTGACCGACCCGACGGGATCTAATGTTTCAATGCGTGCGACATTTGGTGTTGCGGCTCGAGATGCAGCGACCTCTATAAAACGCGATTACGCTCATCGAGACCCAGCCGACAACTTCATACTGCTTGCTTTGGAGATATTTGGGACCTTGGACTCGTCGTTCGGCAACTTCATACGTGATTGTGCTTGAAGGTCGTTTGAGGCTCGAGGACGTGGCATCCCTCCCTCGGCTCTCCTGTTGGCCTTTTACCGCCAACTGATCTATGTTGCCCTTCAACGATCTCAAGCATCGGCCCTTATCCGACAAAGCACGGTGGTGAACGATGGTCGAGGCCTGCGAGATTTACCTCCCCGCCATCCGGTGCACATTGAAGATATTTGTTCCTTAGATCTTTAGTGTAGGCTTGTTTTAGGCTTCGGGCCGACAACCCTTTTTTTTCATCTAGAGCCTTTGTATAGTGTAGTTTTAAGTGCTTTTGTAGTTTATTTGTAGTGTTTGTTTTTGTTTCTTATGTTTTCTTTGTTTTTTTTTTTTACTTTTACTGTTGGTTAGCTTTTACAGTATTTGTGCCTGCTTTTGGTTATATAATTCTAGCCTTTAATGGTAGTGAACAATTTCCCTTTCCAATCAAGTTTTGTACTTTGATGGTTTAACCATCGCGTTTTTCATAATAAATTATCTTTTTGTACATAATTTGTAACGCATGTACACGACTTCCATACAATATAAAATCAAGTTTGGACACTTCGTATACTTTATTTTATCGTTTCAACACGTGAGTTTTTTGGTTTGCACACCGATTTTCGATGGTGGATTAAAAAATGGGGTAAACCATTGGCTTCAGTTCTTCAAACTTTGCATCATGATTGGAGAGGTAGGCGTGGCGACTCATCATTGGCTTACGTAATTTGATATTTAAGTAGCTAAAAAGTGTCGTATTGTGAGTAAAAGTTGTACTCGACGATAGTAGACGATTCTACAGTGACAATTCAAAACGTACATTAGGGATGGATCGAGGCCAATTTGTTGATACACGATAAAGGATTTTCTTCAAATCTGAGGACACGCGATACGGACACGTGTTTGTTTCGAGGATTCAAAAATCTCTTGGTACGCGACAAAAGCAAGTTTTGGACCGAATGCGACGCACGTCGTGTTTCGCCTTTCAAAGAGCACTATAGGGAACCTGCCATGTGGTTACGTAAGGGTAATTTACTAATTTTCTGTTGTTTTCCCCAAAAATTGAATGATGCATCGAGACAATCTTTCGCTGTACAAATAGAATGCAGATATTAAACTTACTTTTTACGTCACCTTGAAACGTACAATGTACGATATTTTTGGCGGTTTGCCATAATAACTGACGGCCACGTCATGCCATTTCATGCTCAAACTCATCCCTGAAATACCGAAGGTCGAAGCTCATTTGTAGCTTTCCATTTCCACGTGGAAAAATCGTGCGATTTGAACAACTATGATTTTGATGTATTCCCCATACTGCGTATCTCAATTATCGCAATACTGCATCGCGATACGTGAAAAAAGTCATTATGAGACGATACGATATGGTACATGGTGTATGTTGAAAATAGGATCACGTAACTCAACTATTCATCAGCGGAAGCATTCAGAATTTTGCAGACATCATGACAATTTCTGAGTCACAGATTGCAATGGAAGTCGATCAAATAGATGATATATTTAATCGGACTTTTTACATATTTTTCTTCTTCTGCTTCACTCCGTCTTCTATATTATAGCTATATCACACTCTCTCCTAAAATAGTTCTCCCAAAATACTAGAAGACAAAACGACACTATTTATGTCTCATCACGTCACAAATTCCGCTTAGATTCTACTTATGCAAAATTTGACACTTAGACGCTGAATCAAACGTAAGCGCCTAACAAAGCATTTGTGGGCCAAACTTCTGCGTGACCTGGACATAAAACATCCACGGTCCTACACGCACTAAATAAATTACCAATCATTAGTGTTGTGTATCGGTAAAAATCTTATCGCGATAACACCGATACCGATAGTTATCGGTTATCGAACGGTCAGCCCTCCCGATATATTTGTACTTTCTGTACTTTGTGTCCGGAGTGCTTTCTGTCCGGTAAACTGACGGTAAATTTACGAGAAATGTACGGTTTTTTACGGTAAATGTACGGAATTTGACGAAAAAATACGTTGCACTTTGTAGTACTTTTTGGGCGGTTAACTGAACATAAATTTTACGGGAACGTACGGAATTGTACCGATAAACTGATTATCATGGAACGGTAAAAAGACGGCGGACACAAAGTACAACGGATGCAAAATAACATTATGCGCGCCGCCGGAATCGAACGGACGAATTTCAATGAGAAAATACGAGCGGACGGTCAGCGTGAGCCCCGGCATCTCGGAATGGCTTTTTTGGCGGCTTTTGAAAAAAAGTCTACGGATTGACACGTGGCAGATTTCCAGTGGATCCCAAAAAAGAAAGGGACAAAGCCACGGCGTCGGATGTGAAAGGTACATCGTTTTAGCTGGAGCCGTACTAAACTCGTACATATCTAATGTCAGCTACTGTACTTTCGGCTTGTACAAATGATCTGATTGGTAAGTACCTCAGGGGTTGTGAGTAGGGCGCATCGGGGGAATAAGACGTACAGACGAGTGTACTTGCCGTACATTTATATGTACGGTCCGTACAGTTATCGCCGATAGTTATCGTTATCGGCAATATCGCCGATAAGTAGCCGATATTATCGGCTATTTATCGGCGATAAGACCGATAGCGATATATCGTACCAATATATCGATTATCGGGTCCCCGAAAAAAGGCCCATATCGATTATCGGCATATCCTTACCGATACACAACACTACCAATCATACATGACCACCTATCGTACAGGACCACAAAACAACTCTACAGAATCGGAATAAAGACCTGACGCGACAACAAACTGAAACAAACATAAAAACGTCACTTCGGGAATTTACACATTGATATCTTAACAATATAATAATATCATAATACACAATTACATAGCGATAATTTGGAATGACCTCGATGCGATGCGATATAGTATTGCAAGAGATTGGCATAAAATTTGGTACTTCCTTTTCAAATTTCATCCTCGCACCAGGGAATTTATGTGACTCAAAAACGCTTTTAAATTAAAAACTTACCGAATTATCGATTTCATTAATCTTATTAGATTTTAAAATGTTGTTCTGACTAGTCCAAATAATTGGTATTTCGCGTAACCATTCATAACATTGACTTTGGTGGTCCAACCTTTCAGCATTGTTGTCATTGGTTTTTCAACCGAAGCCGAGGGCCGATTTTCAATTTTTTATTTGGCCTTAAAACTTAAAACTGACCTATGGACCTTCAGTACGTGTTAAGAATTGAATCGATGACACGTGTCATCCGGAGGGAACCACTTACAATTCATAGGCACGATTTAGGGCTGAAAGTTACAAATATCGACAAAACTCTTTTTCTAAAACACACACGGTCTGAACTAACGACAAAGTTTTTTGACTGCGTTTGACTTTTCAAAACTCATATGTAAAATCTCACCCGAATTTTCACTTTCGACTACCCGTATTATTCGAACCTTGTCAGGGTGAACTTTCATTAGAGGAAATGTGGGGTTGTTTACTGGACGTTGTACGATTTCGTACCGATTCGTACCAATTTTTTGTGTCAGATGAAACATGACGAAACATGTCTATTGGATGACTCCAATATTATAGGCGTAAATTTCGACCGTTGGATTTTTCACTTTTTTAGATTCGCGAAGCTATCACGCACATCGTCCAGTGTGAAGAGACTCTCCTCGGGAGGAGAATTTCTTCACACTGGTCGCGTACCATTGGTACACGTGAAAATTAGAAAAAAAATCCACCACGAACAAGCAATGTGAATCAAACCCGTCGTACACGCCATGTGCCTTCCGCCACGTTCTATGCAGGTCAACCGAAATATCTTCGCACGCTCCTTCTGACATCCGCCGACCTTAAAAGTTTGCGGCGCCTTTTTGACATTCTGTTCCGAAATTTTGATTTTCAATTTCAAAATTAAAATCTGGTCGCAAAATTTTCGTACGAATCATTAACTACCTCCACCCGTACAAATATTACGCATAGATTTTCAGCTTGAAGAATATTTATAGATTTTAAGAATCTGAAAACTAACCTACGTGGCGCCAATCATGATTGAGAAACGATGTCTACTGGCAGGACATAATGGAGGGCCGTGCCAGTAAACACTAGAAATAGACGTATCCGCATGTTTACTGGGACCGCCTAATGGAGAACAGGCCTCAGTCGAATTCCGGAAACCAGAGGAAAGGAGGCACGAAATCGGTGACAAGCCGAGGCGCTTCTCCCCACCCACTGATAGAAGTACAACTGTAACATTGAAACAGTACGGAGATAATCGAGCCAGGCGAATAGGCGACGGTGCGCTTGTGATGCGTTTCTATGTTATAACTGTACTTTCATAAAGGGTCAATCTGTCGACGCTGACTTGCTTCTATGCTCCAGTTACAGTTTCATTAGCGGGTCCGTGAGTTCTAGCCAGATGCTTGTGCTGTCTTCTGATCATATGTTCGATGACTCGGTTGACCTTCGAAAATTGTACTTTCTATGTTCCCAATCAGTAATTACTGTAGAAACGGCGTTAGAGCAGGGCGCGCTGAAGTTGGAATTTTGTGTCTCGGTTGGACTTGTTTGTTCATTGCAGCCGGCCGTCAGATCGACTTTTAGAAGCCTTTAGAATGCCGTCACCTCTCATAGCAGATTTGTACAAACTGTGTAGAAGCGCTTGTACGGAGTAAAAATCGTGCCTCCGTAAAGTGTCTCCCAAACTAAAATCCCTATTTGGTGCAGTCATTCAAGTGTTGTGTTATTGTAGATTTTATAGTAAAATTGTATTGTTGGCTTGTTGCTCAACGGACGGGTTTTGGCGAAAATTGATATGTACATCTCGAATCGCTATTAGGGTTAACAATTTTTTCGACACTCAAATCATCTTTTCTCCGTACACACACTTGTTCGATTTTCAATTTGAGACCGTTAATCGGAAGCTGAGAAACTTACCTTTCAATGGTAACCGTCAGATTTACAATCGGATATGTGTTCGGAGAAACAATGTTTTAAGAGACGAAAAAAACATTAACACTCATAGCGATTCATGGTGTACTTTTTGACCTATCTCGAAAAACCGATACATAGAATCGATATATAATAAAATCGATTATGTATCGATATCCCTATCTCAATCCCAACATGTGCGTATAGTGTGTACATTCCGTACACGAAAAACATCCCTCAAATTCCATACATTTGGTACATATAAAATACCTTTAACTTTGGAATGTATTAGACAATCATCGGTCACGGTGGCGATTACGATATTTCGGCAAAGCTGAAAAGTATCGATTTTGAAATTAGTACGGAATTGCGATACAATCCTTTTCGAATTGCATCCTTAGTACGAAATTGCGATACATCCTTTTCGATTTGCATTCCTAGTACGGAATTGTGATACATCATTGCTTCCTTAGCGTTGGACTGGGAACTACACCCTGTATCGCTATTAGTGCTGAAGTTTTTTTGCCGCCTTAAAACATATTTTTTTCTCCGTACATACTTATCGGATTACGGATCTGACGGTTACGATTGAAAGGAAAGATTCTCACCTTCCTTTCGGCGGTCTCCATTTGAGAATCGGACACGTTTCTACAGAGAAACGATGTTTTAAGTGGCGAAAAAAAATTAACACTACAGTACTAACGATTAGCGATGTAGTAAATGAAAGGCTGATCGTGTCAGATTTATCAAGAGATTCTTCCGATTATGACGTCATGCCTTTTTCGAACTTAATGTTTTTTCCGGTAGCGTGACGGCGAACCAATTTTATGGATTTATCGGTGACGTGACGGCCAAACCAATCAGAAGTTATTGTAGGCCGTACGGCGGTGATATTATGTATTAATAACTTTCGGGCACATCGAAAAAACTTCAGGAGCTCTCGCGTAGCCGATATTAACTGAAAGCGTTACTTCCGTCCCAGCGAGAAAACCTCCTGTAGGACTGTACGGCGAAAAGATGAAAATATGTTGGCTGGGACGTGAGGAGAGAGCGCCCAGATTTAATTTTGTGAGCGAGAAGTCCGTACAACTGCATTTCGACAAGCTTACCGAACCAGTTAAGATGTACGAAACGAGAATACGTTTGGATTTTTGGAAAACGTATGTGAATCCGAATATATTGCGAGTTTCCTCCAGATTTTCGTGGTACGGCTCGTTGTCCTTTGTTCTCTCACATTTACAGATCCAGCCATTCTTCTAGCGATAAATTCCGAACGACATGTGTCGTGTAGAAGTGCTGTCGTACATTTTGATTTCCAAATCTTTCGTACGAATCTTTCTTGTGCCATGGCCGTTAACAGATATCACATGAAGCATCGTCCTTCGCGTGCGTCCAAGTGATCCTGTCAAGACAACTGTCCAATCATTACTATTTTAAACTTTCTTCTCTAAGTTTTGATGTCAGACGCGTCCAAAAATCGTTGATGTCCAATTCGTACGGATTTCAACTTTTTTACGAAAACTACGTAATATTCGTCTTTTTCATACTTTTCGTAAAATTCGTGTAAATTTTGCTGTACGGCCATGTACAGAAACGTACGGAAAGCGCAATCTTAGAAAATCCTTAAAAATCTTTAAAAGTACGGAAATTTAACAGAAATGTCCGAAATTGTATGAAAATGTGCCCTAACAAACCTAAAAGTACGGAATATCTAAGCAAGCCATACTGAAATAAAAAGGAGCGTACGGCAATGTACCTTTGAAACCCTAAATATCCCTGAAATAATCCTAAAATGTACGAACATAGACGGACACTGTACGTCTGTGTAAAAATAATGTACGGGTACAAAGCAGGGTACGCATTTTATTAACTTTTCAAAAGCGTTTGATGCGTACCGTACGTAGTATTCGTTAAGTTTATACCGTGCGTAATATGCGCACGGGACATCTATGTCCAAAATCCCTTTCCGGACGTACGAAACGAAAAACCCTAATTAATTTCTGTCCACCAGTGCGGTACAGGAAAGTAGCGTCAAAATATGAGACTGTGAAGCTGGTCCTGCTGATGTTGGCTAGCCTGTCCGTTTGCGCTCACTGCTTCGTACACGTACGAAATCACCGTTCTGTGCTGTGAAAAACTGTGGCGAACAGTTGAGACAAAACGCATTAGCTGGGAGGCGCGAAAAACGACAAATTCTAGAATAATAACAAATCCTGCTCACAAATGCGGGCTGAGAGTGCCAGCGCAAAGGCGCCAGGGCGGGGCGGGACTAGGCGACAAAATTGGAAACTGTTCAGCGCGGCAAGATCCTGCTGCCGGCCGGCAGAGTTGTGACGTTCCCTGACCTACAGCGTTAGGCCGCGACAAAATCCACTGGCCCTGACGACATAGACCAGGCACCTGCTTGTACTGCGACTTGTCGTTAGGGAGGTGCTACGACGTGTCCACCTTCGACCAGTTTTCAAAAGTCTAAATTCGATCCGCTGGATTTCGTACGATCAGATAATACAGTCAAATACGATGGATTTGGAGGTTCAAGAATCTTTGTCGTAAAGCGAGAGATGCGATGCATAGATGACGTATGCCAGCCAAACATGCGTACGTTTGTCTTTTTATCTCGCTTGCTCCATGGCCCTTCCCTGTCACCTCTCTCGTTCATATTTTGTTTGGATTGTACGGAATAATGAAGTTCCTTGTTGAACAGTTTTATTTCCTCCTTACAAAATCGTACTCCGACTGCGATCCGATCCCCACACTTTAAGTTGCCAAAATGATTCTGTGAATCAAATCCAATATTCCTTCCCTTCCCGCATGCCAATACCGCTAATACCTCCAAACCCTCCCCCTAAACGCTCCCATTACCTGAACAAATTTTCCTTGGGGCGGGAAGGACCAGACCGTTCCCACGGTCTGCCAAAAAATTTACGCCTCCCGCCCGTCCTCCAACCGTTGCTAAAAAAAAGAATCGGCCAATCGCCGTCGCGCATCGTCGATCCCGATGCCGCATTCAATGCGGTCGTGACGTGGCCGCCTCTCCCATTTGCCGCTGCGTATCCAGCCGCGCGCAGATTTTGCCGCTGCCAGCCGCAGACTCACGCGTGGCAGAAAACGCCAGCTGGCGTAACCGGAACTTCCCCGCCTCCCCGAAAAATTCCCGCACCCCAAATAAAGCCCACCCGGGCATCTCTCCGCGTGGTACCGCTCTCCCCCTCCCTCTCCTTCGCTATTTTTTCTTTGAAGGAGTTTCCCCGCCTCGTCCTCTTCCTTCCTTCTCCGACCACCATGAGGACACGTGGCGGCGGCTACCAGAGCCCCTCCGACGGGATCAGTTTCCACATAAGGCCGCCTCCTGCTAAGCGCCCTCGGCGATCCCAGACACTGCCACGTGGCAGCGAGTCCCTACCATCTCCCTTGTTGGATCTTCCGGATGACCTCCTCGTCCTCATCATGGGAAACTTGGCGCAAACTGCCACGTCAGCTGCCGACATTGTCAACACCATGCTGACGTAATCCCACTAACCAACACCTCTCATCGTCCCATGTTCCCCCGTCTTTCAATTCCTCTCCCTCTCTCTGATAGTGACCTTTTGTTCCTCTTTCTCCTTTCCCCTCGCTACTTTTGTTCTCTCTCTCTCTCTCTTCTCTCCCTTTCTTTGCTTCGCTCTCTGTCTCTCGACTTTTTCCCTTCTCTCTTTTCTCTCTTCCCTCTCTTTTTTGTCTCCTCCCTCTCTCTTCCCTCTCTCTTCCCTGTCTCTTCCCTCCCTCAAACTCCTCCTAACCCTCCTCTCTCTCCCTCCCCTCCCTCCCCAGCTGCCGCCGCCTCTGCTCCCTCTCCGCCTCGGAGGCCGTCCTCTCCCGCGCCAGCCCCCGCGCCCTCGCCCTCCGCGCCTCCCATTGGTCCGACGGCGCGCACCGCTTCCTGCGCAAGTGCGCGCAGGCGGGGAGCAGGGAGGCCGCCTTCCGCCTCGGCATGGCCAAGTTCTACTGCCTCGAGGACAGGAGGGGAGGGGCGGCGCTCATGGCGAGGGCGGCCATGGCGGGGCATACGGACGCACTGTACTCTCTGGCTGTCATACATTTCAATGGGAGTGGAGGAGCGAGGAGTCACAGGTGAGGGAGGAAGGGATGGAGGGATGGAGGGAATGTGGGAAATGGGAATGGGAAATATGGGGAAATGGGGGAATGTGGGGAATGTGGGAAATGGGGAAATGGGGAAATGGTGGAATATGGGTAACTTGGGGATGTAATGGCTGAAAAAACGTTAGGAAGGATTCTGGAGAAGGGGAATAGTGTGGAAATGGTGACGGAAAGCTGACAGGGAAGGGTTTTTTTTTTTTTTTTGCAGGGATCTGGCTTCTGGAGTGATCTTATGTGCCAAGGCAGGAGCACAGGGACACGTGGACGCTCTGAGAGAGCTTGGTCACTGCCTTCAAGACGGATATGGCCTCCCCCGGAACGCGACAGAAGGTCGTCGTCTCTTACTGGAAGCCAATGCGAGGGAAGCTGCCCAGCTGGCAGCTCGACAGATGCACATTTGCCGTGTACAGAGTCAGTCAGGCGCAACAGAGACAGCAACAGAAACTGCTTCAGTTTCAGAAAATAGTGTCCCGGAGAGACCAGAATACGCTAGATCTGTCTCTGGACCACTGCCTTCAGTTCCGTCTCTTTTGACAGCTGGAGGAAACTCAGGAACAGATGAGGAGGTGGAGGAGGAAGAGGAGGAGGTACAGGAGTGGACCGATAGAGTGGAGGAAGAGGGAGGAGAGGGAGTAGTTCAAGGAGAGGGAGATGTGGTTATGAGAGATGCTCCTCCGTCAGAAGACGAGGAAATTAAAGAAGCAAAAGTAGAAGTTCTGGCTCAGGAAGAATCTGGTTTTCGGATTGCAGGAGTTGAAAACAATGTAGATCAAGCCATGGCAGATTCTCCTCAGCAAGATGAAGACCAGAAAAAACCCAATGAGACAGCTGTCGCTCCTGAGCCTTCCCCCGACCAATCGACACCTTCACCTTCTCCACCTTTTCAAAATCCTTCCACATTACTTGCCTCGACTCATGGCAAATGTCACCAAAACTCCTCTGAATCTCCATCGTGCTCTTGCGGTGACAAAAACCATCCCTCACACTCCACTGCCAGCTCAGCACTGAGCTGGCAAGTTCCCTCGGTACACGAGTTTCTGGTCGCGTGGCACGCTGCGAGGCTGACACCTGGCAACGAGGGACTCCGCGTGTGCTCCAGCGAGGTATGCGGGAGATCGGAGACGCGACGTCAGGAGTTCCGATGCTGTTCGGCTTGTGGTGCTGCTAAGTACTGTAGCCGAGCCTGCCAGGCTCGGGATTGGAGGGCTGGACACCGGATAACTTGCAGCAGGGCTGGAGTTCAGCTACACTAATTCTGGGGAGAGAGTCATTTATGGCAGACGGATCGGGGATTTCAGATCGTGCTGGATTTAGGGATGGCTATGGTTATCGAATTTGGGAACTTCGGTGTTGGGGCTGTTTTTGTCTCTGACATGGAGACTTCTGGTTCTGGATACGATTTGGAGGGAGTTCTGCGATCTCTCTCTCTCGCTCTCTCTCTCTCTCCCCTTCTCCCTCTGTCTCCCACTCTCACTCTCTCTCAAACAATCACTCAGTTTCTCTTTCTCTGTTAACTCTTTCAATGTTATTTTTTCTCATTTTTATTTAACCTTGTTAGGTTTTCTTTTTTGACTTAAAAACTTTTGATTTGAAGTCATTTCTTATGTTATTGTTCTAGTCATATATATCTGACATTCTTGCTCTGTATTGAGGGGCACATGGATTTAATGGTGTAGTTAACAAAAGTTTAGTAGTGGATATAAGAATGGATATAAGAATCAAGTGAATATTAGATATAGATGTAGCTCTAAATATTGGGGTAAAACATTGAATCCCTTTTTATAATGGGCTTTTTTATATTTGTGGGCTTAGTTAAAAGCTCTCAGATTAAGGCTGAAAAGGTTCAATCCTCTAGTTTTAAGGATACATATATACAACTATATATTTAAGGGTATATATACAGACATATTTATATGGGTTTCTGTTCTATCTGCAATTTTGAAGAGAGGACAAAAAAGAGCCTCTCCAAGATGCGATTTGAGGGCATAAAAATTAGGTCAGGTTTAGCATTTGGAGTTTTTAGTCAGGTTTTTGGTCGTGGGAATCAAGCTTTCTAAGAGAAGCTTGAAATAATGTCTTTAATGTGTTGATTGGCCTTAATGTTTACCTTTTTTTTAGTAATGTGAGAGTGGGCTATGCCCGCCCTTTTTTCTTTCTCCCGAGCTTCGCAATCTCAAAAGCTATTCAAATTTCTGTTTCGATTCTCAAGGACATTATTTTTGCTGGATGTCCATCTTGCTTCGCATGTTTACAAATAAGTGGTAAATGTGGGGATCATTTGTGGCTTTCTTGTAGAATAGCATAAAATGTAAAAGACATAAAAATTGATGGAAATGTCAGTATGGAAGTCAGTATGTTGAGAATGGTGTCAAATAGCCTTTTGTTGCATCACAAATTTGTGAAGTGTAGTTGCTGACTATGGGATTTGAAGTGTGACCAATCCTGTGCCCTTTTTTGTCACTATTTTGTCATGGACTATGGCGAAGAACTTTGCCCATCGTGATTAATGTGAAAGAATCGTTAGAGTAAATTGCACAATTAGAATGTAAAGAACTAATTTAGTACGGGAGATGACCCGGATTGTAGTTCACTTCCTGAAAAAGTGTTCTAAACACTATTTTACAATTTCCGGCTGAAGGAAGAGAGACCAATTTGGTGTAACATAAATGGCCAAGTAGTGCAACAAAAAGATTGACGTTAAGAAACAAACTATAATGTAATTGAGAGATGTTTGCATCTTATGACATGTTATGTGGAAAATTTGTGAGTGATGTTAGATAGAATACTGACAATTTTTAGAGTTGTTGTACGAATACGTTACATACAAAAAAAATGCTCTTGAAATTGTATGATGAATCTCTTAAAGTATAATCCTACATGTGTGAAGGAAAAGGAAATATACGAGTGGCACGGTTGCCATAGCAAGTATCTGATGGCACCGGAAGATTTGCAAAACTTTTTGAATCCAAGCTTAACTAAATTGAAGTTTCTTATCAACATTTGACATTTTGAATGTCATTTAACTATCAATTAGGATTGGGGATAGAAAATTATAAATGTTGAAAATCCTGAAATTCGAATGTTTTGTTGAATAAATCGACGTCACTCACAACTCCAAACATTAAAATGTTGAATATAGGACTATACTTCGGGCGAGGATTAATGGCGAATCAATGTTAACTTCTGTCTCAAGAAAAAGTTAGCCTCACTAAATACCAACCTCTATTTTGCGCAAAATCACCGCAAATGTGGTCATCCATTTGTCCGATGCGCCGATGGTTCTTGACCTCTTTTTGTTTTTTTATGGTCACCATTACGACAAGTTTGTTACGGCTCCATGCAAAGTTCCGAAAGGAAAAGAGAACGTGCAACACTACATTCGTTACAACTGATTTAATAGTGCCGGCTTTTCAAGATTAAATTCTAGCGAGAAAATCGAATCTAGGGAACGAACCGTACGAAGTATCCAAGATTGACTGCCAGCATTTATGAATAATCAGCTTCTTGTACAGCGGATCTAAAGAAGTGACAAAAGGAAAGATTGTTTTCGGACAAAATCTAAAAGATTACAGAATCCTTTATACGATAGCGACAAAATGAGGACAGCTCTTCGCTTTGACAGCGCGCACTCTTTACCCACATTCTGATTCTATCTCACACGTGCAAAACAAAGGGCTCTGTCGGTGGAAGCTAGTGTCGGTGGATTCTAAAATGCTGGAAGATCGTGGTCTCAAAGTCTACGTACAATAAGTTGTCGCTGGAGAAAAAAGGACAAAAATCCATAAAGATATCGCAGCCATACAAGTCAATAACAGACTAACGGCTAAAACTACGTGACAAAATTCCGTTCATCACGGCTGGACGGTGAGAGCTGTAGATTCAAAATTCCGTTAAGCTCTTTGTACGTTTCGCGCGTGTTTCTCCGCACTTTCCGGGTTCCTAACTTGCTGTACTGGCGCGATTGGACAAGGACCTGTTTTTGAACTGGATGACCCGTTTTCGACGTCGATTCTGAGATCGTCCAAAATTACGGTGCGATACATCTCAGGATCCACCGACGCAAAAACAGAAAATCGATGACATGAATGGAAAGTCTGGAAACGTCGTTGTTCCACGCTGGCATCGTACGATTTCGTTGTGGTCTTGTCGCCAGTGTTCCGTCGCACCGAATATTTTTGGTGGACTTCAAAGTTTCAAACGCGGTTGTCATTTCTGAAGTTTTCGTTTCCGTTTGAATTCTGTTGTCGCGAACCATTTGAGGGTTCGCACTTACGCGGCTTACGCGCCACAGTCTTACAAATTGTACAATGTTGTTTTGTGCGCCTTTATTAGGAGGTTATGCGGTATTCATTGCGTTTTAGTCGTTAAGAATCCGTTTTGGATTTTCTGTTCGCGCTCTTTCCTACATAGTTCTAAAATGTCGTATTTAAAATGAATTGTAACTTTGAAAGCATTAAACTACACCGCCTATGGCTAATAGGGTAATAGGACTATTAGTGTACGTCCGAAATTGAAATGTGTATTACTGTTTTAATGTAGGGGGACATGGGGTTGTAATCCAATGCCTTAAATAGCGTTTCTAACACTATTTACGTCATAGCCACCTGGCGAAATCGGTTAAATATTTTACTTTCGATTGAAATGTAAAACGTGTAGTCAACTTAAATTACAGGGTTTGGAACCACCATAGTGAACCCTAGGAAAAAAAGTGGCGATTACTTTTCTTGTAAGATAGGGTGGCTTTTACTTTATGGTTTGTGATTTTCGGCCAATCTTTATTCAAATTATCGACCTTTGGTTGTCCGTTTGAAAACCTATAAATAGGCTGACTTTCCGTCCGTCTGCACCCGTAAACGGTGTGTCCCCCGGCCGACGTCAGCAAACGGGTAACTTTGTCCTTTGGGCGACCTCAACGATCAGGTCATATTTAAATACCCCCTCGTCAATCGTTTTTAACCGTCAGATCTTGGTTGCTCGAACCTGTCAATGAATATAGATGACATCGCCGAATATAGATGACACCAGATGACACCGCCGAATATAGATGACACCGCCACCAGTAATGCATCTTCAGCCGTCTATCCTTCGCTCGTGACCGTCCGATTTTTCGTTAATCGTTGTTTTGTTAAGGGTCGCGTATACAAATGCCCGTACTGACGTCTTGAATAGTACAAATATTACTTAAACGTTTTGATAAACAGGACACAGTCCATGTCCGTGTCAAAAGGCATGATAAACGGGACAGAAATCCATATTGAAAAGTAAGCTTTAGTAAGTCTTAGGAATTTGAGTCCATGACTTTGAATATTTTTGGACCACCAACTATTCAATATTAACTATATTTAGTGTGGATTTTTAAGTATCTACTTTAATAATTATCTTTGAGTAAATTAGTGTGTACACCGCCTATGAAAGTAGACGTGAAACATATCTCTCGGATTTTTGGGGTCTAGATAATGTTACTAGATAATTTTGGTCCAAGTACTTAGATTTTTGTGAGTAGATATTTAGGTGAACCCTATGCATACGTTTTAAAATTTTTATAGATCTTTTGAGTATTTAGTTCAATTAGGATTGATCAATTCAACACAGAATGTACATTCTACACAAAGTTAAGGAAATGAGAGCACTAAGTGCAGTTTAAGGTGTTTAGTGCTCTATTGTCTTTGATTTGTTTGTAGTATATGTTTGTTTGGTTGAAAGACCTCTTTCATTTGTAGTTACATATCTTACATTATTCATTTAGTCTGATAGGGTATTCCTCTTGGGTTTGCTTCCGCTAACATGTCTGATAATGGCTCAGCTCCTGCTGCAAGTGCTCCTATTAGCCCTAGTGCTCCACCTACTCCTCCAGGGACGAATATCTCGGCTGGTGCAAGTGTGACTCCTAGTGGGAGTGGATCACAACTGAATCTAAATGCCCATGACCTACAACAGTCCAGGTTCGATCTAGGTTGCTCGATCTGTCAACTAGTTTGCGTCAATCGTTGTGTTGTTCTGGTTCGCGTCTACAAATGCTCGTACAGATATCTAAAACAGTGAATAGTACTTGGACGTTTTGATAATTAGGACACGGTCCAAGTGTAACAGGTATGAAAAACGGGCATGAAAAACGTAACACTGTCCAGGTTCGTGTAACGAGGCATGAAAAATAAGACACTATCCATGCCTGTGTAACGGGTGTGATTTACTGGTTAAAACAAACAACCGTTAAAGGGTGATGTTTCAAGTTAACAAAAATCCGCGACAATCCGTACCAAACCGTACCGGTTATTTTGTTTTTATACGAAAAACAACATTATAGAGAATCTTGCTGATACTCTTATAAGGTCTAGCAGGTAATACTAACCGTCGAATGTTCATCAGCGAGGCGTTCGCTTCATTTTTCTTTGTAACTATCAACCCACAAGCAGATACAAAAAAAAAAAATCATAACACGTTGGACGATTAAGTTACATGTCACAATAAAGAACCAACGAAAAATCACAAGATTTACCCAATGACGTGATTTCCAAAATACAACCGAAAATAAAAAATGTAATTCCGTAACATTCCTTCGTCACGCTATTTTCGATCAATTTTGTTCGTCACACTATTTTCTCAAAGGACTTTCATTATGTTTCAAAAACATAAACCCTAAAAAATGAGCTGGCGTAAAGTTAGGCGTCTTCAAAAAGTAGTATTGATCGAGGACCTTTTGCTGATATTCGATTTATATCGAATATCAGGTACCCGATAATGAATATATTGTTTCGATGTTTCGAAAATAAAAATATCGGATATATCGCCAATATATCGTATCGCCAATATATCGTATCGCCACTATATCGAGGCATTTAAAAAAAAAAATCACAGGACTTCAAAGTCGTGTCTTCGGACAAGGTGACCGTAAAATCTTTGCCGAAAAGAAAAACGGTTTTTTCTAGAAAGTCAGCAGAGGGAAGGAGATCTTTGAGGTACATTGACGCGGTACACTTGCGAAGTACACGTACGTAATACGCAAGTACGGATTTCTATACGAGAATGGTCGGTTCTCAAATCTTTGACGCTTTTAGAGATTTGATCGTCAACTTGCAAGGAGCCACTCAAATCAAAACACGTATGTAAAAACTTGTTTACAAAAGATACGCGATGTTGACTGAGGCCTCTGTAATACAGAAATTTTGCTCTCCATAGTATTACAAAGACCTACTCATGTAACCATACCCCAAATAAGTAATTATATAAAAGGAATTGCTAAACGCAGAGACAATTTTTGCTGCGCGTTGGTAGTTGTCATAAATTGTACATTTGAAGTACAGTTTCGTACAAGCTACATACCTTTAAGTTCAGATTTGGCGGTCAATCTGTAGAACGAATTTGACTGGCGAAATATTGTAACGAAGGTAAAAAAAGTGTCACACTTGCGAACGTCGACCGTCATAAAAAAAAAACAATTCACACGCCCAACGCAGGTTTACTGTAACAAAACTGCGCCAACCACATATAAAAAAAATGGCTATGCGCAAGTAGTTTCTCACTTCACGTGAGCTCCACTGTGAGAGCACACAACGACATTTGCCTTAGGCCACTTCTCCATCAGGCGACGACTGTAATATTACAAATACGTTTACTGGCAAGCATATTTCATTCACTTCTCCACCAGGTCTGTCAGCAAGGAATCTATTGCGTGGGTGCTTTCATTCGATTGGATGCACGTAGATTCGTGTTCTGATGGCTAACGTTGCCAAAGATTCCAAAAGCAAAATGTCTAAACTATCCGTACAACCACCCACAAAATAAAATGACGGGAATGTACAGTTTCTACGTTTATGTTTTGTTGTTGTATCAAAACCAAAATCGGAAATTTGAAGAAAGCAAACGCAACAAATTCCGGATGACGATGCATAGTAGTTGTTGAAACTAATAGATTTATACAATATTTTCTACGTCTAAATTGGTGACCAAAATAGGAAAAAGAAAAAAGTTGACAGCTTGCCTCCCTCTCCCCTCTCTAGCCACTAGAGAGGGTGGCTCTCCCCTCTCTAGCCACTAGAGAGGGTGGTTGAGCCATGGCTGCCTTAGTTCCACATGCAGGACTAAAGAGTGACTTATGGCACTTTCAACAAAAGGTTGAGTCCGGCAGGACTCAAACCTCCGACCGGCAGAGCGAGGCGTAGCCGTCAGCTCTAACTGGTATGTCGTAGGATTCGGTGAAAATACATAGGGTTTGATAAATATAAAAACTATGGTATGATCTTGAAACCGATTAACTAAATTTTGAATGAAAGAACATAGAACAAGTTAATATTCGCGAACGCGTTCCATTAAAAAAACAACGCATTAGACATCCGCTTCGCGGCCAATATCGGCCTGATTGAATCCAAGCAGATATATTATACCTTGTCCTCCATTGGACTCTAAGTTAAAACTCTAGATGTTTTAACAGCCTACTTCAAGTTACCACCATCCCAAGAAAGCAACGTTCACTTTCCGCATCTATGTGCATTAGACTCTCGGTCCAGAGGCAAAAAAAAGAATTGAAAATAGCCAACCCGATGATAAGTTATGAGGTGGCAAAGATGCTAATTATACAAAGTTCAAGGGGAGGTGGTGTACAACATGCTAAGTCCTACACCCTCTCACACCCCTATCACTGTGAGACTTATCACATAACTTAAGTAGAAAAGGTACTATAGTCGACGCCCCATGACGGGCGCGGTAACGACCAGTTGAGTGGACGCTGTCAATCTTCACTCGTCTCTACGCTCCCCGGAATTTCTAAGACCAAATGTTATCCCTCCACCTGGCGCCAGGTCACGCCACGTCCATAACCGCCAAAGTGACCATTTCGAGATCTTTGCAGCGATGTATGCCATAGGATTAAATCTGCCATTGAATTTTAGTCGTTGAAACAAATGTCTGATTCATTTGTTTCGTGCGAAATAACGTCCGCACTAAACTTTAACTAGTTCTATTTTCCTTCGTTCATATTTTAGTTAACCGGTTTCAGTAACATACACAAGTTTAAATAAATATCAAATCCTATGTATCCTAACGGACTTCTACGACAGATTGGTTAGAGCTAATGGCTACGCCGCGCTCTGCCGGCCGGAGGTTCAAGTCCTGTCGGACTCAACCTTTTTTTGAGAGTGACTTAAGTCACTCTTTGGTCTTGCCTATGGAGCTGAAGCAGCCATGGCTCCATCACTCTCTCTCTCCTTCAGTGACTACAACAAGTATGGGGGCAAGAGAGAAGAGATGGAGGCAAGTTGCCTACATTTTTCTTATCCTTTTCCGCTAATATATTTAGACCTAGAAAATACCGAAAAACTAGTTATTTCAACATATATCGCTGTCGAGATCGCGGAATTGTCACTTTGGCGTTTTTGGACGTGGCATGACTTGGCGCCACGTGGAGGGATAACATTTGGTTGTAACAATTCTGGGGAACGTACGGACAAGTAAAAGGTTGACACGCGTCCACTTAGTGGTCTTATCGTACACAGGCCGTACAGAAAGGACATCGACCGTAGTACCTCTCTGTACTATAAAGTTATTTTATTGGTTTGTAATGCATTAGATAGGGATTCTGAGAGGGATTACGACTTAACATCGTTTTTTAGACAATCACCTCTCCCTTTGAGAGTTTTTATATATTGGCATTTTTGCCACCTCATATCTTATCGGTTGGTTGGCTGTTTTTAAGGTTTCGTTTTGCTACCGACTCAGGGGAGTCCACAATGCACAGGTGTGTAGTCAGACTATTAATTTGTGTGCTTGGGAAGCACTGGTTGTGGCTGAAATTGGGTTAGTTGAAAACTATCCAGAGGCTTTTTGAATTTTGTTGTCCAATGGAGGACATATACTTGCAAGTTCCCACCCTCTA
Source organism: Zygnema cylindricum (assembly GCA_037447655.1). Classification (NCBI taxonomy): domain Eukaryota; kingdom Viridiplantae; phylum Streptophyta; class Zygnematophyceae; order Zygnematales; family Zygnemataceae; genus Zygnema; species Zygnema cylindricum. The sequence goes on from JBBHKE010001556.1 coordinate 116,693, forward strand.
CGGTACCCATTTTCAATGGTTCTGGTTTCATCTATTGGGAAGCCATGATGATGGGGGCTTTATGCGAAAATCGATACTTGGGTATTGTCACTGGACAAGTGAAACGTCCACCTCAGGGAACTCCACCAAGATTTGGGTAGAATAAGGTTTTCTAGAGCAGCATCTGCTGTAGCAGAAGAGGCACATGATGGGGACAACAATGTGTCAAAAAAGGGGAAAGGGAAGGAGACGCTTCTTACTCCTATTGCCCCTATTACCACGACACCCGGAGTGGAGGCCGTAAAGACTGCAGAGAACGATACCCAAACGTGGGAGGACATCAACAAGGCTACCAAAAACTTCATTCTAAGACATCTCACTCAGGCTTTTGCAATCCCCCATCTTCACATTTACAAGGTCGAGGAGTTTTGGGTGAGGTTGGTGGAAATCTATGCAGCTAAGAGTATTCAGGATCTACAGTTGGCTGAAAAAAAGTTAGGAAACTATACTTACATAGGGGGAAAGATGTTAGACTATTGTAATGATCTCTCTTGTTTGTATATGGAGATGGAGAGTGCCGGGTGGACACGTACAATGAAGATGAAAGTTAACACTCTCATCATAAAGTTACCCGACGAGTATGAAAACATACTGTACCGAGTATAGGAAATGACTGGCAATTCATGGAAGTGGAACACAGTGGTTTGGATGATACTTGTGCAAGAAAACACAATTGGGATTAGGAGAAGGGGAAAGAGCATCCAGCCTCTAGCTGCAAAAGCAAACCGATGGGGGAACGACCCGAAGAATGAAACTCTGAGACCTCCATTGGCCCTCAGAGTATGCAGATCCAAAAGAAGCTAATCTAGATAGTGCCGACTCCAAGTTGATATAAACCCAAGTGACTGACCCCTTGACAATCACAACCCCAATATAGATTCACCCCTGTGAAATAACACTTTTTGTGTGCTCAGTTCCACCACAAAATGCAAAGTTAGAATATGAGATTTGGACACATTCACCCACTTTGACTTTCCCTTTTAAATGCAGCCACCCAGGCAGACAAAAACTCTGACCGACTACACCCCTGTGTAGCTTGGACTCCCCTCAGTCGGCAGCAAAAAGAATCACTGAAAATGGTCAAGTAAATTGATAGTTATGGCTGGCCAAAGTTTGCCATTTATACAGGGTGCTCTCTGGGAGAGGCAGCTACCTACCCAAAATTTTCGAAGTCCTATTCCCCCTCTAAAACTCTATCTACTGAAGTACGGCACCAATCAAATTACTGTGTCATACAGAAAAGTACAGGTGCCGGTGTACTTTCTGTACGGCCATTGTACGACATGGCCAAAATGTCGACACGTGTCAAATCAGGATTAGTTCCTGTAATCTCCGGAATTCCCGTAGTCCAATGTTATCACGCCACGTGTCATTTGACGTGGCAAAGACCGTAAAACGCCAAAAGTGCCTTTTCCGTGATCGCGGCGCCTATCACGGCCGTCCGATCAAAACCGGCTATAATCCTAGCCGTTGAAATTTGACGCGCGGTATTTGTTTTGCTATCGAAACAAATGCGCGGTTTCCGTTCTGTCCCAACACCGTACTTCGTAATAAACCAAACTGTATCTATGCACTAAGTATCTATTCGCCGTTAAACGAATTAATCTACATGTAATGATTTATATATTTATCAAACCCAATATATCGTAACATGTTTCCTAGACTTAACGGCTAGAGCTAACGGCTACTGCAGATTGACGGAGGACATGTACCAGGATCAATTCTTGGGTCCGTTAACTATCTTTTGGTAAGTCTACCTAATTTACCCCCTGTCTTCTCTAAAGAGCTTAGGCAGCCATGGCTCTAGCTCCCTATCCAGCCTTCAGTGACTACAACAAGTGTGGGGGCTTGGAGAGGGGAGTTAGAGGCAGACTGCCTCTGCCTTTTTCTATCCTATTTACAGACCTAGAAAATACACAAATATCAACACTCCCCTTATTTTCTAGTATATTTTCCTTTCAACTCCCACACAAAAAAAAACCAAAATACCCCCTCCCAATTTTTTTTTTCTTTTCCTTTTTCCTTTTCCTTTTATAAACCTTTATGACAATGCCCTCATATTTTAAAAGGTCCACTAGATGAGCTGAAATAAACATTGGATCTTGCTGATCACATTCTGTATTAAGCATCCCAATTTTCACAACCCCGAGCAAAGATTTTATCCACCTCATCACTTTTTCATCCACACACAACCCGATTTCTCTCTTGCAATCCAAACAGCCAGCCCCATCTCCAATCTGCAACATATATCCGGATGATAACCCTTTTACAGGCACATCTTCACAAGTGAAATCACACCAAGTAGTGATGTCAAATCCATCCACCCCCAAATATTCCCAAAAAACACCAGTCCCCACTAAGTTCCTCATAAGATTTACATCTTCCGTACTCATATTTTTATCCATGATAATTACCCTATTTTTTGAACTTCCCTCACTCTCTCTCATGGAATTCTTTCCACTATCACTATCTAATTTAATCCCCAATAAATATTTCTTCTCCCCTAAACTTTTAATCAAATGTTTCTCTTCTCCCCTATCCTTTAAAACCTCTTCGAGTTTCACTTCTCCCCTTTCCTCGGAATCCGTTGAAGTCTCCCTTTCCGACCAAATTTCTGTTTCCCTATTATCTATAAATTTATCCTCATTAATTTTATCTTTCACATTTTCACTTATGGATCCTCTGACTTTCTCATTTCTAAGTCATACACTTTACACTCCTCGTCATCGTCAAGTACCTCCTCTCTCTTTACTACCCTTATACCTCCAAAAGCACACTGTTGCCTTCGAGCAATTTCTGTGTACTTTTCTCTCTTCCCCATTCTACCGATGTGAAGAAGCTCCAATTTTTCTTCATCCTCTTTCTCCTCTTCCTCTTCGTCCTCCTCATCCACATTCCAACTTCTAAGTTTTTCCAAACAAGGGCATTCCTCCATAAAATGACCCGGTTCCCTACAAAAGAAGCAAACCCCTTTTTTCAAAGCTCCCGTGTCTTTTCCTCTCCCTCTTTTTCCACCAAAGTTCCGATAAGGTTTACCTTTGTCTTTCTTCCTCTCATCACGCTTCCGCTCGTCACCACCGTTCCTCTCATCACGCTTCCGCTCGTCACCACCGTTCCTCTCATCACGCTTCCGCTCGTCACCGCCGCTCCTCTCATCACGCTTCCGCCAATCACCACCAGCTGAAAATGCATTGACCCTGTCCCTTCCCCTACGAAGCTCCAAAGTGCTTTCCCTTACAAGAATTATCCCCATGGTAAAGCTCCAAGTCCATGAGGAGCCATCGAATGCCTGCATACGACAAATGATGTTTTCGTACTCATCTGGGAGTTTCATAAGTAGTGTATTAATCTTACTTTCCTCGGATTCTACATATCCCGCACTAGTAAGCTCAATATATAACGCAGCAATATCATTGCAAAACTCTATCATGCTACCGCCTTTATAAACGTAGGCCTCTATTTCCTATTTTACTAATTGCTGCCTCTAAATAGTCTCACTCTTATAAATCTGAATTAGTGTTTCCCATATATCTGAAGACTTCGTTAGACTTAAAAGAGTGATAGCTATCGACTTAGACACATATCTAAGTATGAGATGTTTTGCTATAGTGTTTTTGTATTCCCATATTTTTCTGTCATTTTCTTCAATTTTAATCCCTACATGTGGTACCATAGCTGAGAGCCTAGCTCCCCTCACCATAGGTGTCCCTTTTTCCTTCTCCCCTATTTCCCCATCCACGGAAAGATTTTTCCCTTCACCTTCCGTTGCATCTGAACTCCTGTTGATATTCTGGGCAGCCTCAGATGAATCTCCATAGTAAGCTCCTCCAAAGCCAGGTGGCGGACATCTCACTTGTCCCGCAACAATTCCCCATAAGTGCTTCTCGAAAAGCAATCCCTCCATTGTAAACGCCCAATAAGTGAAGCATGTTCCATCAAACATAGGCACCTTAGATGGTGGGCCCATAACCTGAAACTCTGAGACCTCCATTGGCCCTCAGAGTATGCAGATCCAAAAGAAGCTAATCTAGATAGTGCCGACTCCAAGTTGATATATACCCAAGTGATTGACCCCTTAACAGTCACAACGCCAATATAGATTCACCCCTGTGAAATAACACTTTCTGTGTGCTAAGTTCCACCACAAAATGCAAAGTTAGAATATGAGATTTGGACACATTCACCCACTTTGACTTTCCCTTAGAAATACAGCCACCCTGGCAGACAAAAACTTTGACCGACTACACCCTTGTGTAGCCTGGACTCCCCTGAGTCCGCAGCAAAAAGAATCACTGAAAATGGTCAAGTAAATTGATAGTTATGGCTGGCCAAAGTTTTCCATTTATACAGGGTGCTCTCTGGGAGAGGCAGCTACCTACGCAAAATTTTCTAAGTCCTATTCCCCCTCTAAAACTCTATCTACTGAAGTACGGCACCAATCAAATTACTGTGTCATACAGAAAAGTACAGGTGTCGGTGTACTTTCTGTACGGCCATTGTACGACATGGCCAAAATGTCGACACGTGTCAAATCAAGATTAGTTCCTGTAATCTCTAAAATTCCCGTAATCCAATATTATCACGCCACGTGTCATCTGATGTGGCAAAGACCGTAAAACGCCAAAAGTGCCTTTTCCGTGATCGCGGCGCCTATCGCGGCCGTCCGATCAAAACCGGCTATAATCCTAGCCGTTGAAATTCGACGCGCGGTATTTGTTTTGCTATCGAAACAAATGCGCGGTTTTCGTTCTGTCCCAATACTGTACTTCGTACTGAACCAAACTGTATCTATGCACTAAGTATCTATTCGCCGTTAAACGAATTAATCTACATGTAATGATTTATATATTTATCAAACCCAATATATTGTAACATGTTTCCTAGACTTAACGGCTAGAGCTAACGGCTACTGCAGGTTGACGGATGACGGCAGGTACCAGGATCAATTCTTGGGTCCGTCAACTATCTTTTGGTAAGTCTACCTAATTTACCCCTTGTCTTCTCTAGAGAGCTTAGGCAGCCATGGCTCTAGCTCCCTATCCAACCTTCAGTGACTACAACAAGTGTGGGGGCTTGGAGAGGGGAGTTAGAGGCAGACTGCCTCTGCCTTTTTCTATCCTATTTACAGACCTAGAAAATACACAAATACCAAAAAAGAAACCATAGAAAGGAGAGAGAGATCAGTTTGGAGGACTGAGGTTCTCAAAGGGTCTTTGTCATTTTTGCAAAAAGTCGAGACACTTTATAGCGCATTGTGTCAAACTATCAGCTCAGGCTCCAAGAGAACCGTGGAGGGGGTTCTTCCGGAGGGAAGAAAAAGGCACTTGTGGTCACAAGAGTGAAAGGAGAGACCGAGAACGAGTCCTCTGAGGAAAAGGATAGGGAACTCTTTCTTGACAAGAGTTTGGTGGAGAAGGAGATTCCTCGTGTGCTCTCGGAGCAGTTCGCGAAGCTCCTCAAAAGGATGGATAATCGACTCAGGTGCATCCATGCATGTGTCGTGATAAACATCTCTTTACTAAGCTATGAAAAATCCCTACTGTAGAGATAGAGTATAGGGATGGGAGAGTGGTTACTACAGATCTAGTGGGGTCGTTAGATCTGAAAGTCTTACTAGAGGTTAAGACATCTATACTCACCTTCTCATATGTACTCTATATTCCTCAGCTGAGCTCTAATCTTCTCTCTACGTTTGTGTTAGATGAGAAAGAGTTTGATACGTTCATTAAAAAGGGAGTCTCTAAAGCTAAGTATGGGGATAAAGTCTACTTCAAGGCAGATAACGGTAGCCAATGAATGTTTAGGCTTAACTTGATGAATGCTTACTTAAAATGAAGAATGCTTACTATGTTGGTGTTCCAAAGTTGATGATTTGGCATAAGCGGTTAGGGCATGTGCATTTTGATAGGCTGAAGGAAATGAAGAAGCTTGGTGTAGTAGAAGGCTTTCAGTTTGGGGATAATGAAATGGTGGATGATTGTAGTGGGTGTGCTAAAGGTAAGGCTCACAAACCTCCCTTTCCCAAAGCTGCAATTTATACGGGTGAGAAAGTACTAGATTTGGTCCACATAGATATTTGGGGACCCGCAAAAGTACCTTCGGTCCGAAGGAAGAGGTTTATGTTGACAATAACCGATGACTGGTCTAAATACTCTAGGGTCCACTTCCTCAAAACAAATCTGAAACACCAACTTACTTCAAAAAATATAAAGCTTGGAGTGAGAAGTTGCATAGAACCCCCATTAAGAGAATAAAGAGTGATAATGGGGGAGAATATACCTCTAACTAGCTTGAGGAATACTTGAGAGATGAGGGAGTTCATCACCCAAAAACCGTACCATATAACCCGGAACAAAATAGGGTAGTTGAGAGGTTGAACCGAACACAATAAGATAGTGTATGCAGAATGTATATAAGAAAAGAGGAAAAAGATTTTGGGCAGAAGCCATGAACTGTGCCAACTACATTAAGAATAGAGTCCTTACCTTAGCCGTAAAAAGGAATGACACCTTATGAGAGATGAGTTGGGAGAAAACAAGATATCTCTCACCTTAAAGTATTCGGTTGTCAAGTTAAATCTCTTGATACGAATAGGAAGAACTAGAAGCCAGATGCTAAGGAAAAACCAGGAAACTTTGTAGTATATGATGAGGATGTTAAAGGATACAGGGTCTATTGAAACTCTGAGACCTCCATTAGTCCTCAGAATGGATAGCTTCCAAGAAGCCTCTAGGATAACCCTGACCCCTTTTTGTTTCAGCAAGAACAACTGCCACCCTAGCAGAAAATAACTCTGACCACCTCCACCCCTGTAAAGGCTAGACTCCCTTGAGTCGATAGCAAAAAGAATCTTTGAATTTGCTCCCCTGAGCAGTAAGTTATGGAGGGTCAAAGTTGACCTTTTGTACAAAAACTCTCTGGGAGAGAGGAGAGACTCTATCTACTAATCTACGGAGCCAATCACATTACACTTTCGTACACAAAAGTACAATTGCCGGTGTACTTTCTATACAAACAGTGTAGGACATGGCCTAAATGTCGACTCGTGGTATATCCGGATTCGCTCCCTTAATCCTCAGAGATGCCGCGATTCAATGTCATTCCACCACGTCTTATCCGATGTGGTGATGATCGAAAACTGCCGAAATCCTCTTCCGCGATCTCGGCGTTAATTTCGGCCGTCCGATTAAATTCACATTTAATCGTAGCTGTAATAAATACATGCGCGGTATTCGTTTCGCTAAAGAAATAAATGCGCGGTATTCGTTTCTTATCCGTATTGTAATCCGCACTTCTACATTACTGGATCAATGTCTCCCGTAAGACTGTTTCAGTTAAATGAACTATCCTACGTATTAATGTTTAACTAATTATCAAACCATATAGTACGTAACACTAGGGCTAGACTTAACGATTAGGGCTATCGGCTACTGGCTGCCTACCGTTCGGCAGGTACCAGGATAGAATCTTGGGGTAGTCACATATCCTTTTAGTAATAAAAACCCCTAACGGTAAATAAACAAATATATATATTTCCCGTAAACCTCTGGATAGCCTAGGTAGCCATGGCTCTAGCTTCCTCTCCAACTACTCAATGACTACGACAAGTTTGAGAGTTGTAGAGAGAAGTTAGAGGTAGACTGCCTCGTCCCTTTTCTATATTTCTATTTAGATCTAGAAAATACTTTAAACGGACCATTAATTTCTACACTCCCCTTATTTTCTAGTCAGTCTTTAATTTTAGACCACACTTCTCGCTGCAGAAAATTAGCTTAGGGGAAGGCACAGGTTTGGTCATCATATTAACTACCATCTCACCATCTAGTCAGTACTATAGACTGATTGTTTTGTTTTTTACTTTCTCTCTAACAAAGCTGAGTCTAATGTCCATGTTTTTGGCTTTAAAATGATGTTTAGGATTGGTAGAAATAGCGATTGCTGCCTGATTGTCACAAAAAAAATTATGCACACCACTCTTAAGGTGACCAAGCTCACCAAGCAAAGACTTGACCCACATCAACTCTTTTACAGCAGAGCAAGAGGCCATATACTCGCTCTCCATGGTGGACTGAGCAATATTTTTTTGCTGTTTGCTACTCCAACAGCAAGCCCCATCACCCACATATAATATATATCGAGAAGTGCATCTCCTCATCGGAGCATCACCATAACTGGCATCACTCCAAGTAGTGATATCAGTATTCTCCCCACCCAAATGCAACCATAGATCCCTAGTTCCTATCAAATATCTAAGGACTTTCTTAGCTTCCTCCTAATCCCTCTTAGTAGGAGCATTTAGACTTCTACTCAGTACTCCTACAGCTGCAGCTAAATCTGGCCGGGTACAATTCATAAAATAAATTAGACTTCCCACTACTTGCCTGTAAGGAATAGTGTGCATGAACTTCCGTTCTTCAGGAGATAATTCCTCGTCTAAGACTATGACTCCTTCTTCCTCACTCCCCTCACTTCCCTTCTTCAACTCCATTGGAGTTGTACAACTATTAGCTTTAT
>JBBHKE010001556.1:125255-159380 GCA_037447655.1 Zygnema cylindricum
GATCACGCCCTATGCATCTTAGATTCCACTCTTTCTAATTATATGATTAGTACTTCGAGGGTCTACTCATGCTTCTGTAGTAAATGGCATACGTCCCTTACCTACCGAGTAGTACCTGAACCTCGTAATGGTACCCCTATTAAGATCACTCCCTTTTGTGGAACCTCGAAGCATCCCCTTCACTCTCCCACTGACGTAAATGTCGACCACCACTAACCGCCTTCGCACTACTCTCCTTCTTTCTGCTTCCATTTGGAATAGTTTTGAAACCACCTTTCTCTCCCTCTCCTTTTCTTTCCCCTCCTTATCCACATTCCAACTTCTAAGTTCTTCCAAACAAGGGCATCCCTCAATATAATGACCCGGTTCCTTACAAAAGAAACAAACCCCCTTTTTCAAAGCTTTCCTTTCTTTTCCTCTCCCTCTCTTTCCACCAAAGTTTTGATAAGGTTTACCTTCGTCTTTCTTCCTCTCATCACGCTTCCGCCAATCACCACCAGCTGTAAATGCAGTCACCCTCTCACTTCCCCTACGAAGCTCCAAGGTGTTTTCCCTCACTAGAATTATCCCCATGGTAATGCTCCAAGTCCATGATGAGCCATCCATTCCCTGCATACGGTAAATGATGTCTTCGTACTCATCTGGGAGCTTCATGATTAGTATATTAATCTTTCTCACCTTAGATTCTACGTATCCCGCACTAGCAAGCTCAACATATAACGCAGCAATATCATTGCAAAACTCTATCATGCTACCGCCTTTATAAACATAGGCCTCTATTTATTGTTTTACTAACTGCTGCCTCTGTATACTCTCACTCTTATAAATCTTAATTAGTGTTTCCCAGATTTCCGAAGACTTGGTTAGACTTAAAAGAGTGATAGCTATGGACTTAGATACATATCTAAGTATGAGATGATTTGCTATAGTGTTTTTATATTCCCATATTTTTCTGTCATTTTCTTCAGTTTTAATCCCTATAAGTGGTACCATAGCGGAGAGCCTAGCTCCCCTCACCTTAGGTGTCCCTTTATCCTTCTCCCCTATTACCTCATCCACGGCAAGGTTTTTCCTATCACCTTCCGTTGCATCTGAACTCCGGTAGATATTCTCGGCAGCCTGAGATGATTCTCCATAGTAAGCTCCTCCAAAGCCAGATGGCGGACGTCTCACTTGTCCCGAAACAATTCCCCATAAGTGCTTCTCAAAAAGCAACCCCTCTATCGTAAACTCCCAATAAGTGAAGTCAGTTCCATCGAACATAGGCACCCTAGCTGGTGTGCCCAAAACCTGAAATTCTATGGGCTCCATTACCCACAGAAATTCGCAGATCCAAAAGAAACTAATCTAGATTGTGCCGACTCCAAGTTGATATAAACCCAAATGAATGATCCCTTGACAATCAGAACCCCTATTCACCTTCACCCCTGTGAAGAGATGACCTTCTGTGTGCTCAGTTCCACCAGAGAATGCAAAGCTTGAATATGTGTTTTGGACAATATTCCCTACTTTGACTTTTCCACTGAATAAGTGCCACTTTGGCTAGCAAAGACTCTGACTGACTACACCCCTGTGTAGCTGGCCGTTTGGAGGCCTTGATCCAAATCCATTCGATTGATTTCCTCTTCCTCCTCCACCAAAGTTTCCATATGGTTACTTGGGATCTTTATCCACCCATTTAGTTCCAGCAGCCAATGCTTGAACACTCTTGCCTCCTCTTTGAACCTCAATCATTCTTTCCTGAACCAAAATCATACCCATAAGGGAGTTTCAGATCCACTGATGATCTGGCAAAATCTTAAAGTATGTTAACAATGTTTTCATAGCCATTTGGGAGCTTCATCAACAAAGTATTCACTTTCTTTTTCTCGGTCTCCCTTTTTCCAGCACTCTCCAACTCTATAAATAACCTGGCTTAGTCATTACAATCTTCTAACATCTTTCCCCCTTTGTAAACGTAAACTTATACTATCAGATCTGCCAACTTCTACTGCTGAATCGTACCACTCTTGTAAATGTTGACAAGAGCCTCCCAAAACTTTTCTGCCCTGTTCACATCAAGATGAGGTGTAGCAACAACTTGAGTGAGAAGCCCGAGAACAAAATGAGTTGCCACAATGTTGTTGAAACCCATATTTCGGTATCATTTGGCTCGGTTTTCGAACATCTACTGCCAAAACTGATCCATTAGCTATCGGTGTGAGTTTCTCCTTCCCTTTCTCCTTCCGTTTGTCCAACACGATACATTCTCTATCATCCTCTACCACCTCTGCCTACGAAGATCCTCTTGCGAATCGAGATCCTCCAAACCCTGGTGGAATTCTAATTTTGCAGTTGGCCGACGCACACGACCACTCACAATGCCCCATAGACATTTATCAAACAATGTAACCCTCATCATGGTTTCCCAAGTATATGAACCATTTTCCATTGTAAATGGGACCCTAGAAGGTGGGCCCATAACCTGTAATTCCGTGACCTCCGTTTGTCCACAAAATGTCGAACTTATATGAAGCCTTTAGGATAATATTTGCAAATTTTACTTTGGCAATGAATAGGTGACACCCTGGCACGCAAATACTCTGACCAACTACACCTTTGTGTAGCCTAGACTCCCATGATTCAGCAACAACAGGATTCACTGAATAAGCTGTCTTGAGCATTAAGTTATTGCTAGCAAAAGATGGCCTATAAATACAGATGCACTCTCGAATAGAGGCCGCAACCTCATTTTCTATTAGTCTTAAGCTCCCTCTTTGAACCTACTGCTAGTGTACCTAGCCAATCAAAAAGCTATAAGGTACAAAAAGGTATAGGTAGCGATGTACTTCTTGTACGGCCATAGTACCGCATGGCCGCTCCACTGACGCGTGTCAGTTCTTGAGCCGTAGCTGCTCCCCCCCTAATATCCTCTGTCTAATAAAAACTTGCCACATATCACTCGTCGACATGTGTTTTGCTAACCGCTTAAAGTCCACTTTGGTACACCGGCTCTTTTGTTAGCCGTTTAGTTTGATCCGGACATTTGATTTCGTCCATCAAAATTAAATGTCGTTTCGTACATTCCGTGCGATGCGGATTTCGTGCAAACCTATAGATTTCGATGTTCAATTTATCTCGTAAACTGTTAAATAAAATATGTCGCTTTGTTATATATAAATGTTAATCACATCCAATATACTTTGACGATCTTCAAGACCTAACGGATAAGACAAACGGCTATGCCGTATGGCAACTATCAGGGAAGTCATATGATAAAATCATGGTCTTGTCCATATATTTTGCATGAGCTGTGTATTCAGTTCCATCTCTCTACCTCCTTGTTTGCTTGGGGCAGCCATGGCTGCCAGCCAGTCCTCAATGACTACGACAAGTATGAGGACTGTAGTAGATCATGAACAAAGAACTAGAATATAAAATACCTTTTTCAACATTCTTTTCCCCCTCGGAAAATTTGATGCTAGAATCAAAGGATCTCTCTTTGAGGTTCTAATTCCATTTTCGGGTAAAATAGAGTTTTCAATCTCTGTTCTGTGGATCACTTGTTTTTGTCGGAGTGTTGTTTTTGTCGAAGTGGTGGTGGCACTGTGTGTCAGAGTGGTGGTGGAAGATTGCTCTCCACATTTGTCTCACTTTGTCAAGGATGATATATTCCATCTCCATTTTGTTTCTCGCCTTTGGTGTAAGAGCAAATACATCTATTGAATCTGATTCTTCTTTCACTGAGATATTTCTAGCCACTAAAATTTTACCACTACCTAGTAAATTGACTCTATATCTTTTTATGTTTTTGTCATATCCTACTAGGATGCCAAGAATTCCTTTTTGCTCCATTTTCCATGGGTCATTGTTGAGATTAAATACTTTGCTTCCAAACACTCTAAAATGACTAACATTTGGTTTCTCTTTTGTCCAAATTTCATAAGGCCTTCTCTTGTAGTTGCTCTTTTTTCTGACTTGCTTTTAATATAGACTGCATAATTTAGGGCCTCTGCCCAAAATTAAAAATTCAGTCTTTTGTCAACAAGCATTGTCCGAGCACATTCATTTAAGGTTATGACAATGATCGGATTATAGATCTGACTGTTGTTCTACAATCACCGGTGCAGGTGGAGGAGCACCAGTAGTAGTAGAAGTAGACATGATACACTATCAGAAGCTATCAAGAATCCTACCAAACAGCTGTTTTCAAGTGCTCGCCAAATTGTATACAAGCATCCAAACTTCACGAAACTTTATCAAACTATAGAGCAGCATAAACATTGTCAATTCGCAAAGTTTCAATACAATTGACTTGACAACATTCAAAATATAAAACTCAGAAGTTTCCCAAAAACTGTTTGCAGTTTTACTACTTTAAAGTCTGAATACATAAAATGTTCTACGTCCTAAGTCTTATACTATAATTGAGTATCTACACTTAATATTCCTATTACATACTAATGTACCACCGATACAAGTGATCTTAGGAGATACATCCAAAGAACTAAACTGCCACTAAGATCTAAGTATTCTTAGTCACACTAAGGTTGATCTACCACTGTACAATTCCACTACTGAAAGATCTATACAAGTGATTTGTTCAAATACTTGCCGCCAGCTTAGTGACACTTGTCTGGATACGTCCATTCAGCTATTGCACAACACCTGCCAGTATGTTACTTCTTTATGTTCTTATGAATCTCGTCCGTTGACTTGATTTATATCAATTGCAATTGCGCAGTCTAGTTCCGGATCACATTCAAATATCTATGACTTCCTCATAGTTGCCTTGTCCCAGTCCAAAATAGTCGCAGTTGCGTTTGTCTTGTATGCGTTGCACCTGCGTTGTTCGTACAGACCGTATCAAGAATTACCGCAGCTGCGCTTGTCTTGTTTGTGTCGCAGCTGCGTTGTTGCGCTTGATGTGTGACACGCGTATGCGGGTGTCGGTGCCACTCGAAATACCTGCACTTTGTTTCAAGTGACGACACGTGTCCTTGTGGATCTATCTTTCTCTCAACCTATTAATTTACTGAGACTTAAAGCTTTCCAAAAACAACACTCCCATAAAGCTTTAGACTAAGTAGTGTAGCTGCGATGCAAAACTAGCGCAGTATGGGAGTCTAGCAACGAAGCAATTTTAGCTATTCTCTTAGTGCCACTTCATTCATATGTTGGACTAGCGGAGCATGGCAGTATCGCAATGTAGCAGCTCAGCTATTCACCCAATCCTAGTGCATCCCTACAATAATTCAACTTGGGAGTAGGAAGAGCTTTAGTAAGCATATCGGTAACCATTTTTGCATCTGGCAGATAGCATAATTTAATCACCCTAGAGAACACTTTTTCTCTTACAAAGTGTAATCTTACATCCATGTGCTTTCTCTTGAATTGATGACTCGTGTTAGAGGCAATGGCAATGACAGCCTGGTTTTCAAACTAGATCACCTGTGGGCAAACCTGTATGTATCCCAATTCTTGCAGCATGGATTTCACCCATAAAATATCCTCGAGGAACTTTGGACATTCGACTCCATTTGATTGTGCTGTGACCTTTTGAAGTTTGTTGCTCGAGCAGCAAGTCACGTTTCCAATTTGTAGAAGAATCCCGAGGTGGATTTCCTGCTTGTCATGTCGCTATAGCTTGCATCACTCCACGTTTGCAGCTTCACTTCTCCTCCGCCTAGTGTGAGTTTGAGGTCTTTGGTTCCAGCCAGATATCTTAAGACTCTCCTTGCCGTATCACAGTCAGACTTTTTGGATTCTCGAGACTTCTGCTCAGTACCCAAACTGCTGCAGCAATATCCGGACGGGTACAGTTCATGAAATATATTAATTTTCCCACTATTTGTCTGTAAGGTATTAGTGTCATAGGATCATCCTTTCCTGATTGTGAATACTCGCTAATAATGACACCTAGTTCTAGCTCTTCTCCCTCTAACTTATGCCGAAACTCCATTGGAGTTAAACATCCTTTTGCCCCCCGCATTCCATACTCATCTAACATGTTTCCAATAGCTTCCTTTTGAGTTAATTTTATTAGCCTCTTATTTCTTTCCCTCTCTACTTGGATACCCAAAATATATTTTGCCTCACCGAGGTCTTTCATTTCGAAACGTGAATTTAAAGTAGTTTCCGCGATTGATTTGCTAATTAACAGTAAATCATCTACATACACTGCTATATACATTATCCCATCCTGGCCCTTTAGATTATAGACAGAGTGATCAGAAGATATCCTTTGAAATCCTAAACTAGTTAAAAACTCATCTAGCTTCAAATTCCATTGCCTAAGGCTTGTTTTAGGCAATACAAAGATTTTAATAATTTACATACTACGTGTTCTTTCCTCGGCTATGCATACATTTCAAGCTACTGCATGTAAATGGTCTACTCTAGTTCTCCATGCAAAAAAGCTATCTTTACATCCATCTGATGTATCTATATTATCTATAGCAGCTAGGGATAGCAAAATCTTAAGTGTCGGAAAACTTAGAACCGGAGAGAAAGTTTCTTCAAAATCAATTCCATCCTTTTGATTATATCCCTTTGCAACAAGTCTGCCCTTATATCGTTCAATGGTGTTATCAAGATTTTACTTCACCTTGAATACCCATATGTTGCTAATCGCTTTTCGGTCGGGAGGAAGGTCCACAAGCTCCCATGTCTAAGCCTCCATGATTGACTTCATTTCGTCTTTTGCTGCCTCGATCTAGTTATTCCGCTTTACTGATGAGAAGGCCTCTCGGATGGTTAGAGGCTCCCCTGAGGCTGTTGAGTAGGCAAAGTGAGAGCTTGCTTGCAGGTGGCTGCTGGATCTTTTTTCCCTCAGAAATTCTGAAGCTGAGATCGTCGGTTCCCGCGCATTGCACTGATTGCGCTGGTTGCAATTTGTTTGCATTGTCCGCTATTGGTCCGGTTGGAATTGAACTTGTTAGGGAATTTCAAGAATTTCAAACTCCTGGGTTACCATCGGGAAGTTATGCACACGCGGGACAATATGATGAATGCAATCTAAAATGACATATTCTTGTATTTTTTGCTAATTTTGTTGCTCTATCATTTCAAACAGATCTATCGAGTCTTGTTCATCTTTGACAATTATATATCTCGCTTCAACTATTTTCTACCTTTCTAATTCAAAGACTAGATAACCTTTTGAGTGATCATCATATCTTAAAAAGATACCCGATAATCCTTTCGGTTCCATTTTCCATCTATCATTAGATGTATCTGTAATTCTGTGACCTCCATTGGTACACAGAATGTCCAGCTTATGTGAAGCCTCTAGGATAGTATATGCACTTTTGACTTTGACAATATAAGTCCCACCTGGGACGCAAAATCTCTAACCAACTACACCCCTGTGTAGCCTGGACTCCCCTGAGTCCGCAGCAAAAAGAATCACTGAATTTGCTCACCTGAGCATTAAGTTATGGCTGACCAAAGTTGGTCCATAAATACAGGTGCTCTCTGGGAGAGAGGCTGAAAAACCAAAAATATTCTAAGTCCTAAGCTACCTCTCTAAACCTATCTCTAAGGTACTAGACCAATCATATTATTGTAAAGTACAAGAAGGTACAGGTACCGCTGTACTTCTTGTACGACCATAGTACGGCATGGCCGGTCCGCTGACGCGTGTCAGTTCCGGAGCCGTAGTTGCTCTTCCCGTAATGTCCGTTGTCCAACCATATGTTGCCACGTGTCATCCGCCGACATCTGCTCCGCAAACCGCCAAATGTCTATTCCGGTATTCCGGCCCCACTGTGAGTCGTTCGATCTAGACATTTTAATTTCGTCCGTCGAAATTAAATGTTAATTCGTAATTTTCGTGCGGTCCCGATTTCGTGCGACGCGGTATGTTTCCATGCATAAATCGTTCCGTAACTTGTTAAATGAAATGTCCGGCGCTGTACGACTTTAAATTATTATCGCGCCATATACATGTATCGAATCTTCAAGGCTTACTGGATAAGGCGTACGGCTGTTCCGTACGATCCGTACGGACAAGTGCAGCCAGCGCAGCTAGCGCAACTGCAGATAATATGACTAGGATAGATCTCGAGTAATGATGATTGTACGGTAGTGGTAGCTTAGTAGTTGCTTAGTGGTAGCTTGGTTTCTGACATACGAAGAGTGCGGTGTAAATATTCTGTAAAACAGAGGTTTGTTATTTTGACTAATTAGTTTATTAGAGTAGATACACTACGGCTGGTATGCCTCCGTACTCTGAGTATACCTTGCAGGACTTAGATTATTTTATGTATCGCAGTCATGTTTATCAAAGCAATGGCAAATTGTTTTCTACATCTTTGACCTGTTGGTGTGATCACTCTGTTTGGTGCTTTCATGTGAAACTTTGTGGAGTTATTCTATGATATAGAATATATATGTGTGTGAAGTTTCATTGTATTCCAGTATCTCTGTAAGATTCTGTGAGCAGTCTAAGTGGTTAGTTTGTGAAGCTGTCAACTGTTTTTGTGAAACTCTGGAGCCTATATCTTCTAGATGCCTTGGTGGATTTAGCTGTAACTTTGGGAGTTTATAGTGTATATCGTATATTGCTTATTGGTGCAGTTTGAGGTGATTCTGTTCAGTTTGGAGTAATCTGTGCTGTCTGTAACACAGCTGTTTTTGAGGTAGTCTGTGGGTGTTTCCGTGAGTAATCCATGGCTGAAATAGGCTATGGACAACAGGTTATGGGCCCACACCCATGGCTACCTATATTTGATGGATCAAAATATCACTACAGGAAGTGTACGCTTGAGAGCTACTTCGAGATGATGGAGCTAATGGATGTGGTGGACGGTACCTTGGCCGAAATATCAAATGAATAGAAAAGGAAAAATCATGAGTGTCTAAGGGTTATCAAGAACTCTTTGACTGAGGATTTGGTAATGTCATACCTAAGTTTTAAAAGGGCAACTGAATTATGGAAGAGCTTAGAATGTATGTATGCAAAGACGTCTTTATATCATTGGCTTAGTAGTGTTACCAAAATAGTTGAACACAAGTATGTAGGAGGTAGTATGGAGAAACACTGTATTGACTTACAAGTATTATTTGCAGAAAATGATTTGGCAGGGGGAAACTTTACAGATGCTCAACAAGCTATCTTGTTAATGAGAAGTCTACCTAAAGAATATAAGAGTGCACTAGATCGATTGACTTTAATTGATAAAAATGATTGGAGCATAACTGTAGCTAGACGAGTTATTCTAGATGAAGAGGCTAATAGAAAGGTTTTATCAAGTGAAAGGAATATAAAGGAATCTAAGTCTCAGTTTCAGAAATTTAAAGGTAATAGTGAGTTCGGAGATCGGCCAAAGAATTGTTTTTACAGTAATGATTTAGGACATACCTTCAGGGTATGTCCATCGTATAAAAGTGCATGTGTTACAGGGAATTTCAGAGATGGATGGGACAACACCCTAATTCGAACCCCAACAAGAAAGGAATCAAGTGCTTTCGTGAGTGAGAGACAAGACTCGACAAATGACAAAAGGCATACACCTTGTGTTGACGAATTTATGTATTTACCGACCTTTTGTGGTGTTTGGAATGGAGTAAAGGAGGAGGTGACAGAAAAGGATTTAATGTCTGTCCCTTTTCCTGACGTCAGATTGGTGAGTAACAAAGAGTTACAGGAGTAAGAGTTGTTTGATGTAAGAGAAATTAGAGGAAGTGAAGGTCACTAGGAAGTGGAAGCCGAAAAATACTTAAACATAAAGACTAATAAACTAAACCCAATTTTTCTGGAAGGACCGGGCGAAGATATGAAGAAAACTGGAATTAGGAATAAGGTGTATAATGTGGAAACTGGTGGAAGGAGTTATGTCACCGAAGATAGTGTGGTGAAGGACGAAAGAGAGAAGGACACGATTTCTGTGACCTTATCAGATGACAAATCTGTGAGTGAAAATTGCTTACAAGAAAGTTTGTTAACTAAAGCAAGAGGAGTTGGTGGAAGAGATGGACACTTAGAAGCAGAAACTAGAAGTAAGGTGGCCATGAAAATTGGTGAACTAGGAGAAAAACAAAGAAAAACTGTTCAAAAAATTGGAGTGAGAAAAGAAGTTTGTGGGGTTGAAAAATGTAATAGAAATGCAAAAGTTAAAAGAGTGTATCTGAAAAGAAGAAGAATCAAAATTAAAATTTCTCAGATGAAAAAAGTTGATGGAAGTAGCAAATCTATGGAGAAAAACATAAAGGTGAAACAGAAAACTAGTATTTGTGACTTTAAACAAGTAGAAAATTGTGACAGAAATGTAAACTTTCAAACAAGACAAAAGATCATGAAGAAAACAAAAAGAAGATGTAATATTCAAAGGATGAAGGGTAGAAGAAAACATGCTCAAAAAAGTGATCAAGAAAAGAGAGCGGGAGAAATGATTTTCTGGAGGATATTTCTGAAGAATGTGAATTTAGAGAAATCTTAGTTTTGGAAAAACTTATTTTACAGGCATGTCTTATAAAGACAACTTCGTTTGGCATTCGATTTGTTTTTGGTAGGATTTTAGATTTGTACTCTCCCATGTTGAGTTAGTTGAAAAGAAACAAAAAGATTTATTTATGTATTTTTGAAGACGAAGGAGGTGGTGGAAGCAATGACTTGTTCAGGATCGAAAATTTCGGGAGACATGGCAGAACGCAGCGAAAGCAGTGGAGAATCATTAGAAGAAGTTCGCGTCGCGAACAGCGACGCAGCATAGCGGCGCAGCAAAAGGAGTGGTGCCGTATGACGCTTACACGCTGATTATTTTATTCCAGGTACAAGCAACTAAACATTCAGGGTTATGCATTTATGGCGTAAGGGGAGCTATTACAGGACACTTTTTGCAAAAAGGCAGCAAGCGAGTGGGAATTGGCAGAGGGCAGCAGGAGCAATGGCGACGTCAGCAAAGCACTGGTGATTTGGTGTTTTTGCTAAATTTAGTGTATGATGAACAGTGGAGGTTGATACAGAATTTTGAATATTTAAATATTTTTTTTATTATTTTGTTTATCCATTAGAGTGGAAACATTTGCGTACAGCATGGACTAATGAGTCTAAAGCTTTAGGGGAGTGTAGAATTTGAAAGCTTTATTCTCAGTAGATGAGGCTATAAGGAGGAAGTTAAAGGTGAAAAAGAGCAGCAGTTAGGACTGCGATGTCAAACTAGCGCAGCGTAGCAGCATAGCAGTACACACTGATACAAAGCAGCGTAGCAACATACCATTACACGCTGCATATTTTTCTGGGTGCACGAAACTAAATTTTCGGGGGAGTGTTGTTTTGAAAAGTTGGTTTCGTGCGTACGAGACAGTTTGCCTGTAATTGCTAATTGGATTTAATATGGAGGTTTGAATAGATTCACGGATTGGGGGAGCGAATGGATTGATATAATTAAAGTGACGTAAAAGACTCATTGAGTGGTGTGAACAAGCTGTGACAAATGGACGGCGGATCGCGAAGCGATCCGATGTAAAATAAACGGAATGTTGGAATAGGCGCCAGTGGTACAGCGTAGCTGCGACGCAGTTAAGTCAACGTAGCTGCGGCTATTTGTATGATCCGTACGGACAAGCGCAGCCAGCGCAGCTAGCGCAACTGCAGATAATATGACTAGGATAGATCTCGAGTAATGATGATTGTACGGTAGTGGTAGCTTAGTAGTTGCTTAGTGGTAGCTTGGTTTCTGACATACGAAGAGTGCGGTGTAAATATTCTGTAAAACAGAGGTTTGTCCTTTTGAATAATTAGCTTATTAGAGTAGATATAGTACGGCTGGTATGCCTCCGTACTCTGAGTATATCTTGCAGGACTTCGATTATTTTATGTGTCGCAGTCAAGTTTATCAAAGCAATGGCAAACTGTTTTCTACATCTTTGACCTGTTGGTGTGATCACTCTGTTTGGTGCTTTCATGTGAAACTTTGTGGAGTTATTCTATGATATAGAATATATATGTATGTGAAGTTTCATTGTATTCCAGTATCTCTGTAAGATTCTGTGAGCAGTCTAAGTGGTTAGTTTGTGAAGCTGTCAACTGTTTTTGTGAAACTCTGGAGCCTATATCTTCTAGATGCCTTGGTGGATTTAGCTGTAACTTTGGGAGTTTATAGTGTATATCGTATATTGCTTATTGGTGCAGTTTGAGGTGATTCTGTTCAGTTTGGAGTAATCTGTGCTGTCTGTAACACAGCTGTTTTTGAGGTAGTCTGTGGGTGTTTCCGTGAGTAATCCATGGCTGAAATAGGCTATGGACAACATTATCTGCCTATCTATCTATCTATCTATCTATCTATCTACCTAATGTGTCTATATATGGAGAGGGGAAGGAGGGGGGAAATGAGAAGGGAAGGGAGAGAGAAAGGGAGAGGAAAAAGGGGAAGGGAAGGGGGAAGGGAGAGGGGAAGTGAAAGGAGAGGGAGATGGGAGGGAGAGAGGAAGGTGGAGGGGAAGGGAGACGGGATGGGAGAGGAGAAGGGAGAAGGGAAGGGAGAGGGAGAGGGAGAGTGGAGGGAAAGACGAGGGCGAGGGGAGAGAGAGGGGAGAGGGGAAGGGTAAGGGGAAGGGAGAGGGGATGGTGGAGGGGATAGGAGAGGGGACGGGGTAAGGGAAGGGAGACGGGAAGGGAGAGGAGAGGGAGAGGGCAAAGGAGAGAGGAAGAGAGTGGGGATGGAGAGGGGATGAAGAGGAGAGGGAGAGGGAAGAGGAGAATAGAGAGGGGAAAGAGAGGGGAAGAGTTAAGGGAAGGGGGAAGGGAGACGGGAAGGGAGAGGGAAGGGAGAGGGGAGAGTGGAAGAGAGGGAGAAAGGGAGAGGAAGAGTGAGAGGGGACGGGGGAATGGAAGGGGGAAAAGGGAAGGGAGAGGGGATGGAGATGGGAAAAGGGTGAGGAAGGGAGAGGGAAAGAAAGAGGGAAGGGAGAAGGGAAGGGAGAGGGGAAGGGGGAAGGGAAGGGAGAAGGGAGATGGGAGACGGGAAGGGAGAGGAGAAGGGAGGGGGGAAGGTAGAGGGGATAACATAGGGGAAGAAAAAGGAAAAGGAAAAGGGAAAGGGCGACGGGAAGGGAGAGGGGAAAGGAGAGGCGAGGGAGAGGGGAGGGAGAGGGAAAGGGAGAGGGGAGGGAGAGGGGAGGGATAGGGGAAGGTGGAGGGGAAGTTTGAGGGGAAGGGTGTGGGGAAGGGGAAGGGGTAAGGGAAGGTGAAAAGGAGAGGGGAGGGAGAGGGGAGGGGGGGGGAAGGGAGAGGGGAGAGAGTGGGGAAGGGGTAAGGGAAGGTGGAAGGGAGACAAGATGGAAAAAAGGAAGGGAGAGAGGAGGGAGAGGGGAGGGAGAGGGGAGGGAGAGGGGAGGGAGAGGGGAGAGGGAATGGGAGAAGGGAAAGGAGAGGGGAAGGGAGAGAGGAAGGTAGAGGGGAAGGGAGAGAGGAAGGTGGAGGGGGGGGGGAGAGGGGAAAGGGGAGGGAAAGGGAGAGGGGAAAGTGGAGGGGAAGGGACAGGGAAGGGAGATGGTAGGGAGAGGGGAGAGGGGGAGGGAGAGGGGAAATAAATATTTTTGGTGCACAACATGGCAGAAGGTGCATGGTCTGTAAAATGTGTAAATATTTTCGCATCGTACGTATTTTCGGTGCACAGCGTGGCAAGTTGCACATGGTATGTCTAATGTGTAAATATTTTTGGTGCACAGCGTGGCAAAATGCACATGGTCTGTACGATGCATAAATAATTTCGGTGCACTGCATGGCAGGAGGCACATGGTCTGTCTGATGTGTAAATATTTTCAATCTGTGTAAATATTTTCAATGCACAACGTGGCAGAAGTCTCATAATTTGTACGATGTGTAAGCATTTTCGGTGCAAAGCTTGGCACGAGGCACATGGTCTATACCATGTGTAAGTATATTTGGGGAACATTATCACAAGAGGCACATGGTCTGTCGGATGTGTAACTATTTTTCAGTGTACAGCGTTGCACGAGGCGTATGGTGTGTACGATATGTAAATATTTTTGGTGCACAGCTTGGTTGGAGGCACATGGTCTTTACCATGTGTGAATATTTTTGGTGCACGTCGTGTCAAGAGGCACATGGATTGTACGATGTGAACTTACTTTTGGTGCACAGCGTGGCACGAGGCACATGGTTGGATAATGTGTAAATATTTCTACGAGGCACATGGTTGGATAATGTGTAAATATTTCTGCATCGTACATATTGCTGGTGCACAACATGGTAGTAGGAGCATGGTGTGTACGCTAAGTAGGTACTTTCGCAACATACACATTTTTGGTCCACGGCGTGGCCGAAGCACATGGTATGTCCGATGTGTAAATATTTTTGGTGCACAGTGTGACTGGAGGGGAATCGTCAATCTGGTGTGTAAATATTTTCGGTGCACAACGTGGCAAGAGGCACATGGTCTCTCCGATGCACAACGTGGCAGGAGGCACATGGTCTACCCCATGTGTAAATATTTTTCGGTGCACAACGTGGCAAGAGGCATATGGTGTGTACAATGTGTAAATTTTTTCGGGGCACACTGTGGCAAGAGGCACATGGTCTTTACCATGTGTTAATGTTTTTGGTGTTCAACGTGTCAACAGGCACATTGTCTCTGTTAGATTTAAACGCATTAGTCCTCTTTATATTTTGTGAGAGGAAAACTCTAAAATTTAGAAACGGTTTTAGACTATGTTTCAAAATTGTTGAAATTTATGTATATTCTAGGTCTATATTGGAAAAAAATAAATTGAGTCAACTGTTGAAAAGAAGTAATTAAAATTAACTTCTTAATTTATACTTTAGGGAGGAAGAGAAAGAGATAGTAAGGAAGAAACAAGCAGACAGACTAATTAAAATCTTCTTGCCCTGGTCCGGATTTGAGCTTAGGTCTTGTGGAACTAATGTAGAGTGACGCCTTAACCATTAAGGCTTTGACAGAACAATACACGTATGTGGTTTAATAATGACTTAAATAGTTATGCGACGGCGCTTTCAGTTAAACGAGTAAAATTGACGAAACGGCACATATAAATGACATCGCCCACGGACGCGAATCGAACCGTATTATATGCTTGATCGGACAAACATCGCTACTGCCGCCAAACCCTATTGGATTTTTGGCGGCTTTAGGACATAGTGGCGCGCTGTGCCACGTGGCGCCACATCATTGGACATCGGAAAAGATGGGAGGAGGAACCATGGCTCTTAAGCTGACAAGTGTCAACCAGAAGGCCATTTCGTACAATGTCCGTATAAGAAGTGTTGTGATTTGAAATCTTTAGTTCAGTAGTTGGAGCTGTGAGAGGAGACTAAGGACTTAGAATGTTTTATATCTATGTCAGATGTACTACTTACTTTTAATAGTGTGACAGAAGTAGAAAGACATTAGTGTGTACTGTACTTCTGCAAGGACACGCGTCTTCATTTGTAAATGCTGTAGGTATTTTAGAATGGCGGTTACACCCTATACACCTGTTGCACATCGTACGAGCGGCTTTGGTTAATTCGATGGACGAAAACTAAACCAAACATCTAGGAAAAGTATTGTAAGTGTTTATTTTAGGAACGTTGATGCAAACCGATTCGATAGAGGCGATTCCCGCGGGGACCACATTGATTAAGTTTGCCGTACGCACTCGGAAGATTTCGTACCACCTAACCAATTGTCCTCTAGAATTTTGTGACTAATGCTGACTAAGCATCAGCAACATTAATTGTATAGTCGGTATCTGTAAATATTTGGAAAACATATGTTTGTAGCTTAGTGCATTAGGAAATAGTGTTTCACAATTCATTTAGTGGTAGGTTGCAATTAGGGTTTTGGAAGAAATATAGGATCAGTGACCTACAGTTTGGGTACTAAGTCGTACTACAGTACAGTACCACTATTTCACATACATTCATCTGATTAGATGGTAATCAGTAGTTACTTATCGTGAGTATATAGTTTAGGACTTAGACATATTTATGTATCCAGTTTTGGGACTTTGATATTCAAAGGGCAATTTTTGGAAACTTCCGAATATCAAATCTTATGGTTTACTAAATCAATTGAGATGTAATTTTGAGGATTCATATTTTATTGTGTTGTGTATTATTGTAATGAATTTGAGGCAAGTTAGCCTTCTAAAATATATTTTGTATCAGCTAAAAGCTGGCTGTTGAGTGGATGATTGATGGTTTTTGTTGTTTTCATGTATACTTCCACTTGTATTGCTCAACGGTGGTTTTAGAACAACAAGTTATAAGCCTTTTGTCAAGAATTCCCATCTTCTATGGCCAAAATTATGCATACTCGGAGGCAATGGTTGAATCATTGTTTGAAACTACTTGATATATTGGGGGTCTTCAATGGCTCCCTTAATGAAATAGATCCCAGTTGTGCAAAAAATAATTTATTCGCTAAGAACAATCTCATTCTCTGTATCTCAAAAAATCTAGTCATGTCTCGACTAAAAATGAAAAAGGCGAGTGGAATTTAAACATCGCTGAAAATCTACATTTGAGGAAGACAAAGCTCCTGCAAAAGTTTTATTGACACAGCCAGGATTTGATCCTGAAACCTTTTGACATGGGCCGTACGGAATAGGCGTCCGCCTTATCCGTTACGTCTTGATGATTCGTTGCATAGAGTATGTTTGATAACTATACAAAATATACATGGTGACTTTTTTCCTTTAAGCGAATTACGAAATGAAACGAAACATAGAACGTATGGTACCGCACGAAATGCAGTACCGCACGAAATAAATAAAACAAACATTTGATTTCGACGGACGAAATTAAATGTCGCGATCGACGGCTCGCGAAGCAAGAAGAAAATTTAAACGGTCAACACGGAATGTTGACCATCGAAATTCAACGGTCAACACGGAAATTTGACCGGTGAAATTCAACGGTCAACATTTATTCCGCGCGCCGTCAGATCGAACGGCTGAAATTGATCATCGTGAAAAGAACGGACGGCACGCGTGAGTGCCGGTATGCCGGAACGACTTTCTGGGAGAAGTTTGGCGAAATGGAAGGAAATGACACGTGGCATTATCCTATAGGATGCCGGAAGAGAAAAAGGACAGAATGCTATTGACCTATTTTTGCCACGTGGCAGACCAGGAATGGTGCCGAATATTTCCGTACATAAAGTACGGCGGCTACTGTACTTTATATGTACACTAATTAGGATAATTCACGTTGATTTGTTTAGAGTAGCTATTAGGAGTTTTTTTTTTTGACTTAGGCAAAATTTGAAAAAGTCCTCTCTCCCAGAGGCCATTTGTACAAATATGCTTTCTTTGAACAGCCATAACTTAATGCTCGGGTGAGCAAATTCAGTGATTCTTTTTGCTACGGACTCAGGGGAGTCCAGGCTACACAAAGGTGTAATAGGTCAGAGTTTGTGCGTGCCAGGGTGGCACTTATTCATTGCCAAAGTCAAAACTGCAAATATCTCCTAGAGGCTTCATATAAGTTGGACATTTTGTGGACCAATGGAGGTCACAGAATTTCAGGTTATGGGCCCACCCTCTAGGGTGCCCATTTTTAATGGAACAGGGTCCATTTATTGGGAAACCACGATAAAGGGTGCACTGGTTGAAAAACGACTATGGGGCATTGTGAGTGGTCGTGTGCGTCGGCCATCCGCAAAATTGGGAGTTCCACCAGGATTTGAAGGATCTCGGTTCACAGGAGGATCTGCGGAGGTAGAGGTGGAAGAGGATGTTGGAGAAAGCATCGTGTCGGACATAGGGAAGGAGAAGGGGAAGGAGAACTCACACCGATGCCTACTGGATCGGTTTTGGCAGCAGATGTTCAGAAAACCGAGGAAAATGATAGTGTAATCTGGGATTTCAACAATACCGTGGCGACTCATTTTATTCTCGGGCGTCTCACCCAAGCAGTGGCTACACCTCATCTTCATGTGGAGAGGGCAAACGAGTTGTGGGAGGCCCTTGTCAGCATTTACAAGAGTGGTACGATTCAACAACAGAAGCTGGCAGGTCAAAAGGTACAAGCATATGTGTACAAAGGGGGAAAGATGTTAGATTTTTGTAATGACTTGGCCGGGTTATTTATGGAGTTGGAGAGTGCAGGGAAAAGGGAGACCGAGAAAGAGAAGGTGAATACTTTGTTGATGAAACTCCCAGATGATTATGAAAACATTGTTAATAGGGTTCAGGACTTGCCAGATCATCGATGGATCTGGAACTCCGTTGTGGGAATGATTTTGGTTCGAGAAAACACAATTGAGATTCGAAGAGGAGGAAAGAGTGTTCAGGCGTTGGCTGTAGGAACTAATTGGGGAGATAAGGATTCCAAGAAACCTTATGGAAACTTTGGTGGAGGAGGAAGAGGAAATCAATCGGAAGGATCTGGATCGAGGCCTCCGAAGGGGCTTTGTCACTTTTGTAAGAAGCCGGGACATTACATGGCGGAGTGTACTAAACTGACAGAGCTGAGATTGAAGGAAGAACATGCCGGAAAACCAGCCGCAAAGAAAAAGAAGGCATTTGTGGCAACACAAGTCATTGGAGAGGACTCCGATGAGGACGATGGAGAACTCCTCCTCAACGAGGAGCTGGAGGTGAAAGGTGAGTTAGAGATTCCAAGGAGGCAAAAGTGTGCTTTCGGTGGAGTAAGAGAAGCTCCAGAAGAAGGATGGATTATTGATTCAGGAGCCTCTATGCATATGTGTAGAGAAAAACCATTGTTTACCAAAATGAGAAAGATCCCTACTGTAGAGATAGAGTACGGGGATGGGAGAATAGTCACCACTAATTTAGTGGGATCTGTGGATCTGAGAGTCTTAGTTGATGGAAAGGCATCCATAGTCACTTTCTCTGATGTTCTTTTTATCCCAGAGTTAAACAAGAATCTTATCTCTACGTCGGTCTTAGATGATAAAGGTTTTGAGACTAGTACTAAGAAAGGAGTCTTTGTTGCTAGCTATGAGAATGAAGTGTACTTCACAGCTGAAAAGGGTAGCCAAGGAATGTTTAGGCTGAATTTGAGTAATGGAAAGACGGGAGTTTACTATGTTGGTGTAAGTGATTTGATGATGTGGCATAAAAGATTGGGACATGTGCATCTAGATAGATTGAAGGAAATGAAGAAAATGGGTGTAGTTGAGGGCATACACTTTGGAGATAATGAGACTTTGGATGATTGTAGTGGGTGTGCTCAAAGAAAAGCGCACAGATTGCCTTTTCCAAAAGCCGCAACATATAAGGGTGAAAAGGTTTTAGATTTGGTTCACACTGACATATGGGGACCGGCCAAAGTGCCATCAGTTGGAGGGAAAAGATTTATGCTTACTATCACAAATGATTGGTCTTGATACTCTAGAGTATACTTCTTGAAAAAAAATCTGAGGCTTCGGCTCATTTTAAAGAGTATAAAGCTTGGAGTGAAAAGCTTCATGAGACACCTATAAAGAGGTTGAGAAGTGATAATGGGGGGGAATTCACTTCTAATGAGTTTGAGGATTACTTGAAAGAGGAAGGGGTTCAACACCAAAAGACTGTCCCAAAGAATCCAGAACAAAACGGTGTAGCCGAGAGACTAAATCGGACATTAAGTGATAGTGCTCGTAGTATGTTGACAGATAAAAAGATAAGGAAAAGTTTTTGGGCAGAGGCTATGAATTGTGCTAACTATCTCAAAAATAGAGTCCTTACCTCGGCCGTAAAAGGCCAAACACCTTATGAAAGATGGACCGAGAGAAAACCTGATATTTCACACTTAAAGGTGTTTGGAAGTCAAGTGTTTAGTCTAAACACAGTAAAATCTGATTGGAAGTTAGATGCTAGAGGAAAGCCGGGATACTTACTTGGGTATGATGAAAATGTAAAGGGGTATAGAGTTTATGATCTCGGAAGAGAAGACATAATTCTAGTAAAACACTTGGTAGTTATGGACGAAGGAAAGTCCATAGATCCCTTAAAGTACACTAAACCGGTCAAAATTAGAATTGAATCAGAAATTGAGTTAGATTCAGATTCTTCTAACCGAACTCCGGTTCAGCCTGATCTTGCAAAGAAAGAGAAAAATCTGATCGAGAGTGATCCTCTCTTAGAGACACTACTTCCAATTCAACCCGAGGAAAGACAAGAAACAGATGATGAACGTCCGGAGATGGACTCCACGGATAGGGGAGAAGATGAAGTCGTTCGGAGAAATCCGAGATTACCCTCCATCCCAGCATCAAAGTTTGAAGGAGGAAGGAGAAGTAGCAAGAGACTTCAAGAGAGGCAAGTGAACAACAAGGTAACTAAGATGTCACATTTTAGCGAACCCCAGACTTACTCAGAGGCAATTAATAGTCCGGAAAGTAGTAGATGGGTGACAGCCATTAATGATGAGATGGCTTCCATTTTGGAAGCAAACACATGAGAGTTGGTGGATTGCCCTCTAGACAGAAAGCCGATAGGATGTAAGTGGGTATTTAAGTTGAAACTCAATCCCGATAACACCATTGAGCGATACAAAGCCAGATTAGTGGCAAAGGGGTTCACACAAAAGGAGGGAATCGATTATGAGGAGACCTTCGCTCCGGTTGTTAGATTTCCCTCCGTCCGGATTCTACTTAGTTTAGCGGCAGCGGAAGACATGGAAGTACACCAGATGGACATCAAAACCGCTTTCTTACACGGGGAATTAGAAGAAGAGATCTTCATGCGACAGCCGGAAGGATTTGTTGAAAAGGGAGAAGAAAGTAAGGTGTGCAGATTGATAAAGTCTCTTTATGGACTGAAGCAAGCTCCACGTCAATGGAACAAGAAGTTGGACGAGTTTTTGACGAGTTTGGGATATATCCGAATCAGTTCGGATCATTCCATCTATCTATTTGAGGATGAGGAAGGTATAATTTTCATTGCTATCTATGTGGATGATTTGCTTGTTTTCAGTAAATCAATGGTGAAAATTAATAGGCTGAAAAAGGATCTAAAGAGTATATTTGAAATGAAGGACTTGGGAGAGGCAAAGTACATTTTGGGAATTCAGATGGAAAGAGATAGAGAGAAGAAAACAATTAGACTAACTCAAAAGGAAGCAATAGGGAATATGCTTGAAAAATTTCATATGGATAAAGCAAATAGTTGTACGACTCCCATGGACTTAAAGAAGGGTAATGAGGGGAGCTCAGAAGAGGGAGTCTTGATCTTGGATAATGAGTTAGGACCTGAGGAAAGCAAGTTCATGCAAACTATTCCATACAGACAGGTTGTCGGTAGTTTGATCTATTTTATGAACTTTACTCGTCCTGATATTGCAGCAGCTGTGGGAGTATTAAGTAGGAGTCTGAATGATCCTAGGAAGAAAGATTGGGAAGCGGCCAAAAGGGTCATGCGGTACTTGATAGGAACAAGAGATTTGTGGTTGCATTTGGGAGGGGATAATACTGACATCACCACTTGGAGTGATGCCAATTATGGGGATGCTCCGATGAGAAGGTGTACTTCTGGGTATGTGTTGTATGTTGGGAATGAGGCTTGCTGTTCGAGCAGCAAGCAACAAAAGGTGATTGCTCAGTCCACCATGGAGGCTGAGTATATGGCTTTTTGTTCGGCTGTTAAAGAATTGATGTGGGTGAAATCTTTGCTTCAAGAGCTGGGATATAGAAGAGTGGAGTGCAAAAGATATTTTGTGACAATCAAGCTGCGATTGCAATTGCAGCAAATCCTAAGCATCACTTTAAAGCAAAGCATATGGATATTCGCTTGAGCTTTATTAGAGAGAAAGTTGAGAATAAAATAATTAGTTTGGAATATAGACCGGATAGAGAGATGGTAGCTGATATGATGACTAAGCCAGTTCCTTCTCCTAAATTAACTTTTTGTAGGGAGAAGTGTGGACTGAAAGAAAAGATAGACTAGAAAATAAGGGGAGTGTTGAAAAGTGATATTTTGTATTCTACCTTTTGTTTAGTCTTGCAGTTCCCATGCTTGTCGTAGTCACTGAGAATTGACAGGCAGCCATGGCTACCTTAGACAGATGAGAAGATATACAGAAGACAAAGCTCCTGCAAAAGTTTTATTGACACAGCCAGGATTTGATCCTGAAACCTCTTGATATGGACCGTACGGAATAGGCGTCCGCCTTATCCGTTACGTCTTGATGATTCGTTGCACAAATTATGTTTGATATCTATATAAAGTATACATAGCGATTTTTTTTCCTTTAAGCGACTTACGAAATGAAACGAAACATAGAACGTATGGTACCGCACGAAATGCAGTACCGCACGAAATAAATGAAACAGACATTTGATTTCGACGGACGAAATTAAATGTCGCGATCGACGGCTCGCGAAGCAAGAAGAAAATTTAAACGGTCAACACGGAATGTTGACCGTCAAAATTCAAAGGTCAACACGGAAATTTGACCGGTGAAATTCAACGGTCAACATTTATTTGGCGCGTCGTCAGATCGAACGGCTGAAATTGATCATCGTGAAAAGAACGGACGGCACGCGTGAGTGCCGGTATGCCGGAACGACTATCTAGGAGAAGTTTGGCGAAATGGAAGGAAATGACACGTGGCATCATCCTATAGGATGGCGGAAGAGAAAAAGGACAGAATGCTATTGACCTATTTTTGCCATGTGGCAGACCAGGAATGGTGCCGAATATTTCCGTACATAAAGTACGGCGGCTGCTGTACTTTATATGTACACTAATTAGGATACTTCACGTTGATTGGTTTAGAGTAGCTATTAGGAGTTTTTTTTTTGGACTTAGGCAAAATTTGAAAAAGTCCTCTCTTCAGAGGCCAACTGTACAAATATGCTGTCTTTGAACAGCCATAACTTAATGCTCGGGTGAGCAAATTCAGTGATTCTTTTTGCTACGGACTCAGGGGAGTCCAGGCTACACAGGGGTGTAGTCGGTTAGAGTTTTCGCGTGCCAGGGTGGCACTTACTCATTGCCAAAGTCAAAACTGCAAATATTATCCTAGAGGCTTCATATAAGCTGGACATTTTGTGTACCAATGGAGGTCACATAATTTCAAGCTGGTCATTTCAATTAGCATATAACCTAATATTAGAAGAAAAGTTTAACTCTAAAATCCTTGATGGAGAAGGACAGGTGGAAGCTTTCTCTACAAACTTTGAGAAAAGAAATTTGTTAATCAAAACAAGAAATAGTTTGACCAAAATCAAAATCAATTTAATTGGTTTAATCGGAGGCCAAATAGGCAATCTTCTACAGCTTATTTTTATTGCTCTGAGAAGGGACATGGATACTGTGTTGTCCATAGCCTATTTCAGCCATGGATTACTTTCGGAAGCACCACAGACTACCCCCAAAACAATTGTGTTTCATACAGCACAAATTACTCCACAATATACAAAAACACCTCAAATTGAGACAATATGCAGTTTACTATAGACACTAGAAACTACCAAATTTAGAGCCAAATCCACCAAGGTTTCCAAAAGATATGAACAGCAGAATTTCCAAAAAAACACCTGAAAACTTATCAAACTAATCATATACTCTCCTCACACAGTTCTACAAGATCAACAGAACAGATTGAAACTACACACACATATATTTTCTAGATCATAAAATCTCTCCACAAAGTTCACATCAAAACTTCAATCACAGTGATCACACCAATAGGTCAAAGTTGTAGAAAAACAGTATGTGATTGCTTTGATAAACTAAACTCTGATTCTCAAAATAAGTTAAGTACTACAAGTTATACTCAGAGAGTTCACTACTGAATGTACGGAGGCATACCAGCCGTAAGTTATCTACCACCTACCTAAATTACTGTAAGTATACCCTAATAATTCAAGTTATGTCAGACTGAATACATCTACACTAATAAACTAATCAGCAAAAATACAAACCTTTGTTGTATAAAATATTTACACCGACATCTCTATAAAATCTGCATACTAAGATTCAACTTGCTAATTCACTTGTTATCCATTTATGAATCTCGTCCGCCGACAAAATTCATGTTAATCACAGCTGCGTTGTTGCGTACCAAATCACATTTATATTATCTGCGACTGCGTTGTCCCGTACCAGATCAGATCTAAGATAACCGCAGTTGCGTCGCAGCTGCGTTTGTTGTCCATACTTGAACATATCCAAAAGTAACCGTAGCTTCGTCGCAGCTGCGTTGTCGCATTTAAAGTTCACTTGTCTCAAATAGATGCACCGTAGCGGTGGCACATATTTCAACGTTTCATACATTTCAAATCGTATCACTTCGCGATCCGCTGTCCTTTTCCTACTTCTTTCCCGCCAATTAATAAGTCCCTTACGTCACTTTATATTTATCCGTACGTTCGCTCCCCCAATGCGTGAATCCATTCAAACCTCCACATTAAATCCACTTAATAATTTATGCACAAAATGTCGCAAACGCACAAAATGTCCCGTACGCACGAAACCTATTTTTCAAAACAACAATATTGTCCTAAGCTGAAAAAGGCAAAAGCTGTAAAAGGTAAATGAGACAGGTTTATACATGTCAGGCTAGCAGGGAAGCCAATATCACCGAGGCTTTTCTAGAAATCCAACCCGTGGAAACGCACTTTTTTTAGCTTTTGGAAGTGATGCAGATGAGTCTCTCACCTTCATAAAGCAAGAGGCAGATTTATTTGCTATGGCGGCAGAAATGGAGGGTCCAAAAGATGCACGTTGGATCATGGATACGGGAGCATCGACCCATTTGTGCTGGAACAAATCTGTTTTTAAAAATCTGAAACGAACTCCTCCAAAGAATATCTACAATGCATGTGGCATCGGTGTTCAAACTTTAGCTCAGGGTGATGTAGCTTTGATGGTAGATATGGGGGGAAAGTCAGTAGAAATAACTCTTCACAATGTGTTGTATGTACCAGATTTTGAAAAGAATCCATTTTCTACGTCTTTGGTAGAGAGCAAAGGCTTTGAGATAGTTCTTAAAGGTGGTAAAAAAGTTGTTAGCAAACAAGGTTAAAGTAACAGTGGCTGGCACATGAGATGCAAGCAAAATGTATCAGATAGATATGGTTCAATGCAAAGAAAATGATGTTATCTATTATTGTGTCTCATTTGAAAATGAATTGTGGCATACAAAATTATGACATATATAACATGATAGTCTAAAGAAAATGGTGAGTTCAAAAAAAATTGAAGGTGTTTCTCACACTTCTCAACCTATAAAATCATGTAATGGCTGCTGCGTAGGCAAGATTCACAGATTGCTATTGTCATAGAAAACGGAACACAGATCAGACAGAGTTCTGCAACTTATAAACTCTAATGTTCTCCGTCCCTCACAAGTGTCTTCGGATGGAGGTATCCATTATATGGTTACACTAACATATGACTACTCCAAGTTCACCAAAGTTTACTCCATGCAGAATAAGAGTGAAGTGTTCACTCAATTTAAACACTATTAAGCGTGGGAAAAAAAGCTACATAGAGATCCAATCTTTGCATTGAGATTGGAAAACGACGAAGAGTATACTTCCAAAGAATTTGAACATTTTTTTCCTCAGGAAGGTATCGATCACAATCTTACGTTTCCTTTTGCACCAGAATATAATAGTATCTCTAAAAGATTAAATAGGTCAATGATAGAGAGTGCTCGGTCCATGTTTGTTGAAGGGTCTAGATCTGAATTTCTGGGCTGAAGCACTCAACTGTGCAGTTATATAAAAAATAGAATTGCTTCAAGATCTTTTAGTACTACACTTTTTAAGTTATGGACAGGAAAGAAACTTGATATGAGTCATTTTAAAGTATTTGGCAGCAAGTGTTTTATAATAGATTATTCAAAGGATAGATGGAAAATGAATGTTAAAGGCTTACTAGGATTTCTACGGGGTATGATGACCATGCAAAAGGTTACAGAGTATTTGTATTTGATAAATATAAAGTGATTTTCTCTAGATATTTTTAGATTAAAGATGAAAATGATGTGGTTAACTTGTTGTGCTGTGACTACTACACCAACTGAAGATGAAGATGATGCTAGAGTAGTCATCACAAAATTCAGATAAGCAAGAAGCTCTCACAGATGCTTAGAAAAAAAACACACACCTTTGGAACACAACCAAAGATAATTTATGCAACCAAATGGCCTACAAATCTGACACAATGCAGATAATACACAACCGAACACAAGTACAAATTTACACAAAAATATGCAAAAACAAATCTGAGAGATATTCTCAGTCAAAGATATAAAAAATGACACAGCATAATTTTGATACAACAAGTTCCTAATTATGAAATGGCTAAGTCCTATTCTTATAGCTAAAAGATCTATTCTTCTAAGAGCTAGCAGCCACTTACTGCCCTAACTAAGCAAAGGAGGCATACCAGCCATGCATCAATAATATCTAATATCTAATAGAGGATACCTGAATATGTCAAGGTATGTCATACAGAAAGAATCTGAACTGAGACACTAATCAAACAAAACATGCTTCTGTACAAAATAGAGATAAGTAACATCACAGTACACCGTGTACAAACACGTCAGATAATTACAGACGTGGTCCCGGATGACCACCTTCCGTCGACAGCAAATCTTCACCGTCCATCATTTCGAAGTTTCATCCAAGATGAAACTTTTATGTGACACTTTGGTCTTTATGGTAGGTCTGAATAGATGAACGGATCTTTGTAGAGTGTCTCATTTACCGACTCGTGTCTTAAAGTGTGTCACACCGTGAACTCCCTCACTGTTCACTGTAACATTAATTCCGGTACATACTGAACCAGACTTTCGTAAAATATTCTAAGTACTGAGAAAATACTTCCCTCACCTATGAAGCTTAGTGAGGACTAAAGCTTTCAAATCAACACTCCCCTCAAGATTTAGACTCTACTAACCACTTAGACGATATCCCTCTCTACAGAATTTCAATTTTGGGGCAGGTAAGGGTTTTGTCATCATGTTTGCCAACATTTTCTCAGCAAGTTAGTAGCTAAGTTTCAGAATTTTGCCCATCACCATTTCCCTCACAAAGTGTAACTTATTGTCAATATGCTTTCCTTTGAAATGATGACTAGGATTAGAAGCAATAGCAATAGCAGCTTGATTGTCACACTAAATGACCTGAGGACAAGACTGCATGAATTTCAGTTCTTGTAAAAGGGACTTTACCCAAAGAAGTTCCTTAACTGCTAAGCTAGTTGCCATGTATTCAACTTCCATGGTTGACTGAGCAGTCACCTTTTAGAGCTTGCTTGTCCAGCAGCAAGTACCATTACCGATCTTCAGAATGAATCCAGTGGTAGAACCTCCGTTTGGCATATCACCATTACTCGCATTGCTCCAGGTGCTGATCTTCACTTCATCTTCTCCGAGAGACAGTAGGAGATCTCGTGTTCTTGCAAGATATTGCAGAACTCGTTTTGTTGCCTCCCAATCTGATTTCTTCGGAATCTGAAGACTTCGACTCAGAGCTCCAATAGCCGCTGCAATATCCTGACAAGTGCAGTTCATAAAGTAGATAAGACTCCCAACAATTTGTTGGTAGGGAATCGTGGACCTGAAGTCTGACTCTCTGGTTCCATATCATCTTCAAGAGTCATTCCTCCATCCATCTCCTTTCCTTCCACCTTTTGCCTGAACTCCATAGGAGTGGCACTCCCTTTTGCATCTCCCATGCCAAATCTTTTAAGAACATTTCCAATGGCATCTCTTTGAGTGAGGAAGATAACTCTCTCACTCCTATCTCTCTCTACTTGAATGCGTAGGATATCCTTAGCTTCACCTAAGTCTTTCATATCAAACCTGGCATTCATAGCTGCTTTTATCTTATTTATCTCATTTGATGATTTATTGATTAGCAGCAGATCATCTATATACAGTGCTACCTAAATCACACCATCATCTCCTTCCATGACATAAACAAAATGATCTGAGCTTTTCATTGTAAAGCTCAAGCTGGTAAGAAACTCATCGAACTTCAAATTCCATTGTCGTGGAGCCTGTTTCAATGCCTTAGAATGAAGTTCTTGGCAGCCATGTTTATGTCTTCCCACATTTGAACATCGTTCTCCACTGTCTTCACGGCCGCCGCTCTTGGTGCCATGGCAATAGGGGTGAGGGGTGTCTCCTTCCCTTTTCCCATTTCGGACACACTGCTTTCCCCATCATCTGCCTCGTCCGCGGAAGTAGTCGCTGCTCCAGAAAACCTTACTCCTCCAAATCCTAGCGGAGTTCTCGAAGGTGGACGTTTCACTTGTCCACTGACGATACCCCAGTATCAATTTTCACACAAAGCTCCCATCATCATGGCTTACCAATAGATGAACCCTGATCCATTGAAAGTGGGTACCATAGAGGGTGGGCCCATAACCTGCAATTTTGTGTCCTCCATTGGACTACACAATACAGGAAGCCTCTAGATAGTTGTTAACTAGCCCACTTTAACCCACAGCCACTGCTGGCCAAGCAATCAAGCTGACAATCTGAATGCACCTATGTGCAACCTAGACTCCCCTGAGTCCGTAGGAAAAAGAATCTCTGAAAATGCCCAACCAGGCGATAAGTTATGAGGCAGTAAAAATGCCAATTTGTACGAACTCTCAAATGGAGAGTTGACTACCTACCAAAATTTTCTAAGTCGTGATTCCCTGTAATAACCTCTATCTACTGAGATACAAACCAATCAGATTACTATACCGTACCAAAAAGTATTTTTGCCGATGGACCTTTTAAACGGCCTATGTAAGACAAGGCTATCAAGCGGACGCGTGTTTGTTTTTCACTCGTTCTTACATTCCTCGAAATTCCCATGACCAAATGTCATTTCTCCACGTTGCTCAAGGTCATGCCACGTCACAAAACGCCAAAGTGACCACTCCGCGATTCCAGCAATGATGTGCGCTGTTGGATTTGCAGCAAGACGCAATCTTAGCCGTTTATAAATACGTGCGCGACATTTGTTTCATTGTCGAAACAAAATGCGTGGTATCCGTTTTGAAATAGTGTTGTACTTTGTACTTTTATAAAACTGTATCTATACACGCCATATACAGTTTTAGTTAAATGGATTTGTTCCTCCCTAAATATATATACATCTATCACATACTATATCACTTAGCATTGGTCCTAGTCTAAAAGGATAAAGCTGACCTCTATCGGCCAACTTGACGAACCATAGGTATCAGGATCAAATCCCGGGTCCGTCAGGTATATTTTTAGTAACCTACTAAAAATAATTGCTTGTTGAACAAAGGAAGACATGGATCAACCACCCTCTCTATCCTTCAATGACTACAACAAGTATGGGGGCTAGAGAGAGGAGGTGGAGGCAAGTTGTTCGTCTTATTTCTTTTATACTAATATATTAAGCCTAGAAAATACTGTAGAAATCTATTAATTTCAAAACTCCCCTTATTTTCTAGTCTAACTTTAATTTTTCTTTCAACCCGCATTTTTCTCGACAATATTTTAATTTAGGAGAGGGCATTGGTTTGGTCATCATGTCAGCCACCATTATTTCATCAGGTCTATAC
Organism: Zygnema cylindricum; assembly: GCA_037447655.1. Classification (NCBI taxonomy): domain Eukaryota; kingdom Viridiplantae; phylum Streptophyta; class Zygnematophyceae; order Zygnematales; family Zygnemataceae; genus Zygnema; species Zygnema cylindricum. The sequence goes on from JBBHKE010001556.1 coordinate 154,704, forward strand.
ACAAGATTTAAAATTTTATTTTCAACTTTTTCTCTTACGAAACTTAATCTTATGTCCTTATGTTTTGCTTTGAAATGGTGTTTTGGATTGGCTGCAATTGCGATTGCAGCTCGATTATCGCAAAAGATTTCATGCACTCCCTCCTTGATATATCCCAATTCTTGCAACAATGACTTCACCCACATTAGTTCTTTTACAGCGGAACAAGACGCCATATACTTAGCCTCCATAGTAGACTGAGCAACTACCTTTTGTTGCTTACTGCTCCAACAGCAAGCACCATCCCTTACATACAAAACATATCTAGAAGTGCATCTTCTCATAGGTGCATCCCCATAACTGGTATCACTCCAAGTGGTGATATCAGTGTGCTCCCCTCCCGAATGCAACCATAATTCTCTAGTTCCAACCAGGTATCTCATGACTCTCTTGGCTACCTCCCAGTCTCTCTTTATAGGATCATTAAGACTCCTACTGAGTACTCCAACTGCTGCCGCTATGTCTGGCATGGTAGAGTTCATAAAATAAATCAAACTTCCTGCGACCTGTCTATAAGGGATAAACTTCATAAACTCTCTCTCCTCTCGACTCATTTGATCGTCTAAGATCATCACTCCTCCTTCTACACTCCCATCACACCTTTTTTCAAGTCCATGGGAGTGGTACAACTGTTAGCATTTTCCATCTGGAATTTCTCAAGCATATTACCTATCGCTTCTTTCTGAGTAAGTCTGATAATCTTCTTCCCCCTATCTCTCTCCATTTGGATCCCCAAAATATAATTTGCCTCCCCTAAATCCTTCACATCAAATATGCCCCTTAGATCTTTCTTTAGCCTATTGATCATCTCCAAAGACTCACTCAATGCAAGCCGATCATCCACATAAATTGCAATAAAAATGACAGCATTCTCATCTTCAAACATATAGATAGAATGGTCAGAGCTGATCCGAATATATCCGAGATCAGTGAGAAAGTCATATAGTTTCTTATTCCATTGTTGGAGAGCGTGATTCAGTCCATATAAGGACTTTATGAGCCTGCAGACTTTGCTCTCTTCTCCTTCTTCCACGAACCCTCGGGTTGCCTCATGAAAATTTCTTCCTCTAACTCACCATTAAAAAAAACAGTCTTAATGTCCATCTGGTGTATTTCCATGTCTACCGTTGCTGCTAGACTGAGGAGAATCCTTAATAATGGCAACCGAACAACTAGAGCAAAGGTCTCCTCCTAGTCAATCCCCTCTTTTTGAGTGAACCCCTTCGCTACCAATCGAGCCTTATATCTCTCAATGGTATTATATGAGTGCGGTTTTAGTTTAAATACCCATTTACACACAATAAGTTTTCTATCTGGAGGACAATCCGCTAGTTCCCAAGTATTTGCTTTCATGATAGAAGCCATCTCATCATTTATGGCTCTAATCCATCTTTCTTTCTCTGGACTACTCACCGCCTCCGAGTAAGACTAAGGCTCATCTAGGTGAGATAGCTTGGTTACCTTATGAGCGAGCTATTTTTCTTGTATCCTTTTGCTGCTCCTCCTTCCTCCCTCAAACTGCGAAGCTGGAATGGATGGAAGTCTAGGGTTTCTTCTCACTGTCTCATCGGCTCCCCTGTCCATGGAAGCTGGTTCTGGTCTCGCTTCTTCTATGTCCTCAAAAGCCATAGGAGTATGTGAGGTTTCCGGTGAGTCTCTTGTATCTCGGATCTCTCATGAATCTGCAATCACAGTTTCACTCATGTCCTTTTCGGTAACGACTGAGTTCTCCTCACTTTACGGCTCAAATCTTATTCTTATCTTCTTTATATATTTGAAGGGGTCAAATAGCTTCCCTTCATCCATGACAACTAAGTGTTTGACCAGAATGATATCTTTCTTTGCTAAGTAATAAACTCTATATCCCTTAACATCCTCATCATATCCCACAAAGTATCGAGGCTTTTCCTTAGCATCTAGTTTCCAGTTCTTCCTATCCGTGCCAAGACTGTAAACTTGGCTACCGAATAATTTATGGTGTGAGATGTAGAAATTAATGGTCCGTTTTTAAGTATTTTCTAGGTCTAAAAAGAAATATAGAAAGAAGCCGAGGCAGTCTACCTCTAACTTTTCTCTCCAACTCTCAAACTTGTCGCAATCCTTGAGAAATTGGAGAGGAAGCTAGAGCCATGGCTACCTAGGCTATCCAGAGGTTTACGGGATATATGTATTAGTTTATTTACCGTTAGGGGTTTATTTAGTAAAGTGATATATGTTCCCACCAGGATTTGATCCTGGTACCTAACGGGCGGTAAGCTGCCGGTAGCCGGTAGCCTTAACCGTTATGTCTAGACCTAATGTTACATACAATAGGGTTTGATATTTACTTAAACTTTACCACGTAGGATAATTCGTTTAACTGAAACTATTTACGGGATACATAGATCCAGTAATGTAAAAGTACGGTTTGCGGTACGGATAAGAAACGAATACCGCGCATTTGTTTCTTTAGGGAAACGAATACCGCGCAGGTATTTATTACGGCTACAATTAAATGGGAATTTGATCGGACGCCCAAAATGAACGCTGAGATCGCGGAATAGGATTTCGGCGGTTTATGGTCATCACCACATCGGATGACACATGGTGAAATTGCATTGAATCGCGGTATCTTTGGGGATTACGGCACCGAATCCGGATATGACATGTGTCGACTTTAAGGCCATGTCGTGCAGTGTCTGTACAGAAAGTACACCGGCACCTGTACTTTTGTGTACGGAAGTGTAATTTGATTGGCTCTGTACATGAGTAGATAGAGTTTGTGAGAGAGATAGGACTTAGAAAAATTAGGAGATAGGACCCTCTCTCCCAGAGAGCTTCTGTACAAAAAGGTCAACTTTGACCCTCCATAACTTACTGCTCAGGGGAGCAAATTCAGAGATTCTTTTTCTATCGACTCAGGGGAGTCTTGCCTTCACAGGGGTGCAAGTGGTTAGAGTTTTTGTCTGCCACAGTGGCAGTTGTTCTTGCTGAAACACAAAGGGGTGAGGATTATCCTAGAGGCTTCTTGGAAGCTGTCCATTCTGAGGACTTATGGAGGTCTCAGAGTTTCATGAGATATCTGGTTTCCTTCCAACCAATCTCTCATTAGGTGTCACTCCCTTGACTGCTGAGGTAAGGACTCTATTCTTAATGTAGTTGGCACAGTTTATTGCTTCTGCCCAAAATCTCTTTCCTATTTTGTTGTCAGCCAGCATATTGTTTACACTATCTCTTAGTGTTCGATTCAACCTCTCAGCTAGCCCATTTTGTTCCGGGTTATATGGTATAGTTTTCTTGTACTGCACTCCCTCATCTCTCAGATATTCTTCAAACTGGTTAGAGGTATATTCCCCCCCATTATCACTTTTTATCCTCTTAATTGGGGTTTTAATGCAACTTCTCACTCCAAGCCTTATATTCTTTGAAGCAAGTTGATGCTTCAGACTTTGTCTTTAGAATGTAGACTCTGGAGTATCTAGACCAGTCATTGGTTATTGTCATCATACACCTCTTTCCTCCAACCGAAGGTACTTTTGCAGGTCCCCAAATATCTATGTGGACCAAAACTAATACTTTCTCACCTCTATATGTGTCGGCTTTGGGAAAGGAAAGTCTATGAGCCTTACCATGAGCACAACCACTAAAATCATTCATCATTTCATTATCCCCAAATTGAATGCCTTCTACTGCCCAAAGCTGTTTCATTTCTCTCAACCTATCAAAATGCACATGTCCCAGCCGCTTATGCCAAATCATCAACTTAGGAACAGCAACATAGTAAGCTTTCTTCTTTTCATTACTTAGGTTCAGCCTAAACATTCCTTGGCTACCTTTCTCTGCCGTGAAGTAAACGTCATCCCCATACTTAGTTGTAAAGACACCCTTTCTAGTAAAGGTATCAAACTCTTTGTCATCTAACACAGACGTAGAGACAAGATTATTACTTAGCTAAAGAATGTAGGGTACATTTGACAATGTAAGTATAGAAATCTTACCCTCCACTAAGACTATCAGATCTACCGATCCCACTAGATCTATGTTAACCACTCTCCCATCCCCATACTCTATCTATACACTAGGGATCTTTCTTAGCTTAGTGAAGATTTCCTTATCACTACACATATGCATGGATGCACCTGAGTCGATGATCCATCCTTTCTGTAGAGCTTCCCAAATTGCTCCAAGGGCACACTTCTGTCTCCGAGGGATCTCTTTCTCCTCCAGACTCTCGTCAAGAAGAAGCTCCCTATCCTCCTCAGAAGACTCATCTTCGGTTTCTCCTGTCACTTTTGTAACCACAAATGCCTTTTTCTTCCCTCCGGAAGAACCCCCTCCACGGCTCTCTTGGAGTCAGATATCCGATAGCTTCACACAATCTGCGATGAAGGGTCCCGGCTTTTTGGAAAAATGACAAAGACCCTTTGGGGGCCTTGGTCCTCCAGAATGATCTCTTTCCCCTTTGTACGGTTTTTTCGAGTCCTTCCCCCATCGGTCCCCTCCTACTGTTACAGCTTGAATGCTCTTTCCTCCTCTCCTAATCTCCGCTGTGTTTTCCTGCACAAGTATCATCTAGACCACTGTGATCCATTTCCATGAACTATCAGGCATTTCCTGTACTCGATACACTATGTTCTCATACTCATTTGGTAACTTCAT
>JBBHKE010001556.1:159390-173511 GCA_037447655.1 Zygnema cylindricum
GGATTAAATATGTGTCCCTTACATCGGAAATCCTTAGTTTCATCGTTTAATCCTCACCCTCTTCCGTATCTACCTGTCTACTCTTAACTTGTTGTTTTTATGTCGAAATATTAACTAAGTATTCATCTTATTATTCTCAATTTACAAAGAAACTTGAAAGATAGATTATTTGGACCTTAGAGCATGAATTCTAGCATTGAACAGATAGAGATATATGCTTTGCAGGTAGCTGTTTACACAACTGTAAATATCTAAAGATCTCATAAAAGATCCAAATTTATACAAACATATTTTCCTTTTCTTTTCCTGCCTGTCGGACGGAGGTGGAGGCGAGAGATCGGGGGTATGAACAACATCAGTCACTTCCAATCTCTCCCACCAACTAGGTACCGACGGAGTCAAGTTGTCCTTCTCATCTGTCCATCTATGCCTTCTCCCACTCCTAATTTGCTACTTTGATTCCTAAAGGCTACATTCCCTGTGTATAAATTAGGTGTATACTTAGGACGCCTCTCCCTCTCCCCCTGCGTATAACTTAGTGTATAAAGTCGTTTATACTTAGGACTTGTCTACGTCCGTCTAAGGCCACGTCTACGTCTGTCTAAGGCCACGGACTTGCTTGATTGGCCCAGGTTGAGAAGTTAATGCCAATTAACTTGGGAGAAAGGAAATTTTCCCAAGAACTATTAACACTTATTAACTATTAACACTATTAGCGATACACAGTGTATTTTTACTCCTAAAGGCTACATTCCCTGTGTATACTTAGGACGTGTCTACGTCCGTTGGAGGCCATTGACTTGCGTGATTTTCCCGGGTTGAGAAATTAATGCAACTTGGCGAGAAAGAAAATTTTCCCAAGAACTTGTTGACACACATATATGCTTCACAAGTGAGACTTTCAAGCAAATGGGACTCAAAATATAATATTATAGAGTTGAAGAATATAGAGTGACAAAAAATAACCATAATGACTTCCACCACTTTATGGTATGACTAACAATGGCTACTATATCCTTATTTTTATTTAATCCTAAATTTTTATGTGTTTATTTATATATTGATTTGTATTATTTTCGTGAGTCCCTGCTTCGAAATTTTCGGTTAAAGAATGAGAAAAAAAGAAAAAAAAAAAGAAAAAAAAAAAATTCGGGGAAAGAAATCAAAACGAAATCAGATAGATCAAGATCAGCCGACATTTGGGTACCATCGAGGAAAGAAAAAGGGACGTGAGAGGGAGGGCACAAAAGTTTAGAGAATGGGCATAAATGGGTGTAGGGAGGGAAGCGAGGAAGGGCCCGAGGGAGGGAGAGAGGGAGGGAGGGAGGGAGGGAGGTGGGAATGGAGGGAGGGAGGGTCACTCCTTCAGCAATAATTTTTGCTAAATTTCTAAAAATGCCATTAGTATCATTTCTGAAAAATAAGGCAGTCTGGAAGTGTAGCCCATGATATTTTGGGATCTTAAGTAATTGAAATTTCCCATCTTCTTTATTTCTTCCATTTTCTCCAATTTCACCATTCTTATTCTTTCCTCATTTTTTTCTTTCTTTTTTTCTTTTTTTCTCTATTTTCACCTCTCCATTTTCACCGTTCTCTCCATTTTCACCATTTTCACCATTTTCACCATTTTCACCATTTTCTCCATTTTCATTATCTTCTCCAATTTCTTAATTTTTTCCAACTAATCTGTTAATTAATTTTAATTAAAGTTAAATTGTTAGTATTAATTAAATTAATGGCCCAAGTGACTCGTACGACTTTTTCCAAGATGTTTTGAAATATTTTCATTCTAATTTTCTTGAATTTCAATTTAGCGAGCATTTTTTGTTGAGCAATTTGGTTAGTGCTTTTCTAAATTAGCGATTACGCCAATTATGTTTTAATACTAATGACGATCAGCGGTGTACACCCTGTATCGCTATTAGTGTTAACAGTTTTTTCGCCACTTAATATACATTTTCTCTGTGCACACTTGTCGGATTAATACATGAAAATCGCCAATCAAAAGGTGAGAATCTTAGCTTGCAATCGAAACCGTCAGATCCATAATCCGACAAGCGTGTACGGAGAAAAGTTGATTTTAGTGGCAAAAAAAACATTAACACTAATAGCGATTCACGGTGTAAAAACTACACCGTGAATCGTTATTAGCCTTATGTACTCTATATCAGCACCCCAAAATTTTGACATTGATACCATAAATAGAACAAATTACACTATTTAATAACGTGGACCATAATCTGCCACGTCTCCTGGCACTAAATTAGAATGAATGACGCTAATTTTTTCTTTACTCTAATAATTTTTGTAGTCTAATAATGATTCGCGGTGTAGTTTTGGGTATCGAGGACCATTTGCCGATATTCGATATGTATCGAATTTCAAGTACCCGATAATCGATATATCGCTTCGATATATCGAAAAGGTAAATATCAAGATGGATTGCCAATATATCGCTGATACATCGTATCGCCAATATATTGAGGCTTTTTTTTAAATAAAAAAATGAAAATTTTCACAGGTCTCCAAAGTCACGTGCCTTCGGACAAGGTGACCGTAAAATCTTTGCCGAAAAGAAATACGGTTTTCTCTTGAAAGTCAGCAGAGTGAAGGAGATCGCTGAGGTACATTGACGCGGTACACTTGTGAAGTACACGTACGTAATACGCAAGTACGGATTTCCATACGAAAATGGACGGTTTCTAAATCTTTGACGATTTTAGAGATTTGATCGTCAACTTACGTGTAAGGGCACTTTCCCATGTGCTAAAGTTACAGTTATTTTTTGTTGTTTTCCTTTATAACTTGGAAAAAAACGAGAAAATACGTAACCGTACCAAAAAATGGAAATTACCACCGTACAAGTTGCATTACCTAGAAACTTTAACTGTACTGCAGTTTGTCATTTAACGCGTTTCGACCCACTTTCGCGTCCTTCTGGCTCATCTTCAAAGTTTATATAAAATCACCTTGCGAGGTGATTTTAAACAAAGTTCCACGACGTGGGCGAAAATGCATATGATTTCGCATGCGACGGAGGTTTTTGACAATTTTTGTGCCCGGTGTACCAAAAAAAAACCTACTGCACGTTTCCAGCCTGTGCGAGACTTTTTTCTGTGCGCTTTTTTCCGTACAGTAACCGTGGAAGGGGTCTCGACCAACGGACGCCATTTCGCAAAAGCGAAGTCCGTGAAAGCACCTCTCTCTCTCCCTCTCCCACTAACGCGTATATCTCATAATTCTTGCAATGAAAAATGGCAAGAAAGGTATCAAATGAAAGATCTCTAAAAAATATTTATTTTGGCTATCTTTTAGCTTATTTTGAAGGCAAGTAGAGTGAGGACGGACTATAAAACAAAATCGGGAAACCATGGTGGAAAGTTTTAGATTCAGTGACGTCGACGCTATCATAGCTGAGCGTGACGTCAAAATGTCACAAACCCTAAACATCTACAATGTCACAAATAGCTAGACGTCTAAAAACGTCGCTATTTTGTAAACGTCATCAATTGTCGCGAGTTTTGTAGTCGTCTACAAACCGTCACAAATTACACCGATGTCTACATCCGTCACGATCTAAAGTAACGATTTGATATTTTTACATACGAATGCTCTGAAAGTAGTACTGAGAATCTTCGCTAAAAACAAAGTTACAAGACTAAAGTTTCGGTTACATGGGAAAGTGCCCTAACTACTCAAATCAGAACACGTATGTAAAAACTTATTTACAGACGATACGCGATGTAACCGAGGCCTCTGTAAATACATAAATTTTGTTGTCCGTACTATTATAAAGACCTCCAGATGTAACCATACCCTAAATCATAGTTCAAAAGTAGGCGATTTTATGGTAGGCCTTTGGTCGGCGCCTTTATCGTAAGTTGTGTTATGGGCTTTTCATGTGATCTTCTTAGATCGCTACTTTGATCAGCGACCGTCCGATCGTTCGAATCTGACGGTGTAAACAAAATTTTTTGGTCCGAATGTTTTAATCGATCCAATTTCTCGTTCGAATGTTTTAATTGGTCCGAATAGGTACGAATACAATATGGATTTTAAGGTCATATTGTATGTTTTGCATACAATAGGCATATTGTATGGGCCTACTTTCACCTACTTCTGAACTATGCCCTATATAAATAATTATTTGAATTACAGAATTAGTACTTTTTTGACGGTTATATTTTGCGTCGTCTGTTGTTCTGAGACAACAGCCGGAACCAAAGACGATGAGGATGCCGGTGTAGTCATCTCGGAACCAAACCAAGCAAGAAACTTTCACAAAAACCGGTCTGAAAAACAGCAACTTCAAAAGTTGATAAAACACAAACCAGAGACACAATAGCTCTGAAAATATACCACAGTGTAGATAATATCATGATTAACATACAAACAAAATTACAAGTAATTCTGCCAACATATCTGTGAGATATATACAGATGAAAATGCCAAAAACAGGCTGTACAGTTTTTGACTACAAAATGTTCCTACCTTCAAAGTTATCTAAGTCCTACTAATATACACCGAAGCCTATGCTGCTGAACGTACGGAGGCATACCAGCCGTACAATAAATACCTGCGGCTCAAACCGAACAAGGTTCGTCATACAAAAAAAGATTCCTTTACTAATCAACTAACCACACAAAGACAAAAATCTACTTAACTAGATATTTACAAAGGAGTAGGATTCTATATGCCACGTCATTTGTCGTGTATGTGGCTCACACGGACCAGCATTTGTCGGCGGTCTCCCTCAGCCGCGTACATATCACATTCGGCACCGTAGACAAATCTCCATGTGCCATTTTGTCCTCAAGTGTATCTATGCACAAACAATCGGATATTCTGGAGTGTCCTCTTTCTTGTAGTGACTTGTGTCTCGGGAGTGTATACAAAGGTGTACTCCCTACCGATCTAGTGGAACATCAATTCTGGTGTGAAATGAAACGAACTTACAACCAAACATATGCTAATTCGTGAAACTCTCTCTCCCTCACACTCGAGGCATAGAGAGGACTAAAGCTTTCCAAAACAACACTCCCCTAAAGCTTTAGACTCTTCTAGCCACTTAAGCCACATGCCTCTCTGCAAAACTTTAATTTAGGTGCAGGCAAGGGTTTAGTCATCATGTCAGCATCCATCTCCTCATCTGGTAAATAACTAAGTTTCAGAACTCTTCCCATAACCTTCTCTCTCACAAAGTGTAGCTTGATATCAATGTGTTTGCTCTTAAAGTGATGGCTAGGGTTAGATGCAATAGCAATGGCAGCCTGATTGTCACACCACACTACTTGAGGTCCAGATTGCATAAACAAAAGCTCTTGAAGGAGAGACTTTACCCAAATAACTCTTTGACGGCTGCGCTAGCCGCCATGTACTCAGCCTCCATAGTAGACTGAGCTGTCACCTTCTGAAGTTTGCTGCTCCTGCAGCATGTCCCACTTCCAATCTTCACAATGTATCCACTAGTAGAGCGTCGGCTTGGCATATCTCCATAGCTCGCATCGCTCCATGTCTGAATTTTTACTTCCTCTCCACCGAGAGAGAGTCGGAGGTTTCGAGTTCCTGCAAGGTATCGAAGAACTCTCTTTGCTGCCTCCCACTCTGACTTCTTTGGATTTTGCAAACTTCGGCTTAAGGTTCCAACAGCTGCTGCAATATCCGGACGGGTACAGTTCATGAAGTAGATGAGGCTTCCGACTATCTGCCTGTAAGGAATGGAGGACATAAAATCTGCCTCCCCTGACTCCAAAGAGTCACCAATCACAACCCCACCATGTGATTCTTTCCCTTCTATTTTCTGTCTGAACTCCATGGGAGTAGCACTTCCCTTTGCCTCTGACATGCCGATCCTTTCAAGCATGTTTCCAATGGCTTCTTTCTCTGTCAAATAAATTAGTCTTTGTTTTCTATCCCTTTCTTCCTGAATTCCCAAAATTTACTTAGCCTCCCCTAAATCTTTCATTTCGAACCGAGAATTTAGAGCTGTTTTTATTTTGTTAATTTCATTAATGGATTTGCTTAGCAACAACAAATCATCAACATAAACAACAATATATATCACTCCATCTTCCCCTTCCATTACATAAACTGAATGATCTGAACTGATTGTAATACAGCCAAGATTTGTCAAAAATTCATCCAGTTTTAGGTTCCACTTTCGTGGAGCCTGCTTCAGACCATAAAGGGACTTCAACAATTTACAGACCAAATTTTCTTTCCCTTTTTCTATATATCCCTCTGGTTGCTTCATATATATAACTTCCTCCAAATCCCCATGCAAGAAAGTTGTCTCCACATCCATTTGATGCAATTCCATATCCTCTATTGCTGCTAAAGATAAGAGAATCCTAACAGTAGGAAAACGAACTACAGGTGAGAACGTCTCTTCATAATCAATGCCCTCTTTCTGGCTATACCCTTTAGCAACAAGCTTGGCCTTATATCTCTCAATGGTATTATCGGGATTCAGCTTTAACTTGAATACCCACATACAACTAATCGCTTTTCGATCCGGTGGAAGTTCCACAAGCTCCCAAGTTTGAGCCTCCATAATTGACTTTATCTCGTCATTTGCCGCAGCAATCCACAGATCTTTTTTCGGAACGGAGAAAGCTTCTTGAATGGTAAGAGGCTCCCCTGTGATTGCAGAATAAACATGATCTGTTTTTCTTTGGTCTATAATAGACCGCAGAAGCGACCCAAACTATCATGCAAGAAGCTAAGCAAAAATAGGTCGACGAACAATCATATGAAATGCATCCTCCATATACGTACACAGACGCAACAAACAACATTTAGGGTTTCATGGAATAATCAACATAAATAAACCCTATGACAACATCTAAGGTTTGATGGAATAATCGACATAAACAAACCCTAGGACAAATGCATAAACAATGCATATCAAACATATATAAAATAACATAAATAAACAACAACAAACAAATGTATCACACATAAACAAAAGTATAATCAAAGTATAATCAAATAATCATTATATCATTCAAAGTGCATGACCTAATCGACAACCCTAAAATACTACATCTTTGGTCCCTACTTTTCTTAACAAGCATTGATGATATATTCCTAACAAAGCTCATTCGTATATATACACTTGTGAGCTGTCAATGAATCGCTACGTGTCAAATTAACCGACGTAACTTCCACTAAGTAGTATTAAACCATGAGAACATATTACGACAAATAATCCTAACTGTAAGTGTACACCTGAGAGTGGACCAATCATAAGAGTACACTTGTTTGCAAGTACGATACTACATACACACAAATTAAACTGTCGAAACCCTAATTGACCACATAAATAATAAACGCCATAATCAACTCTATTTTATTAATACACATAGGACAAACCAATGTTGTTCCAAATATTTACAGGTACACAAAATCTCACAAAATCGTATGCTGACTCATGCTGAGTCACTCAACGAAACTCCTCAAATTTTGTCAAACAATCCGGAACGTCCAAAAATAAATATCGTGTGATTGACGCGATTTCGCGTCCCCACTCTTGATAAATAGCGGCGGCCTTTGTTCGCCGTCCTTGACTCTTATTCGGCACCGTTGATGTCGCGCCGCGTGGTCATAAAAATCCACTTGACGAAACCTCGTCAAACCATCCGAAATTGTCCGTACCGCAATTTTGTTCCTCGTCATAAATGCGTCTGTCGCAAATAAAGTACACCTGTCGCATTATGTTTTGTACGGCCAGCGTACATTTTTCAAATACTTCGAATATTTCAAATCGGATCGCGAAGCGATCCGCCGTCCATTTCCATTTCGTATTCCGTATTTTTCGTACGCTTCTTCGCGTCACTCAATTTGTAATTTACGTCACTTTAAATTCATTCGTACAATTAACCCCCAAACTACAAATCCATTCGAACCACCATATTACATTTGGTTACTAAGTATGTGAACATGCGAGCGCACGCATGTACGAAAATGAATCTTCCAAAAACAACATGATCCACTCGGTCACCTCTCAGTCGGCTGCTTTGTCTTCTTCCCTTCGGAAAATCTGAAGCGATAATTGTTGGTTCCTGACGCAGTCTTGGAGGAGGAGGAGGAGGAGCAGGTGGTCCGGTAGTAGTTGCAATAGTAGGTGGATCAGGCAGCCCCAAAACATGTGGTAGTTCAGATGTAGATGAAGAAACCGTTGTTTGCTTGAAAGGAATCTGCTCAAGGATGACATATTCCTGCAATTTTTTGCCTTTTCCGCCTCAATCATGCTAAAAACATCAACAGATTGACTTTCTTCTTTGATTTGAATATTCCTAGCAATCTGAATTGTATTTTTCTGAGGATTATACTCTATATCCTACGGACTTATCATCATAGCCTAAAAATATCCCAGGTACAGATTTTGGACTTAATTTCCAATTTGGAAGGTTATCCAACATAAAACACTTACTTCCAAATACTCTAAAGTGACTAACATTCGGCTTTCTTCCTGTCCACATTTCATAAGGTGTTTTATCCTTCACAGATCTAGTTTCTATTCTATTTCAAATGTAAGAAGCACACTGAAAAGCTTCCCTCCAAAATTTCGGATCTACACCTTTATCCATCATCATAGACATATCACATTCAGTCAAGGTCCTATTGAGTCTTTCAGCCATACCATTCTGTTCCGGAGTGTAAGGAACAGTAAACTCATGAGAAATTCCGTTTCTTTCAAGTATTCAGCAAAGGCATTTGATACATACTCTCCACCGTTGTCAGATCGCAAAGCAAGGATCGATTTTCCGTGAAGTTTCTCTGCCCAGATCCGGAAATGCTTGAAATGTGTGAAGACCTCGCTCTTCTCCTTCATAAAATACACTCGGCTGAAACGTGAGTGGTCATCAGTGAATGTAACAAAGTATTTCCTTCCACCAAGAGAAGGAACTTTGGCCTGTCCCCATACATCCGAGTGGATAAGGCCGAGAAGATCCTTTGCTCGATAATCTGAAGTCTGTGGTAGGGGAAGCTTATGAAGCTTTCCTAGAGCACAACCATCACAAACATGGGATTCCTTTTCACCAAGCTTGACACCTTCTATCATATTAGTCTTCACCATCTTTTCAAGCCTCTCATTATGAACATGCCCAAGCCTTTTATGCCACAAAACATTTTCAGAAAGGACACTGGAGTACACAAAATCAACTTTATTAACCAGGTCCATCCGATACAACATGTTTGGGCCTCTAGTTCCCACTAAGGCTACTCTCCCATCCTTGCTTACTATCTTTTTGCCTTTGCTCTGAAGAACATCAAAACCTTTACTTTCTGCAACTGAGGTAGAAAACAAAATTTTCTTAAATTTAGGCACATATAACACATCATGCAAAGTTCTTTTTACAGCTTTGCCATCTATCTCACAATTCAGATCTATGCTACCCTTAGCATTAGCTTCCACCGTGGCACCACAAGCATAAAAGATTTGACGAGTAGGGATAGGTGTCATATCCTTGAAATACGATTTGTTCCAACACATATGGGAAGAACTTCCGGAGTCCATAATCCACCCGAGATCTTTCTCTCCCTCCATCATCTTTGCCATAGCAAAGAACTCGGTGTCATCAGTTTTAGGAAAACTAACAACCTCTGATTTCTCCTTCTCCATCTCCTTCACCGGCTCCTCTTCCTCCGCTGAAAAAGCTGCGGTTTTGCTCGGAGGTTTCGGTGTAAATGGAGCTCCTCTCACCTACGATCCTTTGCGATAAGAACCTGTTTCACACGCTTTTATATACAGAGGACAAAACTTGTACAAATGACCATTATTATAGCAATAGACACACCGTTCATATTGCTGAAAGGACTGATTTCCTTGAAATCTATTATCTCTCTGAAACTGAGCATTGTAAGCTACAGCTGGCTTTCCAGAATTGAATGCCAACTGATTCGCTTCTTCTTCTAGCACATACTCTATAGCTGTAGCTAGATTCCACTGTGTCTTATCCAATTTTTTCAGTTCATCATAGGCACCTTTATACTCACTAGGAAGCCCGCTCACTAAAATCATTGCTTGGTGATACTCAGGAAATGAACCACCTGAACATGCATTTTCAGCAACTAGAAGTCTGAAATTATTGCAATATTCTGCCATGCTTCCGCGTGTATACTTATATTCCCAGATCTGCCCAGCAGTTATAATCTCATGTTGTGCATTAGCCCTAGAATATGTCTTTTTCAAAGCATCCCAAATCTCTGATGCTTTAGAAGCCTGAATGTATGTCATATGCAGCTCCTTAGATATCATTAATTTTATCAAATGAAGAGCCTGCTCATTCTTTTGATCATAGTTTACATCAGTTTCTACCATAGATCCATTAACAAGATCAAAAAACTTTACTTGTACAAAATACGACCTTACAAGATCTGCCCAATACAGATATTCTCTCCCATCAAAAACCGGAATTCGTGAAGGCGGGCCCGTGACCTGTTGTTCTGAGACAACAGCCGGAACCGAAGACGATGAGGATGCCGGTTTAGTCATCTCGGAACCAAACCAAGCAAGAAACTTTCACAAAACCGGTCTGAAAAACAGCAACTTCAAAAGTTGATAAAACCCAAAACAGAGACAGAATATCTCTGAAAGTCTACCACAGTGTAGATAATATCATGATGAACATACACACAAAATTACAAGTAATTCTGCCAACAGATCTGTGAGATATCCACAGATGAAAATGCCAAAAACAGGCTGTACAGTTTTTGACTACAAAATGTTCATACCTTCAAAGTTATCTATGTCCTACTAATATACACCGAAGCCTATGCTGTTGAACGTACGGAGGCATACCAGCCGTACATTAAATACCTGCGGCTCGAACCGAACAAGGTACGTCATACAAAAAAAGATTCCTTTACTAATCAACTAACCACACAAAGACAAAAATCTACTTAACTAGATATTTACAAAGGAGTAGGATTCTATATGCCACGTCATTTGTCGTGTATGTGGCTCACACGGACCAGCATTTGTCGGCGGTCTCCCTCAGCCGCGTACATATCACATTCGGCACCGTAGACAAATCTCCATGTGCCATTTTGTCCTCAAGTGTATCTATGCACAAACAATCGGATATTCTGGAGTGTCCTCTTTCTTGTAGTGACTTGTGTCTTGGGAGTGTATACAAAGGTGTACTCCCTACCGATCTAGTGGAACATCAATTCTGGTGTGTAATGAAACGAACTTACAACCAAACATATGCTAATTCGTGAAACTCTCTCTCCCTCACACTCGAGGCATAGAGAGGACTAAAGCTTTCCAAAACAACATCGTCTACCTTTAAGTCATGGAACGAAAATTACGTTGTACGTGGCATATCAGACAATTTGTCTTTTTTCGCTAAAATAACATATTTTATAAAAATAAAAATATTAAATTTAAAAAATTATATATATTGCGATATACATCGTGATAATTTATGTTGGTCTCGGTACGATATATCGAGGATTCTGCTCGATTGATATTCAATATATTGAATATCCAATTTATCGCGATATGAATTTACCCGATACCCAACAGTAGTAAAAACATTAACACTAATAGCGATTCACGGTGGGTACAATGTGTATCGTTATTAGTGTTAATGTTTTTTTTCCTCTTAAAACATATTTTTCTTTTACACGTTTGCCAGATTATGGATCTGACGGTTGCGATTGAAATCTTAGATTCTCACCTTCCCATCGGCGGTCTATATATGAAAACATGATAAGTGTGTACGGAGAAAATATGTTTTACGTGACGAAAAAATTATTAACACTAATAGCGATTCACGGTATGGTGTTGAGTATCGGCAAAACTATGATCGCGATAAATTGTCGAACTGTTAAAGGGCTTGATATCTACCTCTGGCAGAGGTCGCAAAAGTCAAAATTTTAGAAAACCAAAACCGACCTTTATTTTTTTTCAAAATCTGAGTACCCGACGCCAGACCGGGTTATGTCACGCTCCTAAATTGTTAACCGTTAATCGAAATGCGTTTAAGAAAATAAAAGTTAACCGAAACTCGATTTCTCGCGACTAACCGTACCCACCTGTACCCAAATAGGTACAGAATTAGTGGTATCTATTGGATTTAACTTCAATCTGTAGCGATGAACTTTTCTCGTCGCTGTAACAAATTGTTACTCCGGAAAATCACAGAACAAAAGACGCCTACAAATGTCGGTGAAAAATAGGATTCACTATTTTTGGTACGACATAAAATTCAAAAGATTACATGACATATATTTTTGTATGCCACGTCGGACAAAATTACGCCACGTCAAATTTTGAACGATACAACATCACTGCAAAAGATAATTGAAACGACATAGTACCACGGGAAATTTAAACTTCAGATATTACCCGGAATCTCCGGTGTAACTCAACTGATCTTTGAAATTCAAATATTTGTTTTCAAACGTAGTAAGAAAATTCAAATTTCTTAGTTTACAAAATTTGAATGTTTCAATCCTATATAGCTTAGTTTGTTATATTCAAGGAAAAACTGTGTTAGTTTAGCGAGTATATAATTACCATTGTAACAAGTAGAATATCATCAGATTAGTTTACATTGTATCTTTACATTTTTCTCTATTTTTAAAGGAAATTTCATTTGATATGAGTTCTGTGTAAATCTGAATGTGAATATTGAAGTGTAAATTTGATCAAGTATAATCTGAGTATTTCAGAAGTTTATTATGGTCAGAAGGGAAGTAATTATGTGAATGTTATTAAGATAAATTGGCTTCAAGGTCTGACATCTGATTTATTTTCAAGCTTGAAGTCTTTAATAGATTTCAGAGGGACAGGTTATTTGTCCAAGGTCTGTTTCAGATAAAAGTTAATGCTTAAGAATTTAAGATAACTTGAAGTATTTTGTTCGTAAGGGATTTGTGAGAGTATTACTTTGGCATTTTAAGGTTGCTTATTTGTAAGTGATGATACGTATTTAAACATGCACACGTAGGTTTTTCATTTAACTAGGTTTAGAAGACATAGAAGCAGCAGAAGACATAGAAGTGGATCAAATGGACATCAAGACTGCCTTTCTACATGGAGAGTTGGAAGAGGAAATTTTTATGCGACAGCCAGAAGGATTTGTGGAGCAAGGGGAGGAAAGGTAGGTATGTCGATTGATCAAATCTTTGTATGGGCTGAAACATGCACCCCGGCAATGGAACGAGAAGCTCGATGAGTTTCTTACAAGTTTGGGATATATTCGGATCAACTCCGCTCACTCAATTTATTTGTTTGAAGACGAGGAAGGAATTATTTTTATTGCATTTTATGTTGATGATTTGCTTGTTTTAAGTAAATCTATGGATAAAATAAATAAGTTGAAAAATGATCTAAAGGGAAGATTTCAGATGAAAGATATGGCAGAAGCAAGGTATATTTTAGGAATTCAAGTAGAGAGAGACATAGATAGAAAAATAATAAGATTAACTCAAAAGGAGGCCATTGGAAACATGTTAGAAAAATTCCAAATGGACAAGGCTAATAGTTGTACCACTCCTATGGAATTAAAGAAGGGAAGTGAGGGGAGTGTGGAAGAGGGAGTTATAATCTTAGATGATGAGGTAGGCCCGGAAGAGAAAAGATTTATGCAGACCATCCCTTATAGACAGGTAGTGGGCAACCTAATACATTTCATGAATTGTACCCATCCGGACATAGCCGCAGCTGTAGGAATACTAAGTAAGAGTATGAATGCTCCCACTAAGA
Source organism: Zygnema cylindricum (assembly GCA_037447655.1). Classification (NCBI taxonomy): domain Eukaryota; kingdom Viridiplantae; phylum Streptophyta; class Zygnematophyceae; order Zygnematales; family Zygnemataceae; genus Zygnema; species Zygnema cylindricum. The sequence continues at coordinate 173,114 of JBBHKE010001556.1, forward strand.
AAGATTGGGAGGCAGCTAAGAGAGTCCTTAGATATCTCATAGGGACTAGGGATCTATGGCTGCATTTGGGTGGGAACAATACTGACATCACCACTTGGAGTGATGCCAGCTATGGGGATGCTCCTATGAGGAGATATACATCTGGATATGTATTGTATATGGGTGATGGGGCTTGCTGCTGGAGCACCAAGCTGCAAAAGGTCATTGCTCAGTCCACCATGGAGGCTGAGTACATTGCTTCTTGCTCTGCTGTAAAAGAGTTGATGTGGGTCAAGTCTTTGCTTGGTAAGCTTGGTCATCTTAAAAGTGGTGTCCCAAAAGTGTTTTGTGATAATCAGGCTGTCATTGCCATTTTTGCCAATCCTAAACATCACTTTAAAGCCAAACACATGGACATT
>JBBHKE010001556.1:173521-324661 GCA_037447655.1 Zygnema cylindricum
TGGTTGGATTACAAACAGGGGCAGTTCTATCGTATCCGCCGGTACCGAGATAGAGGGAGAGGTTGAAAGTCACTGTCGCTGTTTACACCTTCGAACTCTCTGACGGAGACGAAGAAAAGACGTAAAATGTTTTGGATCTTTTATGATTTTTATTGGAAATTAAAGATGTCCTTCGGTGTTTCTCCCAAACCTCTATGAACCATTTCTAATCCGATACACGAAACCAGTCGTTGACTTTTTGCTAGGCATGTCGCTATAGCTAGCATTGCTCCAAGTCTGCAGTTTCACTTCTCCACCTCCGAGAAAAAGTTTGAGGTTCCGAGTCCCTGCCAAGTATCTCCAAACCCTCTTTGTGGCTTCCTGTAGAAATTAAAGGTTATTTTTAGTATTTTCTAGGTTTTGTAAAATGCAGAAAAGAAGCAGAGGCAGTCTCTCAAGCTTCCACATTTGTCGCTGTCACTGAAAGTTGGAGAGGGAGATAGAGCCATGGCCGCCTATGCTATCTTGACGGGGACAAACATTAGGTTGGTAGATTTTACCAAAATAGATATTGACGGACCCAGGATTTGAACCTGGTACATGTTGTTCGTCAGGTTAGCCGGTAGCTGGTTACCTTAGCCAATTAGTCTAAGATCAAGGTTAGAGGATATAAGGTTTCGTAGCTATTTAAATGTTTACACGTAGGCTATTTCATTTAACGGGATATTTAGACATAGATACAGTTTGTAATGTACAGCGTACGGAAAATCCGAAACGGATACCGCGCATCTTGTTTCGAAGACGAAACAAATATTGCGCAAGTATTTATGACGGCCATGATTGTAATCCGGCTTAATCGAACGGCCACGAAGCATGCCGAGATCGCGAAATAGGTTTTTCGGCGGATTGCGGTTGACGTCACATCAATTGCCACGTGGCACAATCACATTGGATTACGGCATCTCTGAGGATTACAGAAACGAACCCAAAAGTGACATGTGTCGACTTTTTGGCTTTGTCGTACAATGGCCGTACAGAAAGTACACCGGCACTTGTACCTTTATGTGCGATACAGTATTATATTTGGTGCCGTACTTCAGTAGATAGAGTTTTAGAGAGAGATAGTACTAAGAAAAAATTGATAGATTGGTCCCTCACTCCCAAAGTGCTTCTGTACTAAAGTTCAACTTTGACCCTTCATAATTACTGCTTAGGGGAGCAAATTCAGAGATTCTTTTTGCTATCGACTCACGGGAGTCTTGCCTTCACAATGGTGAAGATGGTCAGAGTTATTGTCTGCCAGGGTGGCAGTTATTCTTGCTGAAACACAAAAGGGTCAGGGTTATCTTAGAGGCTTCGTGTGAGCTGCCGACTTTGAGGACCTATCGAGGTCTCAGAGTTGCAGGTTATGGGCCCATCCTCTAGGGTGCCCATATTCAATGGAGCTAGCTTCATATACCAGGAAAGTATGATGACAGGAGCTCTATGTGAGAAACGGTTTTGGGGAATAGTGAGTGGACGGGTGAGGCGTCCATCAAGTCTTGGGATCCCTCCAGGGTTTATAGGAGGCAGATTCACTAAAGATGCAGATCCATCTTCAACAGAGGAGACAAAGGAAGGGGAGGTGGTGGACAAAGGAAAGGAGAAGGAGATGGTCTCACCAATAGCAACTGGTTCGACATTCATGTCACCTATTCCGAGGAACGATGAGAATGATATCGATACCTGGGACTACAACAATATGGTGGCTAAGCACTTCATCCTCCGCCATCTTACTCAAGGGCTTCCATCTCTTCATTTGCAGGTAGAGAGGGCATCCGATCTTTGTGTGGCTCTCATAGAGATGTAGCGGAGTGGTATGATTCAACAATAATAGTTAGCTGATCAGAAAATTAAGGAGTATGTATACAAAGGGGGGAAGATGTTGGATTTTTGCAATGAGCTTGCTACATTTTTTATGGAACTAGAGAGTGCTGAAAAAGTATTTAGTGAAAAGGAAAAGGTTAACTGTTTACTCATGAAATTACCGGATGAGTTCGAGAACATAGTCAACCGTGTGCAGGACTTGGCGGACTCATGGTGGATTTGGAATTCAGTGGTAGGATGATTCTTGTTCGGGAGAATACGATTCAGATCCGAAGTAGAGGAAAGAGTGGGCAAGCCTTGGCAGCTGGGACCGATTGGAGGAACAATGATTCTCGGAAACCGGTCGAAAATTATCGAGGGGAGGGGCAGAAAAATCAGACCGAGGAGTTCATACCAAAAACTCCCAAGGGTTTGTGCCATTTTTGTAAGAAACCAGGGCACTATATGGCTGAGTGCACAAAGTTAACCGAGCTGCGATTAAAGGAGGGGCTGGCCGGTAGACCCCCGAGAGGAAAGAAAAAAGCCCTTGTGACACAGATACATGAGGCGGAATCCGAGGACAAGGACAATGAATTCCTATTGGATGAGGAGTTGGAAGGGAAAAACGAGGTCAATATTCCACGAAAGCAGAAATGTGCTTTCAATTGGATTGAAAGGTGAAGCAGGCTGGATTGTAGATTCAGGTGCATCCATGCACATGTGTAAAGATAAACACCCGTTCACTAAGATAAGAAAGTTTCCCACCGTAGAGATAGAGTACGGGGATGGGAGGATACTCACTATTACTCTTGTAGAATCGGTAGATCTAAAAGTGTTAGTAGAAGGAAAGACATCCATAGTTACATTCTCCGATGTATTGTTTATTCTGGAGCTGAACAAAAACCTCATCTCTACGTCTGTATTAGATGATTAGAGTTTTGATACTAGCACTAGGAAATGAGTCTTTACTACTAGTTTTGAGGAGGAAGTTTATTTTACTGCTGAAAAAGGTAGCCAAGGGATGTTTAGGCTGATTTTAAGCAATGAAAAGAAGAAACTTTATTATGCAGTTGTTCATGATATAATGTTGTGGCATAAGAGGCTTGGGCATGTGAATCTAGATAAGTTAAGAGAGATGAAAAAGATGGGAGTAGTGGAAGAGATTCAGTTCGGTGAAAGTGAGAATCTAAGTGATTGTAGTGGATGTGCTCAAGGTAAAGCACACAGGTTACCCTTCCCAAAAATTGCCATTTATAACGGAGAAAAGATTCTAGATGTAATACGCACAGATATTTGGGGGCCGGCAAGAGTGTCATCACCATGGGGGAAGAGATTTATGATGACTATCAGCGATGATTAGTCTCGGTATTCCAGGGTGTATTTTTTGAAAAATAAGTCAGAGGCTCAGGAATGTTTTAAACAATATAAAGCATGGATTGAAAAACTCCATGAAACCTCAGTCAAGAGAGTAAGAAGTGACAATGGTGGAGATTATACCTCTATTTAGTTTGAGGATTTTCTGAGAGAAGATGGAGTGCAACACCAAAAGACAGTTCCTGAAAATCCTGAGCACAACGGTGTAGCTAAAAGATTAAATAGAACACTGAGTGATAGTGCTAGGATTATGCTGTCATATAAGAAGATAGGAAAGTAATTTTGGGCCGAAGCTATCAACTGTGCAAATTATCTCTAGAATAGAGTTTTTACTTCAGCAGTAAAAGGCCAAACACCCTATGAGAGATGGACAAGCCGAAAACCAGATATTTCACACTTAAAGGTTTTCGGTAGTTAAGTGTTCAGTTTAGGCACAGATCGGTCAAACTAGAAGTTAGATCCAAAAGGAAAACCAGGATATCTACTAGGATATGATGAAGATGTAAAAGGATATAGAGTCTATGGTCGTCAAAAGAGAGGATATTATCCTAGGGAAGCATCTAGTGGTTATGGATGAAGGAAAATCTATAGATCCCTTTAAGCATACAAAGACAATCAAAATCAGATTTGAGTCAAAAAATTCTGATGACTTTGAGCTTCCTAACTATCCAGGATTTCAAGAAGATGATGATCTTGCAGGTATGGATCAGATCGAGAAGGACCCAAATGTGGAACCCCTAGTATTAACTCCAACCGAAGTGGAAGACGTGGTAGAAATCGAACCGAAATCAAGGGATAGGGGAGAAGTAGAAACTGTTCGGAAGAATCCAAGAGAGCCATCTATTCCGACAACCGAGTTTGAGGGAGGAAGAACAAGCAGCAAAAGACTAGAAGAGAGACAAGTTAACAATAAGGTAACCAAACTGTCTCACCCCGATGAACCTCAAACATATAATGAGGCAATGACTTGTCCTGAAAGAAACCGGTGAAAGACAACCATTAATGAGGAGATGGCCTCAATTATGGCGGCCGATACATGGAAATTGGTGTATTGTCCTGCTCACAGAAAGCCAATTGGGTGTAAGTGGGTATTTAAGCTGAAACTCATCCCGGATATCACCATTGAGCGCTACAAGGCTCGGTTGGTGGCGAAGGGATTTACCCTGAAAGAGGGAATTGACTACAAGGAGACTTTTGCTCCGGTCGCCAGGTTTCCTTCGGTTCGGATACTTCTCAGTATGGCAGCTGCAGAAGACATGGAAGTGCATCAGATGGACATCAAGGCGGCCTTCCTACATAGAGAGTTGGAAGAGGAAATTTTTATTCGACAGCCCGAAGGATTTGTGGAGCAAGGGGAGGAAAGCAAGGTATGCCGATTGATCAAATCTTTGTATGGGTTGAAACAGGCGCCTCGGCAATGGAACAAGAAGCTCGATGAGTTTCTTACAGGTTTGGGATATATTCGGATCAGCTCAGATCATTCAATTTATTTGTTTCAAGATGAGGAAAAAATTATTTTTATTGCAATTTATATTGATGATTTGCTTGTTTTAAGTAAATCTATAGATAAAATAAATAAGTTGAAAAATGATCTAAAAGGAAGATTTGAGATGAAAGATATGGGAGAAGTAAGGTATATTTTGGGAATTCAGGTAGAGAGAGACACAGATAGAAAAATAATAAAATTAACCCAAAAAGAGGCCATTGGAAACATGTTAGAAAAATTCCAAATGGACAAGGCTAATAGTTGTACCACTCCTATGGAATTAAAGAAGGGAAGTGAGGGGAGTGTGGAAGAGGGAATTATAATATTAGATGATGAGGTAGGCCCGGAAGATAAAATATTTATGCAGGCCATCCTTTATAGACAAGTAGTGGGCAGCCTAATATATTTCATGAATTGTACTCGTCCGGACATAGCCGCAGCTGTAGGAATACTAAGTAGGAGTCAAAATGCTCCCACTAAGGAAGATTGGGAGGCACCTAAGAGAGTCCTTAGATATCTCATAGGGACTAGGGATCTATGGTTGCATTAGGGTGGGAACAAAACTGACATCACCACTTGGAGTGATGCTTGCAACTCTGAGACCTCCATTGGTACTCAGAGTAGGCAACTTACCAGAAGGCCATAGGATAACCTCAATCCCTTAGTCTTTGTATGAGTATTACTAACACCGTGACAGAATACAGATTGATCAAAGTTCATCCCTCGGTAGAACAGACTCCCCTTTCTCCGTTACAAAAAGAATCCTTGAATTTGCTCCCTTGAGCAGTCAATTATCAATGGTCAAAGATGATCTTTTATACAGGTGCTTTTTGAGAGAGAGAGGCGACTACCTCTAATTTTCCTAAGTCCTAAACCCCTCTCTAATCCCTCTACAACTGAAATACGGAGCCAATCAATTCAGTGTACAGTATAGAAAGGTACTTGGCCCGAAGTCCCTTCTGTACGACCATTCTACGACATGGCCAAGAAGACGACGGCTGCTATATCCGGGTTCGCCATAGTATGTCCCGGAGAGATGCCGCTATCCAATGTCATGTTGCCACGTATCACCTGGTGTGGGTGTGACCGCAAACCGCCAAATCGTCCATTCCGTGATCCCGACTTCTTCCTCCGCCGTCGGATTAATATCGGTCTTAATTTATAGCCGTTAAAAATACAAGCAGTACTTTTCGATGTAATTGTATCTAACTATGTCTATGTGATTGTGGTCCGTTCGTTAGTTAAATGAAATTCTCTATTTCCACGTCTTTAAGTAGCTATCGTACCCTATATACTTCGACACAGGTGCTAGGCTACATGGTAACGACGCTAGGCTACTTGGACGGACGGTAGGTACCAGGATCAAATCTTGGGTCCGTCAACCTTTTGGTAAGTTTACCAAAGGGCTGCCTTCTGACTCTTGGGGAAGCATAAGCATCTATGGCTCTATCTTCCTCTCTAGCCTTTAGTGACTCCGACAAGTATGGGGGCTAGAGAGAGAAGTTAGAAGCAAGCTTCCTGCTTTTTCCTGCTCCTATTTAAATTAATTAACTTACGTAGAAAATACGGTAGTAAACCTTTAATTCAAACACTCCCCTTATTTTCTATTCACTTTTAAATTTAAGTCTACACTTCTCTCTGCAGAAAGTTAATTTAGGAGATGGCACTGGCTTTATCATCATGTCCGCCAACATCTCACTGTTTGGTCTATACTATAGACTTATTATTTTGTTCTCCACCTTTTCCCTGACAAAGCTAAGTCTGATATCCATGTGCTTTGCTTTAAAGTGATTTTTAGGATTAGCAGCATTTGCAATACCTGCTTGATTATCACAGAATATTTTTTGAATTCTACTCTTAAGATGCTCAATTCACCAAGCAAGGATTTGACCCACATCAATTCCTTCACAGAAGAGCAAGATGCCATATACTGTGCCTCCATGGTGGACTGAGCAATGACCTTTTGTTGTTTACTGCTCCAACAATAAACACCATTTCCCACATACAATAGATATCCAGATGTACATCTTTGCATCGGAGCATCCCTATAACTGGCATCACTCCAAGTGGTGATGTCAGTATTTTCCCCACCCAGTTGCAGCCATAGATCCCTAGTTCATATGAGATATCTGAGGACCCTCTTAGTTTCTTCCCAATCCCTTTTGGTAGGAGCATTCAGACTCCTACTTAGCACTCCTACAGCTGCTACCAAATCCGGTCTGGTACAATTCATAAAATAAATTTGACTTCCGATTACCTATCTGTACAGGATAGTCTGCATAAACTTCTTCTCTTATAGACCTAGTTCATCATCTAGAATTATGATATCTCCTTCCTCAATCCCCTCACTTCCCTTCTTTAAATCAATTGGAGTCGTACAAATGTTGGCTTTGTCCATCTGAAATTTTTCCAGCATGTTTCCAATTGCCTCTTTCTGAGTTAGTCTAATTATTCTCTTTTCTCTATCTCTCTCTACTTGTATTCCAAGAATATATCTTGACTCCCCCATGTCTTTTATTTCAAATCTTCCCTTTAGATCTGTTTTTAGTTTGCTGATTTTTTCCATTGACTTACTCAAAACTAGCAAATCATCAACGTAAATTGCAATAAAGATGACACCTTCCTCATCTTCAAAAACATAAACTGAATGATCTGAACTGATCGGATGTATCCCAGACCGGTAAGGAACTCATCAAGTTTCTTATTCCATTGTCTGGGCGCCTGTTTCAAACTATAGAGAGATTTGATCAGTCGGCATACCTTACTTTCCTCTCCTTGTTCCACGAATCCTTCCGGCTGTCGCATGAAGATCTCCTCCTCTAGTTCTTCATGCAAGAAGGCTGTCTTGATGTCCATCTAGTGTACTTCCATGTTTTCTGGAGCTGCCAGACTAAGAAGTATCCGGACCAAGGGAAATCTGACGACCGGAGCAAGGTTTCTTCGTAGTCTATTCCCTCTTTATGAGTAAAATCTTTGGCCACTAATCGGGCCTTATACCACTCAATAGTATTGTCCGGATTCAGTTTTAATTTGAAAACCCACTTACATCCAATTGGTTTTCGATCGGGTGGACAGTCCACCAACTCCTATGTATCAGCCCCCATGATTGAAGCCATCTCTTCATTGATGGCCGTCTTCCACCGGTTTCTTTTTGGGCATTTCATTGCCTCTCCATATTTTTGAGGTTCATCTGGGTGAGACAGTTTAATTACATTGTTGTTAACTTGTTTTTCTTGAAGTCTTTTGCTGCTTCTTCTCCCTCCCTCAAAATCTGCGGCCAGAATAGATCGAGATTATATGCCTATCATGATATGCCAGATAGAGTGAGACAATTCAGAATTGTCTGACTCAAATATGATTCTAATTGACTTTGAGGATTTGAAGGGATCTACCGAGTTCCCATCATCCATAACTACCAGGTGCTTGACTAGAATTATATCTTCTCTCTTTAGATCATACACTCTATACCCTTTTACATCCTCATCATATCCCAGCAAGTATCCGGGTTTCCCTTTAGGATCTACTATCCAGTTAGATTTATCTGTATGTAAACTGAAGACTTTACTACCGATAACCTTTAAGTGAGATAGATCTAGTTTTTGGCTGGTCCATCCTGATATGGAGGTTGGCCTTTCACCGCCGAAGTAAGTACTCTATTTCTCAAATAATTAGCACAATTCATAGCTTCGGCCCAAAATATTTTTCCTATTCTTTTATCTGACAACATACTCCGGGCACTATCATTCAATGTCCTATTCAATCTCTCGGCAACACCATTCTGTTCCGGGTTTTCTGGAACTGTTTTTGGATGTTGCAAACCATCCTCTTTTAAGAACTCCTCAAACTGATTGGAGGTATATTCCCCTCCATTGTCACTTCTTACTCTCTTTATTGAGGTCGCGTGAAGCTTCACGGCCCATGCCTTATGTTGTTTGAAATACTCCGGAGTTTTTGATTTTTTTTTCAAAAAATATACCCAGGAGTACTGAGACCAATCATCGGTAATGGTTAGCATAAATCTTTTCCCTCTGGGTGATGGCACTCTTGCTGGTCCCCAAATGTCCGTGTGTACCAAATTAAGAACTTTTTTCTCCTTTGTAGGTTGCTTCTTTTGGAAATGGTAATCTATGTGCTTTACCCTAAGCACACCCACAACAATCACTTAAATTCTCATTTTCCCCAAAGTGATCCCTTCAACTACTCCCATCTTTTTCATTTCTTTAAGCTTTTCTATGCCTAAGTCTCTTATGCCACAACATAATATCATTGACACCAGCATAGTAAAGTTTGAGTTTTTCATTACTTAAAGCAAGCCTGAACATTACTTAGCTACTTTTGTCAGCACTGAAATACACATCTTCTTCAAAGCTAGTTGTTAAAACTCGTTTTCTAGTGCTAGTTTCAAAACCTTTATCATATAATACAGATGTAGAGATAAGGTTTTTGTTTAACTCCGCAATAAACAATACATCGAAGAATGGAACTATTGAGGTTTTCCCTTCCACTATGACTTTCAGATCTACCAATCCTACATAAGTAGTGGCAACTGTTGTTCTTTGGTCTAAAATAGACCGCAGAAGCAACCCAAACTATCATGCAAAAAGCTAAGCAAAAGGAATTTCCACATACAGCAAGGTTGTCGAAAATACTTTCTTTAGAGTATCTGTACGCCAAAATTGGTGCAAGATACTCGAAGGGAAGGTCAAAAAACTGTAGGAGTAAGCGATGGCCGAAGCCCTTGGAACGACGCCGGCTAAAAAGCACTTCTCCACAGTACGAGATTAGTTCGACGAGAAAATGGAATTAAGTGCGAAGATTTTGAGCGGTGGCTAATGGCACGCCAATTCGGGAGACAAAGATTGCAAGAGATGGCCACAGAAGGAAAATAGAAAAACGGCCGGAATGGAGAACCTTGATTATCAATGAACAGACGATTATGTGACTACACGCCGTAAAAGCCATGTGCCTTACGCCAAGGTGGATGCGAAGTCACCGAAAGCCGTGAGAAAATCTTTGACGGAGGATATTCTTTCACGCACCTGTGTAACGTACGCTTTTATAAATCTTAGGTTTCGTCTACCCATATTGATTGTATACAATGCCTCGTACGAGTCATATTTTACCTCCGTTAGTACAAATATGTGGTCACTCTTTGTTCTCAAAGATTTTTTATAGATTCGCACGATCGTAATAGTTTCTTACGTTGAGCAAACTTAAATGTGCCACGTGGAAAAGAAATCGGTTACTGACTCGACACAATGGAACGAAGGCTTCATTAAACGTAATTTTGACGTTTACTGACACCACATAATGGAACCACGGTCTTACGCGACCGTAATTGATTTTATTTATTTTTTGTGAATCACCCGCCTATATCCGCCTGACCTCCCAAATTCTGCAACAAAATACGTTACGGATCCGACGTGGGCGGTCGGCTAACGGTCGGTTACGGTTTCTGGTAACCGTTTGCGACCTTTGCCCATTGGTGATAACTTTGATAACCAATATATCGATTATCGTTATCTGTAAGGGGACCAATAAATGTCAATATATCGTTATGGGTAATTATGCCGACACATAGCCAATATATAACAATCGATAACCAATATCCCCTTCGGCGGAAGGGAGAGCTCGGTGGGGGCTAGACCGGCGGAGGGGGGGGAGAGGGACTAGTGATTTTACAAATAAAATACGTGGGGGTGTAGTACTATACTTTACATAGGTAACAAAGGTGGTCATCCATTAAAGGAAAATTGGGGTTGTTATGGACGGCGTACACTTTCGTACCATTTTTTTTTTTGTTAGACAAAAAATGTTTACCCGATTGTTGTCTGAATGCTCCAATATTATATGCGTAATTCTTGACCGTTGGATGTTTCACTTTTTTAAATACGCAAAGCAATCGCGCGAATTGTCCAGTGTGAATAAACTGTCCTCGTTGATGAGATTTGCTTCACACTAGTCGTGTACCATTGGTACACGTGAAAAGGAAAAAATAATATCCATTCCGAACAAGTGATGAGAAGCCTACACGTCGTACAAGCTATGTGCCTTATGCCACGGTGTATGCAGGTCGACCGAAATATCCTCGCACGCTTTTTGTGACATTATGTGACCTTCAAGGTTTGCGGCGCGTTTTTGCCATTATGTTTCGAAATTTTGATTTTCAATTTCATAATTAAAATTTGGTCGCAAAATTTTTGTACGGATCATTAACTACCTTGCGCTGGTAGAAATATTACGTACAAATTTTCAGTTTGACGATTTTTTATTTTTTTTAAATCAAAATTATTAGCCTGTGTGACACCTATCATAATTGCGAACGCTGTGACACCTACCATAGTTGCGAACGGTTGTTTACTGGCCCGATATAATATAACGCCCTACTAGTAAACACTACAAATACGTCTCCACATGTTTACTGGGACCGCCTAATAGAATAGAGGCCTAAAAAACCATACGCATGAAGTACGGACCAATAAATATCGATTATCGATAGGTCAAAAAAATGTACATATTGGTTATCGACAAAAGTTTACAGATACACAACATTAGAAGTTAGAACTTTGGTAACACTGTGAATTATTAGTTTACATACATTATTATAGTTAGTAAAAAAAAATGTTATCAACTCTATTTTATAGTCAAAGGCTCAATTATTATAAAAAATAGCGTTTATTTATACATCCAACAATAACTTGATACACATTCTCATATTGTAGCCGATATTGCCTATGTTTATGTAGTTGACGTTTGAATATGTCAAAGCAAGTTCGCGCAAATTTATTTTCTTTATTACTATAAAAAAAAAACTGAGCGCGCGTTCTAATGTCAACGCATTTATTTGGCACTTTTTCTACACGTTTTTACCATAATAACGAGATTTTTATTGTACATTTAAACATTTTGTACTATACTCATTTAAAAAACAATCCAAATTAAAACATTATATATTTATTAAACCATATTTTATTAACACAAAGAAAAAAAAATATAAAGTGTATTCTTAGTTCAAAGGTCAAATTTTAGCGTCGTTAAATTAGTGTTACTCGCACTAGTAACAACTCACGGTGGACTGCAATACAACGTGTAGAAATGTGTTGTATTGTGCATAAAAGTACTGTACTTTAGTACCGAAACGGGCTATTTTATATTTTTCAAATGGATGAGAGCTTCCATCTTACTCGACATGTAACTCCTTTCACTTTTTCTACCTACGTTACAACATTTGGAATCGTTATCACGAAAGTTTATACAAGTTTTTTACGTTCAATTCTAATGATATCAAACACGTTTTATCATTTTCGTCTAAAAAACGTTTGTATACCACTAGAACTTATTTACTCAATTCCTACATTTTTAAATTATTTTACACTTTACCAAATATTAAGCGATTCAAAACTATAAGTTAAATTAACAAGTGTGGTCGGATGAGGTTGTAGAAGGAAAATGTGGTTTGATGATAAATAATAAAAGATGTAAATAAATAAATTTTTACTTAAAAAAAAATTTGTAATATCGAATATCCAAAACTAAAAAAAAACATCAAAATGGTGATTACAAAACGTGTTGGATTCGGAACACAACAATGGCCCACTACTTTAAAATGTTAAAAATAACATACTTATATAAATTTTTATACGATAAAAGTCACTATTCATGATATAAAATAACAGTTGTTTGTACGATAAATCTATTTTGGTAAACGATATAAACTTATCATCCTTGCTTTTATATAACTTTAAATAATATTTTAGAAATCTCACATTGCATACTTTTAAAATCAATGTGAAAATCATCCATACTTTGGTATAGATTATGAGTTTACAATTGATGCAAATTAATTAATAAACAAAGATGTGTTATTGTACAACCAAAACTTGTAAAACCATAATTCGGATAAAATGACTTATATTTATTTTAGAAACGTCCTCCTATGGTATAAACTTAACGATATCATTTTGTATAAGCATCATCCTGTTGTTCTATGACTACTGGTACAGGTGGAGCTGCAGCAGTAGTTGTAGAAGTAGACATGTTTTTCAACAGAAGCTAACAAGAATCCTACCAAACAGCAGTTTTCTGAACACTACAGAATCAGAATCACAACTCCAATTACAACCAAAATCAGCATACAATTAGATCACCATGCAAATTGTCAATTCCCAAACTTGCAGTATAAACGGTCATGTAAACCATAAGGTATGGAAGCTAGAAGTTTCCCAAAAACTGCCTCTAAGTTTCCATATTCTCAAAACTGGATAATTCCATTTTTTTCTAAGTCCTAAACTTTATACACTAAGAGAATGTTTGATCTAACTAACTAATCAACAACTAACACCTGGCGCTATCGTACTGCACTACAAAATGACAAGGTACCGGAATTGTACATCATCGTACTCACGGTACTTTCAAAACCCTAATTTCCGCTAGCCGTAATCTAAGTGACGAAACACTAAATTTTAATGTGCTAAAAACAAAACAATGTGTTCCATATATTTTCAGTTTCGACGCCGTACAACTAATGTTGGTTTCGCTTAGTCATCGCCAGTCGCGACAGTCCACCGGATTGTTGTTCAGAAGTACAGTCCACCTGGACGCGTACAATTGTGCTAAGTCACCTGTGATCCCCGCACTAATCTCGTCCGTCGACTCGATTCGTTACCAACGGTACTCATTATTCCGTACAGGTAATTGTTTCCAAATGCGCGCTTTTAATTCCGCCCGTCCGATCTTGTGATTCCGCTCGTTCGATAATCAACGCGTGTATGTTGTTGTCGACGCTCTTCCGGAATATCTGCACAAGCCTTAGACAACGACGCGTGTCCTAGTAGACGTACAACATACTCTGCTACTGTAACACTAATAAAGGTAAGTATTACAATTTGACTTAGACAAAAATATTATAAGTCCTAAAATCCTCTTCACACTATTATCTGTTGAGATCAAAGCTTTAATTTCAACACACCCCTAAAGCTTTAGACTTAGTTAGTCACTTAGTCCAATAGCATCTCTGCAAAACTGTAACTTTGGTGCAGGGAGAGCCTTGGTTAGCATGTCTGCGACCATTTTTTCCTCAGCCAAATAACATAATTTGATGACTCTATCAAGCACCTTTTCTCGGACAAAGTTTAACCTGATATCCGTGTGCTTACTTTTAAAGTGATGTCTAGGATTGGAGGCAATGGCAATGGCAGCCTGGTTATCGCACCAAATGACTTCAGGTCAAGTCTGCATGTACCCAAGTTCTGGGAGAAGTGCCTTCACCCATAGGAGCTCTTTAAGTGCCGAGCTTGCAGCCATATACTCTGACTCCATTGTTGAGTGTGCCGTGACCTTCTGAAGCTTGCAGCTCCAGCAACAGGTTCCATTTATAATATGCAAAACAAAACCAGTCGTTAAATTATCGCTAGGCATATCGCCTTAGCTAGCATCGCTCCAAGTCTGCAATTTCACTTCTCCACCTCCACGAACAAGTTTGAGGTTCCGAGTCCCTGCCAAGTATCTCAGAACCCTCTTTGCGGCTTCCCAGTCTGATTTCTTCCAATTCTGCAAGCTTGTACTTAGAACACCAATAGCAGTTGCGATATCCAGCCTCGTGCAATTCATAAAATAGATGAGGCTGCCTACCTCCTGCCTGTATGGTTTAGAGGCCATAAACTCCTCCTCCCCTAACTCTAGACTCTCACTAACTAGAATACCAGAATCTGAGTCATTTCCCTCCAATTTCTGCCTAAACTCCATAAGAGTTACACACCCTTTTACTTCCTTCATTTCAATTTTTTCAAGCATATTTCATAAAGCCTCCTTTTGAGTCAACATGATTACTTTCTTGTTCCTATCTCTCTCTACTTGTATTCCTCAAATATACTTGGCCTCTCCGAGGTCTTTCATCTCAAATCTTGATTTTAAGGATTCGTTAATGCAGTTTATTTCACTCATATAATTGGTAATAAGTAGTAAATCATCTACATATACGGCAATATATATTACTCCATCCTCCCCTTGCAATATATACACAGAGTGATCTGAACTTATCATTTTAAAACCTAGTCCTGTCAAAAACTCATCTAGCTTAAGGTTCCACATCCTTGGGGCCTGCTTCAGCCCATACACGGATTTTAACAGTTTACACACTATTTCTCCTTTCTTTTTTCTTCATACATTTCTGGTTGCTGCATATATATAGTTTCTTCTAACTCTCCATGCAAAAAGGTTGTTTTGACGTCCATCTGATGTACTTCTATATTCTCAATTGCAGCTAGACTTAGCAGAATTGTAACAGTTGGAAATCTTACAACCGGAGAGAAACTCTGCTCAAGATCAATTCCCTCTTTGAAATTGTAACTTTTAGCCACAAATCTGGCCTTACACCTTTGAATTGTGCCATCCGGGTTTAATTTTACCTTTAACGCCCACTTACTCCCCATAGCTTTTTTGTTCGGAGGAAGCTCGACAAACTCCCACGTTTGAGCTTCCAGAATGGATTTCATCTCGTCATTTGCTGCCTCGATCTAGTGAGTTCTTTCTGGTGATGAGAAGGCCTCCCGAATGGTCAGAGGTTTCTCCGAGGCGGTAGAGAATGCAAAGTGCGATCCAGATTGCAGACGGCTGGTAGATCTCCTAGATGTCTGGCATTCTTTGTCTGTCGTGGAGCCAGATGTGTGTCCTCCAAGAGTGGTGCAGCTGGCTCGAAGGGAGCCGTAAGATGGACTTGAGGGTTGAAATTCTATGGGCTCCATTGCCACACAGAATTCGAAGGTCGAAAGAAAGCTAATCTAGATAGTGCCGACTCCAACTTGATATAAACCCAAATGACTGACCCCTTGACAATCAAAACCCGAATATAGCTTCACCTCTGTGTAATAACACTTTTTGTGTGCTCAGTTCCACCACAGAATGCAAAGAATATGAGATTCGGACACATTCACCCACTTTGACTTTCCCTAAGAAATGCAGCCACCCAGGCAGGCAAAAACTCTGACCGACTACATCTGTGTGTAGCCTGGACTCCCTTGAGTCCGCAGCATCAAGAATCACTGAAATTGGTATACTGAGTTAATAGTTATGGCTAGCCAAAGTTTGCCATTTATACAAGGTGCTCTCTGGGAGAGGCGGCTACCTACCCAAAAATTCTAAGTCCTAGCCCCTCTCTAAACCCCTTCTACTGAATTACGGCGCCAATCACAGGACTGTAGCGTACAGAAAAGTACAAGCGCCGGAGTACTTTTTGTACGGCAACTGTACGACAGGACCATACAGGTGACAAATGTCACATCCAGATTTGTTATCTTGCGTTCCGAAGATTCCGCAATCCTCCAGCGCATTTCCACGTGTCATCCGGAGTGGCGGCGCCAGAAAACGCCAAGGCGGCCATTCCGGAATCTCGGCTCGCACCACGGCCGTCGATTAAATCCGGCATTCAATTCAACCCGTCGAAAATATATGCGCGGGATTTGTTTCGCCGTCGAAACAAATGCGCGGTATTAGTTTCGTGTAAACCATACTACTCTAAATTGTATCTATGTACTAAGTCGTTAAATGAATTCGTCTACACGTATCTGTTTATATAATTATCAAACCTCATACGTCCTAGCACTAGTCTTAGACTAAATGGTTAAAGCTAACGGCTACAGGTTGTTTGACGGACTGTAGGTACCAAGATCAAATCCTGGATCCGTCAAATACCTTTATAGTAAACATACCATTATCTACTCCTGTCTCTCTAGATAGCTTAGGTAGCCATGGCTCTAGCTCCCTCTCTAGCCTTCAGTGACTACAACAAGTGTGGGGGCTTAGTGACTACAACAAGTGTGGGGGCTTAGAGAAGGGAGTCAGAGGCAGACTGCCTCTGCGTTTTCCTATCCTAAATAAAGACCTAGAAAATACTCAAATATGAACACTCCCCTTATTTTCTAGTCTATTTTCTTTTAATTCTTATAATCAAATAAGCAAACATTCCCTTCCCCTTTTCTTTTTCCTTTTCGTTTTCCTTTTGTTTTTCATAAAACTTTAAGACAACACCCTCATATTTAGTAAGGTCCATTGAATTAGCTGAAGTAAACATTCCATCTAGTTGATCATACATTTTATTTAGCATCCCACTTTTCATAAATCTGAGCAAAGATATTATCCACCTCATCTCTTTTCCATCCACACAAAAACCGATTTCCCTCTTACAATTCAACCTGCCAGCCCCATCTCGAATCTGCAACACACACCCCGATGTTATCCCTTTTACAGGCACACCTTCATAAATGGCATCACTCCTATTAGTGATGTCAAAGCCATTACCCCCCAAACTTATCCTTAAATCAAGAGTCCCCACTAAGTTCCTCATAAAACCTACATCTTCTGTACTCATATTTTTGTCCATGATACTCTTCCCATTTTCTGGTTTTTCCTCACTCTCTCCCATGGAGATCTTTCCACTCTCACTTTCTAAGTTTATTCGCAATAAATATTTCTCTTACCCAAAACCTTTCATTAAATATTTCTCTTCTCCCCTATCTTTTAAAACCCCTTCTAGTTTCACATTCTCTCTTTCCTCAGAATCCGTTGATGTCTCCCTTTCCGATCAGTTTTCTGTTTTTAAAATATCTATAAAATTATCCTCATTAATTTTAACTCTCCCATTTTCACTTATGGATCCTAGATCTGTCTTTCTCATTTGAAAGTCATCCACTCTACACTCCTCGACATCCTTAAGTACCTCCTCTCTCTTTACTTCCCTTATACCTCCAGAAGCACACTGTTGCCTTCGTGGAATTTCTGTGTACTTTTCTTTCTTCTCCATTCTACCGATATGAAGAAGCTCCCAAATTTCTTCATCCTCTTTCTCCTCTTCCCCTTCTTCCTCCTCATTCACATACCAACTTCTAAGTTCTTCCAAACAAGGACACTCATCCATATAGTGACCCGGTTTCCTACATGCGAAGCAAACCCCCTTTTTCAAAGTTTCCCTTTCTTTTCCTCTCCCTCTCTTTCCACCGAAGTTTCGATAAGGTTTACCTTTGTCTTTCTTCCGCTCATCACGCTTCCGCTCGTCACGGCGGTTCCTCACATCATGCTTCCGCCAGTCACCACCAACTGTAAATGTAGCCCCATTTTCACTTCCCCTACGAAGCTCCAAAGTGCTTTCCCTCACAAGTATTATCCCCATGGTAATGCTCCAAGTCCATGAGGATCCATCCATTCCCTGCATACGGTAAATGATGTCTTCGTACTCATATGGGAGTTTAATGATTATAGTATTTATCTTTCTCTCCTCAGATTCTACATATCCCGCACTAGCAAGCTCAACATATAACGCAGCAATATTATTGCAAAACTCTATCATGCTAACGCCTTTATAAACATAGGCCTCTATTTCCTGTTTTACTAACTGCTGCCTTTGTATAGTCTCACTCTTATAAATCTGAATTAGTGTTTCCCACATTTTCGAAGACTCGGTTAGATTTAAAAGAGTGATAGCTATGGACTTAGACACATATCTAAGTATGAGATGTTTTGTTATAGTGTTTTTATATTCCCAAATTTTCCTGTCATTTTCTTCAGTTTTTGGTTCAGTTATAACCTCCACAAGTGGAACCATAGCCGAGAGCCTAGCTCCCCTCACCATCGGTGTCCCTTTATCCTTCTCCCCTTTTCCCCTTCCATGGTAATGATTTTCCCTTCACCTTCCGTTGCATCTTTACTCCGATTGGTTCTCTGGAAAGCCCAGATGATTCTCCATAGTGAGTTCCTCCACGGCCCGGTGGCGGACACCTCATTTGTCCTGAAACAATTCCCCATAAGTGCTTCTCAAAAAGGAATCCCTCCATCGTGAACCCCCAATAAGTGAAGTCTTTTCATCAAACATATGCACCCTAGATGGTGGGCCCATAACTTGAAATTCTATGGGGTCCATTGCCACACAGAATTCGCAAGTCCAAAGGAAGCTTATCTAGATAGTGCCGACTCCAACTTGATATAAACCCAAATGATTGACCCCTTGACATTCAGAACCCGAATATAGCTTCACCCCTGTGTAATAACACTTTTCGTGTGCTCAGTTCCACCACAGAATGCAAAGTTAAAATATGAGATTTGGACACATTCACCCACTTTGACTTTCCCTAAGAAATGCAGCCACCCAGGACCGCAAAAACTCTGACCGACTACATCCGTGTGTAGCTTGGACTCCCCTGAGTCCGCAGCATCAAGAATCATTGAAATTGGTCAACTGAGTTAACAGTTATGGCTAGCCAAAGTTTGCCATTTATACAAGGTGCTCTCTGAGAGAGGCACTACCCAAAAATTCTAAGTCCTAGCCCCTCTCTAAACCCCTTCTACTGAATTACGGCGCCAATCACAGGACTGTACCGTATTGAAAAGTACAGGCTCCGGAGTACTTTCTGTACGGCAACTGTACGATAAGACCATACAGGTGACAAATGTCACATCCAGATTTGTTCTCTTGCGTTCCGGAGATTCTGCAATCCTTTAGCGCATTTCCACGTGTCATCCGTAGTGGCGGCGTTAGAAAACGCCAAGGCGGCCATTTCAGAATCTCGGCTCGCACTAGGCCGTCGATTAAATCCGACATTCAATTCAACCCTTCGAAAATATGTGCGCGGTATTTGTTTCGCCGTCGAAACAAATGCGCGGTATTAGTTTCGCGTAAACCATACTACTCTAAACTGTATCTATGTACTAAGTCGTTAAATGAATTCGTCTATATGTATCTGTTTATATAATCATCAAACCTCATACGTCCTAGCACTAGTCTTAGACTAAATGGTTAAAGCTAACGGCTACAGGTTGTTTGACGGACGGTAGGTACCAAGATCAAATCCTGGATATGTCAAATACCTTTTTAGTAAACATACCATTATCTACTCCTGTCTCTCTAGAGAGCTTGGATCTGTCAAATACCTTTTTAGTAAACATACCATTATCTACTCCTGTCTCTCTGGAGAGCTTAGGCAGCCATGGCTCTAGCTCCCTCTCCAGCCTTCAATGACTACAACAAGTGTGTGGGCTTAGAGATGGGAGTCAGAGGCAGACTGCCTCTGCTTTTTCCTATCCTAAATAAAGACCTAGAGAATACTCAAATATCAACAAGGGTCCGTGGACAAAGTCTCCATAGGTGGCTGCTGAGGAACTTGAAAGCAAATTGTCTTCTTTGTGTTAAAGATGATATAATCGTGCAATTTTTCTTCCGCCGGTTTATCTTTTATGGTGAAATAATCAACCGATTCTCTTTCATTTTTTATAATGATATTCTTTGACACAACTACTTTTTGTTATCAAATACATACACCCTATACCCCTTATAGTTATCATCATATCCCATTAGAATACTCGGTAAGCCTTTCGGTTCCATTTTCCAAGGGTTTTGTGATGTTTTAAGTGTTGTTTTGAGGCAACTACTGGTACTAAAGATGAAGAAGAAGCAGCAGTAGTAGTCATTGTAGAACAAATCAAGAGAGGAAGCTTCCACAAATACCGATGGCAAAACTACAACTTTGACAGACAATAACTTTGAACATGGGAACATAATAGTCCTACAAATATACCACATTGTAGATATCATACAAAAGAACATACACATAAAATTTCACTTAATTATGCTAATAAATCTGTGAGATATTTAGAGGTGAATTTTTATAAAAATTTGAATGTACAATTTTTCATATCATTTGTTCCTAATAAATCAAATTTACTAAATCCTACTTTTTATACACTGAAACTACACTAAGCTGTATGGAGGCATTCCAGCCGTACATCTCACATTCTAACACAACAAATACTGTGAGTATACATGTATACTGAAGGTATATCATAAATCACATTCTCAACACTAAACAACTAATTCACTATAGACAAAATTTTGTTCTACCAAATATTTAAACCGAAGTTCCGTCAATGTAAACTGATCGTGATATATTCATGACTCGTCAGCATTTGTTGGCGGCGGCTGTCAGCCGTCTAATTAGAGGATTTGGCACCATAGATGTGACTCCACGAAGTACCGTGGTCCCGCCAAATTTCCGTATGTCCACGGAGGACATACTCACGCATTTCTCTAACGTGACGAGGCGTGTCCCAAGTGTGAATGAACCGTGAATTCCCAACTTCACTGTCACACTAATTTTGGTAAGTATCGAACCGAACTCAACCAAAAATAACTTAAGTCCTGAACATCTCTCTCTCCCTCACAGCTGAGGCATAGAGAGGACTTAAGCTTTCTAAAAACAACACTCCCCTAAATCTTTAGACTCTGCTAGTCACTTAGTCCACCTGCCTCTCTACACAACTTCAATTTGGGTGCAGGTAAGGGATTTGCTCATCCGGTAAATAACTTAATTTTAGGACTTTTCCCATCACCTTTTCTCTTACAAAATGTAGCTTAATATCAATGTGCTTACTCTTAATGTGATGACTGGGATTAGATGCAATAGCGATTGCTACCTGGATGTCACACCACACTATCTGTGGTCCTGATTGCAAAAAGAGAAGCTCTTGGAGAAGAGACTTTACCCAAAGTAACTCCTTAATTGCCGAGCCGGCAACCATGGTAGACTGAGCAATTACCTTCTGAAGTTTGCTGCTCCAGCAGCAAGTTCCACTTCCGATCTTTAGAATGTATCCGGTGGTGGAGCGACGGCTGGGCATATCTCTGTAGCTCGCATCGCTCCATGTATGAATTTTGACTGCCTCTCCACCGAGAGAGAGTCTAAGATTTCGAGTTCTTGCAAGATAACGAAGAACTCTCTTTGCTGCCTCATAGTCTGACTTCCTCGGATTTTGCAAGCTTCGGCTCAAGGCTCCAACTGCGGCTGCGATGTCCGGACGAGTAAAATTCATGAAATGGATGAGGCTTCGGAAAATATGCTTGTAAGGAATGGAGGACATAAAATCTGCCTCCCTTGAATCCAAAAAATCATCAACTAAAACACCACCACCATCCATTTCCGTACCCTCCAACTTCTGCCTGAATTCCATAGGGGTGGCACTCCCCTTTGCTTCTGACATACCAAACTTTTATAGCATGTTCTAGATTGGTTTTTTCTGAGTTAGATAAATAATTCTTTGTTTCCTATCTCTTTCTACCTGAATTCGTAAAATATACTTAGCCTCACCCAAGTCCTTCATTTCAAACCGAGAATTTAGATCTGATTTTATTTTATTAATTTCATTGATGGATTTGCTAATCTACAACAAATCATCTACATATACTGCCACATAAATCACTCCATCCTCACCCTGCATTACATAGATTGAGTGATCTGAACTGATCCTGGTAAAGCCAAGATTCGTTAAAAACTCATCTAATCTTCAAGTTCCATTGTCTTTGAGCTTGTTTCAGACCATACAAGGACATCAACAGTTTACAGACCAGATTTTCTTTCCCTTTTTCTGCATACTTCTCTGGCCGCTTCATATAAATTACTTCTTGCAAATCAACATGCAAGAAAGTCGTCTTAACGTTCATCTGATGCAATTCCATATCCTCTATTGCAGCAAGAGACAGCAAAACTCTAAAAGTAGGAAAGCGAACAACAGGAGAGAAGGTCTCTTCATAATCATTTCTCTCCTTCTAACTAAATCCCTTAGCCACCAGTCTAGCTTTATATCTCTCAATTGTATTATCAGGGTTCAATTTTAATTTGAAGACCCACTTACAACTGATAGCTTTCCGGTTCGGTGGGAGCTCCACAAGTTCCCAAGTTTGGGCTTCCATAATTGACTTTATCTCATCATTTGCAGCCGAGATCCAATGATCCTTTTCATAAACGGAAAAAGCTTCTTAAATAGTAAGCGGCCTCCCCTGTGCTTGCAGAAAAATCACTCTCCACTCGGTCGCCTCGAAGGCGGCTGCTTTGCCTTCTTCCCCCCGGTAAATCTGACGCGAGATCTGTTGGTCCCCTAGTGTTCCGCAGAGGGCGTGTAGTGGTAGGAGCAGCTGCGAAAGTAGGATCTGACGGCCCAGAGACATTATGAAGAGAGGTAGAGGAAGTAGAAGGAGATGGATTAAAAGGTACCAACTCAAGAATGATATACTCTTGTATTTTCTCATTCTTTTTAGCTGCATCCATACTAAAAACATCCACAGATTGACTCTCTTCTTTAATCTAAATATTCGTGGCTGTCTGAAGGCATTCTCTCTGAGGGTTATACACTCTATAGCGTGCAGATTCATCATCATATCCTAAGGAAAAACCAGGTACAGATTTAGGATTAAGCTTCCAATTAGGAAGATTATCTAAGATAAAGTATTTGCTACCGAAGACTCTAAAATGACCAACATTTGGTTTTCTGCCTGTCCATACTTCATACGGTGTCTTACCCTTAACAGCTCGGGTTTCCACTCTATTTTTGATGTAGGAAGCATAATGAAAAGATTCCCCCCAAAACTTTGGATCCACACCCTTATCGGCCATCATAGAGCGAGCACATTCAGTTAAAGTCCGATTAAGTCTCTCGGCGACACCATTTTGTTCCGGTGTGTACGGAGCAGTAAATTCACGAGAGATGCCATTTTCTTTCAAGAAATCAGCAAAGGCATAGGATACATACTCTCCTCCATTTTCCGTCCGTAAAGCAAGAATAGATTTGCGGTGATGTTTCTCCGCCCAGATTTTGTAGTGCTTAAAGTGAGTGAAGATTTCGCTTTTATAAACGACTATACCGAGAGTAGTCATCAGTAAAGGTGACAAGATAGCGGCTGCCACCAAGAGAGAGAACTTTGGAAGGGTCGAAGACATCAGAGTGAATAATACCAAGGAGATCTGTGGCTCGATGATCAGAAACTTAAGGGAAAGGAAGCTTGTGAAGCTTTCCGAGAGCAGAACCATCACAAACATGAGACTCTTTCTGACCGAGCTTGACTCCCTCTATCATATCATTCTTTATCATATTAGTAAGTCTCTCATGATGCACATGACCAAGTCTTTTATGCCACAAAACATTATCATATAGGACACTGAAGTAAGCAAAATCAATTTTATTAGCCAGGTCCATGCGGTACAAAAAGTTTGGGCCTCTAGTTCGAACTAGAGCTACTCTTCCATCCTTGCTCACTATTTTTTTGCCATTTTTCTGGAGAACCTCAAAGCCTTTGCTTTCAGCTACAGACGTAGAAAACAATTTTTTCTTAAACTTTAGAATATACAAGACAACGTATAGAGTTCCCTTAACAACCTTTCCATCTATCACACAATCCAGATCCATATTTTTTTTGGCATTTGATTCAACAGCAAAGCGACAAGCATAAAAGATCTGACGTAAAGGAATAGAAGACATCTCCTTAAACGAAGACTTGTTCCAGCACATGTGTGAAGTGCTACCGCAATCCATTACCCATCCGAGGTCCTTTTGTCCTTCCATCATGTCGAGTTTGGCAAAAGCAAAGAACTCTTTGTCATCAGTTTTTGGAAAACTGGTCACATCAGGTTTTTCTTCCTCGATCTTCTTTTTCTCCAATTTCGTATCCTCCGCTGAAAAACGCAACAGTTTAATTCGGGGGTCTTTGAGGAGTGGAAGGTACGCGATGTCTCCATCCTTTCCGAAAGATACCTGTTTCAAGAGCTTTTATATACAAAGGACAAGCTCTGAAGGAGTGACCATCAGTATAGCAATAAACACATTTCTCAAACTGAGGATTAAAGTGATTCCCTTCATATCTACTTTCTGTCTAAAATTGAGCCGTGAAGGCTACAGCTGGTTTCCCAGATCCTAAAACAGTCTGAGTGGCTTCTTCTGACAAGATAAACTCTATAGTTGTTTGCAAATTCCAAAGAGGTTTGGAAAATTTTTTCATTTCATCTGAGGCTTCTTTATATTCATTACGTAGCCCCTTTAAGAGAATCATGGCCTGATGATAAGGGAAGAAAATCCCCCCAGAACATGCATTTTTTGACAATAACATTCGAAACCGATTAGTGTATTCCACCATGCTACCGCCTGTGTACATATACTCATAGATCTACACATATACTCATAGATCTG
Organism: Zygnema cylindricum; assembly: GCA_037447655.1. NCBI lineage: Eukaryota > Viridiplantae > Streptophyta > Zygnematophyceae > Zygnematales > Zygnemataceae > Zygnema > Zygnema cylindricum. The sequence goes on from JBBHKE010001556.1 coordinate 198,201, forward strand.
ACCAGCAGTTATAATCTCATGCTGGTCACTAGCTCTAACATAAGAAGATTTCAAAGCATCCCACAAATCTGATGCCTTTGTAACATTAATATATGTCATATGCAATTCTTTTGATATCATAAGCTTGACTAAATGCAAAGCTTGGTCATTTTTCTGATCAAAGCTGGCATCAGATTCTGCCAGGGATTCATTTAACACATCAATAAGTTTCACTTGCTTGAAGTAAGACTTAACCAAATCTGCCCAATACAGATATTCACGTCCATCAAAGACTGGAATTCGTGAAGGCGGGCCCGTGACCTGTTGTTTTGGGGCAACTGCTGGTATTGAAGATGAAGAAGAAGCAGCAGTAGTAGTCATTGTAGAACAAATCAAGAGAGGAAGCTTCCACAAATACCGATGGCAAAACATCAACTTTGACAGAAAATAACTTTCAACACATGAATATAATAGTCCTAAAAAACTACCACATTGTAGATATCATACAAAGGAACATACACATAAATTTTCACTTAATTCTGCTCACAAATTTGTGAGATATTTAAAGGTGAATTTTCATAAAACTGAATGTACAGTTTTTCATATCATTTGTTCCTAATGAATCAAATTTACTAAGTCCTACTTTTTATACACTGATACTACACTAAGCTGTATAGAGGCATTCCAGCCGTACATCGCACATTCTAACAAAACAAATACTGTGAGTATACCTGTATACTGGAAGTATGCCATAAATCACATTCTCAACACTAAACAACTAATTCACTATAGACAAAATTTTGTTCTACCAAATATTTACACCGAAAATCCGACAAAGTAAAGTGATAGTGATCTAGTCATGCCTCGTCAGTATTTGTTGGCGGCGGCTGTCAGCCGTCGGATTAGAGGATTTGGCACCATAGATGTGACTTCACGAAGTACCGATGTCCTGCCCAATTTCCGTACGTCCACGTAGGACATACTCACGCGTTTCTCTCAAGTGACGACGCGTGTCGCAAGTGTGAATGAACCGTGAACTCCCAACTTCACTATCACACTAATTTTGGTAAGTACTGAACGGAACTCAACCAAAAATAACTTAAGTCCTTAACTGCTCTCTCTCCCTCACAACTGAGGCATAGAGAGGACTAAAGCTTTCAAAAACAACATTAAGAATGAAGCACTTACTGCTAAAAACTTTAAAATGACTGAGTTGAGGATTCCTAATTTTCCATAACTCAAATGGTGTAGTGCTAACTGATCTTGATGCAATCCTATTCTTTATATAAACTGCACAGTTAAGGGCCTCAACCTAGAATGTCAAATCTACATTTTTGTCTACAAGCATGGATCTAGCACTCTTTGTAACTGTTCTATTTAACCAATCTGAAACACCATTCTTTTGGGGTGTATATGGAACCGTGAGCTGTTGATTAATACACTCATCCAAAAGAAACTTTTCAAATCCATTGGACCTATACTTCTCTCGGTTGTCCGATCTCAATTCCAAAATCGGAACTCCATGTAATTTTTTTGCCCAAGCTTTGTACTGTTTGAAGTGTTCTAACACTTCACTCTTCTCTTTCATAAAATAAACTTTGTAAATCTGGAAAAATTGTCAGTAAATGTGACCATAAAGGGAACTCCTCCTGTAGAAGGAACTTGAGCCGACCCTAAAACATCAGAGTGTATGAGTTGAAGTACTCTTTCTGAACGATGTTCCGATTCCTGAAGAAACGCTAATGTATGAATTTTACCCAATGAGCATCCATCACAAGTCTTAACGGGTTGATCTGTGAGAAAAACACCTTCTACTTTGCCAACATTTACCATTTTCCTCTAATTATCATAGTTTACATGTCCTAGTCTTCTATGCCATAACTTATTTTCAGACAAAACACAAGAGTAGAGAACATCATTTTCCTTAGTATTAGCCATATCCATGCGGTACATTTTGCGTCCATCCCTGGTTCCTGTGAGTGCTACCTTACCTACTTTGCTAACAACTTGCCTACCCCCTTTAAGGGTGACCTCAAATCCTTTGCTTTCAACCAGTGATGTAGAAAAAAGGTTCTTTTTGAAGTCCGGGACATATAGAACATTGTGAAGTGTTCTTTCAACCGACTTCCCTCCCATATCTACCAGCAGAGAAACATCACCCTGAGCAGTAGTTTGAACACTTATGCCACATGCATAGTAAATATTCCTTGCTGGTGTAGCCTTGAGATTAGTAAAGATCGATTTGTTCCAGCACATAAGGGCTGATGCTCCCGTGTCCATGATCCATGTGGCGTCCTTTGACTCCTTCATTGATGCCGCCATAGCAAATAGTTCTGATTCATTCTGCTCGTTGAAGCTCAATAATTGATCCTCCTCGGTAGCAGATGACGAAAACATAGAATTTGTTTGAACTTGCTCTCCAGGGAAGCCCTGAATAAATGGACTCTGCTGCCAACCCGGCCTATATAGACCTGTTTCATTTGACTTTTTCAATTTAGGACAGTATCTATGGCCATGACCACGTTCCGAACAATAAAAACAGACGGTCAAAGACTGTCTAATTTGTCCTTGATTAAACTGTTTAAACTAACCCTGATTCTGGTTAAGCTGATTCGTGGGTTGATTAAACTAATTTCTTGACTAGTTAAACTGACCTTTCCTCTCAATATTTGTGTTTAAAGCCTCGACTTGCTTTTTTCTCTATTAAGAACCTTCGACGTAGACTCTTGTTCCAAAATAATGCTGATAACTAACTGAAGTGTTCAGCTAGCTTTATCATGCTTTTTAAATGCAATAGATGCATCTTTCATACTGCTAGGAAGACCTCTAATGACCAAAGCAACTTGCTGAAATTCACGAAAGGTACCACCAGCACAAGCATGAGCATCAATAAGAGCTCGGAAGTTATCGGTATACTCGACCATCGTTTCCCTCGAGTATTTGTAGTCCCAGATCTGTCCTGCCAACAAAAGTTCTTCTTGAACGTTCGCCTTCTCATAAGACTCTTTAAGATATTTCCAAATATCAATCGCCTTCTTCATTTTGATTCGTGACACAACCACGTTCTCCGAGAGACATAGTTTCACAGTATTTCGAGCATGTGAATTCTTTTCTTAAAGAGATTTCCAAATATCAATCACCTTCTTCATTTTGATTCGTGACATAACCACGTTCTCCGAGAGAAATAGTTTGAGAGTATTTCGAGCATGTGAATTCTTTTTTGCCCAAGTTGGATCATATTCATAAAGTGATCCATCTAGAATCTCCATTAAACCTGCAGTTTCAAAGTACGACTCAACCATATCCGCCCAGTAAACATATTTTTGCCCATTAAAGATAGGGATTCTTGAAAACAGGCCCATAACCTGTTGTTCTATGACTACTGTTACAGGTGGAGCTGCAGCAGTAGTTGTCAAAGTAGACATGTTTTTCAACATTAGCTAACAAGAATCCTACAAAACAACACTTTTTTGAACACTAAATAATCACACTCACAACTCCAATTATAACCAAAATCAGCATACAATTAGGTCACCATGCACACTTTCAATTCCCAATATTGCAGCATAAACGGTCTAGTAAACCATAAGATATGAAAGCTGGAAGTTTCCCAAAAACTGCCTCTAAGTTTCCATATTCTCAAAACTGGATGATTACATTTTTTCTAAGTCCTAAACTTTATACACTGAGAGTATGTGTGATCTAAGTAACTAATCAACAACCAACGCTTGGCGCTATCGTATTGCACTACAAAATGATAAGGTACCGGAATTGTACGTCATTGTTGTAGAAATTAAAGGTTATTTTAGTATTTTCTAGGTTTTGTAAAATACAGAAAATAAGCAGAGGCAGTCTGCCTCTAACTCCTCTCTCCAGCTCCCACACTTGTCGCAGTCACTGAAAGTTGGAAGGGGAGATAGAGCCATGGCCGCCTATGCTATCTCGACGGGGATATATATTAGGTTAGTAGATTTTACCAAATAGATTTGACGGGCCCAAGATTTGAACCGGGTACCTACCGTCCGTCAAAGTAGCTAGTTGTCGGTAGCCTTAGCCAACTAGTCTAAACCAGAGATGTATGATATAGCGTATGATAGATATTTAAATGTTTACACATCGGCTATCTTCATTCAACGGGATATTTAGACATAGATACAATATGTAATGTACGGCGTACGCCACATCCGAAACGGATACCGCGCATTTTGTTTCAAAGGCAAACAAATATTGCGCAAGTATTTATGACGGCCACGATTGTAATCCGGCTTGATCGGACGGCCACGAAGCATGCCGAGATCACGCAATAGGTTTTTAGCGGTTTGCGGTCGACATCACATCAATCGCCAAGTGGCACAATCACATTGGATTACGGCATCTCCAGGGATTCCAGGAACGAATCCAAAAATGACATGTGTCGACTTTTGGCCATGTCGTACAATGGCCGTACATAAAGTACAACGGCACGTGTACCTTTATGTACGATACACTATTATGATTGGTGCCGTACTTCAGAAGATAGAGTTTTAGAGAGAGATAGGACTTAGAAAAATTTGATAGACTGGACCTTCTCTCCCAGAGAGCTGCTTTACAAAAAGGTCAACTTTGACCCTTCATAACTTCCTGCTTAGGGGAGCAAATTTAGAGATTATTTTTGCCATCGACTCAGGAGAGTCTTGCCTTTACAAGGGTAAAGGTCGTCAGTGTTTTTGTCTGCCAAGGTGGAAGTTATTCTTGCTGAAACACAAAGGGGTCAGGGTTATCCTAGAGGCTTCGTGTGAGCTGCCTACTCTGAGGTCCTATGGAGGTCTCAGAGTTGCATGTTATGGGCCCACCATCTAGGGTGCCCAAATTCAATGGAGCTGGCTTCATATACCGGGAAAGTATGATGACAGGAGCTCTATGTGAGAAATGGTTTTGGGGAATAGTGAGTGGATGGGTGAGGCGCCCATCCAGTCTTGGGATACCTCCAAGGTTTACAAGAGGCGGATTCACTAGAGATGCAAATCCATCTTCAACGGAGGAGACAAAGGAAGGAGAGGTGGTGGACAAAGGAAAGGAGAAGGAGACAGTCACACCAATAGCAACCGGTTCGGCATTTAAGTCACCTATTCCGAGAAACGAGGAGAATGATATCGATACCTGGGACTACAACTATATGGCGGCTAAGCACTTCATCGTCTGCCATCTTACTCAAGGGCTTGCATCTCCCCGTTTGCAAGTAGAGAGGGCATCCGATCTTTGGGTAGCTCTCATAGAGATGTACCGAAGTGGTACGATTTAGCAACAACAATTGGCTGATCAGAAAATTAAGGAGTATGTATACAAAGGGGGGAAGATGTTGGATTTTTGCAATGAGCTTGCCACACTTTACATGGAACTAGAGAGTGCTGCAAAAATATTTAGTGAAAAGGAAAAGGTTAACTGTTTACTGATGAAGTTACCCGATGAGTTCGAGAATATAGTCAACCGTGTGCAGGACTTAGCGAACTCAAGGTGGATTTGGAATTCAGTGGTAGGGATGATTCTCGTTCGGGAGAATACAATTAATATCCGAAGGGGAGGAAAGAGTGGGCAAGCTTTGGCAGCAGGGACCAATTGGAGAAACAATGATTCCATAAAACAGGCTGGAAAGTATCGAGGGGAGGGGCAGAAAAATCAGACCGAGGAGTTCAAACCAATGACTCCCAAGGGTTTGTGCCATTTTTGTAAGAAACCAGGTCACTATATGGCTGAGTGCACTAAGTAACCGAGCTGCGGTTAAGAAGGGGCAGAACGATAGACCCCCGAGAGGAAATAAAAAAGCCCTTGTGACACAGATACATGAGGCGGAATCCTTGGACGAGGACGATGAATTCCTATTGGATGAGGAGTTGGAAGCGAAAAACGAGGTCGAAATTCCACGAAAGCATAAATGTGCTTTCGGTAAATTGAAAGGTGAAGCAGGCTGGATTGTAGATTCAGTTGCATCCATGCACATGTGTAAAGATAAACACCTGTTCACTAAGATAAGAAAGATTCCCACCGTAGAGATAGAGTACGGGGATGGGAGGATAGTCACCACTACTCTTGTAGGATCGGTAGATGTAAAAGTGTTAGTAGAAGGAAAGACATCTATAGTTACATTCTCCGATGTATTGTTTATTCCGGAGCTGAACAAAAACCACATCTCTACGTCTACATTAGATGATAAGGGTTTTGATACTAACACTAAGAAAGGAGTCTTTACTGCTAGTTTTGAGGAGGAAGTTTATTTCACTGCTGAAAAAGGTAGCCAAGGGATGTTTAGGCTAATTTTAAGCAATGAAAAGAAGAAACTTTATTATGTTGGTGTTCATGATATAATGTTGTGGCATAAGAGGCTTGGGCATGTGAATCAAGATAAGTTAAGAGAGATGAAAAAGATGGGAGTAGTGGAAGGGATTTAGTTCGGTGAAAGTGAGAATCTAAGTGATTGTAGTGGATGTGCTCAAGGTAAAGCGCACACGTTACGTTTCCCAAAAACTGCCACCTTTAAGGGAGAAATTATTCTAGATTTAGTACACACAAATATTTGGGGGTCGGCCAGAGTGCCATCGCCCGGGGGGAAGAGATTTATGATGACTATCACCGATGATTGGTCTCGGTATTCCAGGAGGTATTTTTTGAAAAATAAGTCAGAGGCTCAGGAATGTTTTAAACAATATAAAGAATGGAGTGAAAAACTCCATGAAACCTCAATCAAGAGAGCAAGGAGTGACAATGGTGGAGAGTATACCTCTAACCAGTTTGAGGATTTTCTGAGAGAAGATGGAGTGCAACACCAAAAGACAGTTCCTGAAAATCGTGAGCAGAGCGCTGTAGCTGAAAGAATAAATAGAACACTGAGTGATAGTGCTAGGAGTATGCTGTCAGACAAGAAGATAGGAATGAAGTTTTGGACGAAGTAATGAACTGTGCAAATTATCTCAAAAATAGAGTTGTTACTTCAGCAGTTAAAGGCCAAACACCCTATGAGAGATGGACAGGCCGAAAACCAGATTTTTCACACTTAAAGGTTTTCGGTAGTCAAGTGTTCAGTTTAGACACAGATCGGTCAAACTGGAAGTTAGATCCAAAAGGAAAACCAAGATATCAACTAGGATATGATGAAGATGTAAAAGGATACAGACTCTATGATCTCAAAAGAGAGGATATTATCCTAGTGAAGCATCTAGTGGTTATGGATGAAGGAAAATCTATAGATCCCTTTAAGCATACAAAGACAGTCAAAATCAGATTTGAGTCAAAAAATTCTGATGACTAAGCTTCCTAACTATCCAGGATTTCAAGAAGATGATGACCTTGCAGGTACGGATCAGATCGAGAAGGACCCAAATGTGGAACCCGTAGTATTAACTCCAACCAAAGTGGAAGACGTGGTGGAAATCGACCCGGAATCAAGGGATAGGGGAAAAGTAGAAACTGTTCGGAAGAATCCAAGAGAGCCATCTATTCCGACAACCGAGTTTGATGGGGGAAGAAGAAGCAGCAAAAGACTACAAGAGAGACAAGTTAACAATAAGGTAACCAAACTGTCTCACCCCGATGAACCTCAAACTTATAATGAGGCAATGACTTGTCCTGCAAGAAACCGGTGGAAGACAGCCATCAATGAAGAGATGGCCTCATTTATGGCGGCCGATACATGGGAATTGGTGGATTGTCCTCCTGACAGAAAGCCAATTGGGTGTAAGTGGGTATTTAAGCTGAAAATCAACCCAGATAACACCATTGAGCGCTACAAGGCTCGGTTAGTGGCGAAGGGATTTACCTAGAAAGAGGGAATTGACTATGAGGAGACTTTTGCTCCGGTCGCTATGTTTCCTTCGGTTCAGATACTTCTCAGTAGGGCGGCAGCAGAGACATGGAAGTGCATCAGATGGACATCAAGACGGCCTTCCTACATGGAGAGTTGAAAGAGGAAATTTTTATGCGACATCCCGAAGGATTTGTGGAGCAAGGGGAGGAAAGCAAGGTATGCCGATTGATCAAATCTTTGTATGGGCTGAAACATGCGCCTCGGCAATGGAACAAGAAACTCGATGAGTTTTTTACAGGTTTGGGATATATTCGGATCAGCTTAGATCACTCAATTTATTTGTTTGAAGATGAGGAAGGAATTATTTTCATTGCAATTTATGTTGATGATTTGCTTGTTTTAAGTAAATCTATGGATAAAAAAAATAAGTTGAAGAATGATTTAAAAGGAAGGTTTGAGATGAAGGATATGGGAGAAGCAAGGTATATTTTGGGAATTCAGGTAGAGAGAGATAGAGATAGAAAGATAATAAGATTAACTCAAAAAGAGGCCATTGGAAACATGTTAGAAAAATTCCAAATGGACAAGGCTAATAGTTGTACCACTCCTATGGAATTAAAGAAGGGAAGTGAGGGGAATGATGAAGAGGGAGTTATAAGCTTAGACGATGAGGTAGGCCCGGAAGAGAAAAGATTTATACAGACCATCCCTAATAGAGAAGTAGTGGGCAGCCTAATAAATTTCATGAATTGTACCCGTCCGGACATAGCCGCAGGTCTAGGAGCACTAAGTAGGAGTCTGAATGCTCCCACTAAGAAAGATTGGGAGGCAGCTAAGAGAGTCCTTAGATATCTCATAGGAACTAGGGATCTATGGTTGCATTTGGGTGGGAACAATACTGACATCACCACTTGGAGTGATGCCAGCTATGGGGATGCTCTTATGAGGAGATGCACATCTGGATATGTATTGTATGTGGGTGATGGGGCTTGCTGCTGGAGCAGCAAGCAGTAAAAGGTCATTGCTCAGTCCACCATGGAGGCTGAGTACATGGCTTCTTGCTCTGTTGTAAAAGAATTAATGTGGGTCAAGTCTTTGCTTGGTGAGCTTGGTCATCTTAAGGGTGGTGTCCAAAAAGTGTTTTGTGATAATCAGGCTGCCATTGCTATTTCTGCCAATCCTAAACATCACTTTAAAGTCAAACACATGGATATCAGACTTAGCGTTGTTACGGAGAAAGTAGAAAACAAGATAATCAGTTTGGAGTATAAACTAGATAGTGAAATGGTAGCATATATGATGACCAAACTTGTTCCTTCCCCTAAATTAATTTTCTGCCGAGAGAAGTGTGGTCTTAAAATAAAGAGTGACTAGAAAATAAGGGGAGTGTAGAAATTAAAGGTTATTTTAGTATTTTTTAGGTTTTGTAAAATGCAGAAAAGAAGCAGAGGCAGTCTGCCTCTTACTCCTCTCTCCTGCTCCCACACTTGTCGCAGTCACTGAAAGTTGGAGAGGGAGATAGAGCCATGGCCGCCTATGCTATCCCGACGGGGATATATATTAGGTTAGTAGATTTTACCAAAATAGATTTGACGGGCCCAAGATTTGAACCGGGTACCTACCGTCCGTCAAAGTAGCTAGTAGTCGGTAGCCTTAACCAACTAGTCTAAACCAGAGATGTATGATATAGCGTATGATAGATATTTAAATGTTTACACATCGGCTATCTTCATTCAACGGGATATTTAGACATAGATACAGTTTGCAATGTACGGCGTACGCCACATCCGAAACGGATACCGCGCATTTTGTTTCAAAGGCAAACAAATATTGCGCAAGTATTTATGACGGCCACGATTGTAATCCGGCTTGATCGGACGGCCACGAAGCATGCCGAGATCACGCAATAGGTTTTTAGCGGTTTGCGGTCGACGTCACATCAATCGCCACGTGGCACAATCACATTGGATTACGGCATCTCCAGGGATTCCAAGAACGAATCCAAAAATGACATGTGTCGACTTTTGGCCATGTCGTACAATGGCCGTACATAAAGTACAACGACACGTGTACCTTTATGTAAGATACACTATTATGATTGGTGCCGTAATTCAGAAGATAGAGTTTTAGAGAGAGATAAGACTTAGAAAAATTTGATAGACTGGACCTTCTCTCCCAGAGAGCTGCTGTACAAAAAGGTGAACTTTGACCCTTCATAACTTACTACTTAGGGGAGCAAATTTAGAGATTCTTTTTGCTATCGACTCATGAGAGTCTTGCCTTTACAGGGGTAAAGGTGGTCAGAGTTTTTGTCTGCCAAGGTGGAAGTTATTCTTGCTGAAACAGAAAGGGGTCAGGGTTATCCTAGAGGCTTCGTGTGAGCTGCCTACTGTGAAGTCCTATGGAGGTCTCAGAGTTGCAATTGTACTCACGGTACTTTCAAAATCTTAATTTCCGCTAGCCGTAATCTGAGTGACGAAACACTAATTTTTAACGTGCTAAAATAAAAAACAATGTGTTTCAAATATTTCATTTTCGATGCCGTACAACTAATGTTGGTTTCGCTTAGTCATCGTCAATTGTGCAGTCCAACCAATTGTTGTCATGAAGAACAATCTACCTGGGCGGGTACAGTAAAGCTTGGTCACCTAAGGTCCCCGCACGAATCTCTTCCGTCGACTCGATTCGTTACCAACGGTAGTCGTTATTTTGTACAGTCAGTTGTTCACAAATGCTCGCTTTTAATTCCGTCTGTTTGATCCTATGGTTTCGCTCGTTTGATAGTCAGCACGTGTATGTTGTTGTTGGCGCTCTTCCGCAATATTTGCACAGGTCTTAGATACCAATACGTGTCCCTGTAGATGTACAAAATACTCTGCTACTGTAACACTAATAAAGATAAAGATTACAATCAGGCTTAGACAAAAAATATTCTAAGTCCTAAAATCCTCCTCACACTCTTATCTGCTGAGATCAAAGCTTTAATTTCAACAAGTCTTTGGAAGGCATTGACAATCACCGAAAGAGAACAGGCAATGGGATTCCTTCTAAACTCAACGGCCGCACTAGGTATTTTAGACCTCTAGAGGTGCAGCTTAATCGGGCAAAGTATGGATCTAAATGAAATCACATGGGTAATCAAACATGCTCTTGCCTTTTCCAGTCTCCAATCTTGAGAGTCTCTTGATCTATACCTTCAACCTCCTCAATTGTTGGCAATGCATGCGACTTTGCAGCTAAAGAGGTGGAGAGTGAGGAGAAAAATCACATTACCCACCCGTGAGTTTCCCCACTGGGGGGGAGAAACTGCTCCGAAGCAAACAGCTTAGCGGAAGTTGTCAACAGTATTGTCCTAGTCGGAGGGGTAAAAGCTAGTCGGAGGGGTAAAAGTAGACCCACAGGTAGGATTGGAATTTGACCTCACTAGCTGGGGTAGACCACCGAAGGCCTACGCTACTGTTGAGCCAGGGAAAATAGATTGGACCTTATGGGAGTAGTAGGACCCCCAACAGAAGGCCCGAGTATCAAAACTAATGGCAAGAAACCAACAGGTGTTCTCCTGGTCAGAAATAGATGTCGACATCTACAAAGGAACCTCTTTCCGAATTGATTTGATAGACGAAACGACAATTTTTTGGCGGAATCAATATCCTCTCAGTTTGAAGGAAAAGGAATTCATCTCGGCTAAAGTCGAAACCTTGGTGGACGCCGGATTGGTTAAGGAGAGTACCGAACTCCATCAGTTCGCTTCCCCAATAGTTCTCACTCTCGAGAAGGACATATCCGAGAAACGGTAGATTGTCGTATGTGTGGGGACTTTCGTATGCTAAATACAGCCATAATTCTTGTCCGGTATCCAATGGCGACTCCGGAAGACATTTTCGACTCTCTTGCTGGGGCCACCATTTACTCCACCCTGGACATGAACAACCGGTTTCACCAAATTGCAATGGAACTAAAGCACCGGGAGATAACAACATTTTGGGCTTGGTCCCAACTGTATGAGTGGCTTTATATGCCCTTTCGACAGAAGAATGCACCGGCTAAATTCCAACTGGCCATGGAGGAAGCTCTCCGGAGAATCGATTTCCCTCAGTGTTACATTGATGATGTCATCATCTTCTCCAAGACCTTTGAGGAACACTTAGAGCAAGTCCAGAATGTCCTCCGGACCATTCAGGCATCAGGTTTGAAAGGTCACCCGGGCAAAGGTATTTTTGGTGTGCAGAAAATTATTTACCTCGGACATGAGGTGACCCCCGTGACAATGGGCCCCCATATGGTCAAGGTGGCAGCCCTTGACGCTTTTCCTCTAAGGCATGTCATCTCATCCCTTTGCACATTTCTTGGCCTTGCCAACTACTATCGGCGGTTTATCCCCGAGTTTAGTAGTCACGCCCAGCCTCTGAATCAGTTACTTCGGAAAGACCAAGAATGGCAGTGGGGTGAAGAGCAACAGGTCGCCTTCCAGTTCTTGAAGAACACTTTGAAGCATCACCCCGTGCTCTGGATGCCTGGTCACCAAAAACCTTTCCTTTTATACACTGATTCGAGCAGGTTTGGATTGGGAGCAGTGTTAGCTCAAATAGATTACGCCAGGGCTGAGTATGTGGTGGCTTACGCCATCAGAAGCAATAACCGAGCGGAAGGGAATTATAGCAGTTACCATGGAGAGCTCTTTGCAAGTGTTTGAGCCATTCAGCATTTCCGACCCTATTTATAAGGGATCCATTTCACTCTCATTACCGACCATTTACCCTTGAAATGGATTATGGAGAAATGTAAATTAACCGGCAAACTCGCCAGATGGGTTCTGATCTTACACGAATATGATTTCGGTATCATCCACGAGGCAGAGGAAATCCACGAGAATGCTGACGGACTTAGCCGAAATCTGGATCTCTCTGCTCTGGATTCTACCGGGCTAGGCACGATGAGGATCCACAGATCAGTCTAGGACTCATTGGAGCATGTTCTGCCTTCATCTAGCTTCCTCGGTCTGGGGGGGAAGAGTCTACTTTTGCGGCATATGTGGAGGGTAAGGCCCCCATAGGAGCTAGACGTATTGATATCAGGAATGACCCCGACTCTCTACAATCCATCCTGTAGGGGTCGCCTCTTCCCCACTTGGCTAGAGCTCAATTGTCCCGAGAGTACACACGTGGATGGCGGCATATGATTGGGACCGAGGCATCCTCCTTCGAAAATGGGTGGACGGGAAGAGGAAAGTGTTTCCCCCTCCCTCAAATCGAGAAATTGTGATCACCCATCTCCATCAGCAATGTGGACACTTCGGGCAGAAGAGGACCACCTCTTTGGTTACATGATCTCATTGGTGGCAACCCAAGTCAACGGAATTGTAGCGACTTGTTCCTCCTGGGATAGAGTGAAAGCGGCTTTTGACAAAAAAGGCAGAATTGAGCATCATTCCCTTCCCATCCAAGGAATGTTTTATCGATAGTCTCTCGATCTTTTGGGGCCTCTTCCGAACAGCAGACCAGGGAAGCGCTTCGTGCTGGTTATGATGAAACATTTTTCAAAATGGATAGAGTTGGTGGTTTTGCTTCGGAAGGAGTCCAAGTCAATTGCCGATGCGTTTTTGCACACCGGTGTTGTCGCAATTTGGGGCGCCAGCAGAGGTTCTTACTGACCAAGGCTCAGAATTTGCCGGAGAATTTTCCAACCATTTGGAGAAATGCCTCATCGACCATCGCCTTACCAGTCGTGAACATTCACAAGCCGACGGTTTGGCCGAAAGGTGTGTACAGAGAGTGAAGCGGTCACTACGGAAATATGCAATCGAAGAAGATTTGGGGGAGTGGGAGAGAAGGGTGCCTTGGATTTCTATGGGATATTCGTTCATCCAACAAGCTTCCCTCCACTCTTATAGCCCTTACTTCATCTTATTTGGAAAACATCCCTTCGTGCCTGTAGCTGCTTCGGCCCAAGCCGTGGTCTTCCCGAAATGGATGACCAGGGGAGAGTCGAAAAATTGATTGCCGAAAGAAGCTAAAGTATTCCATCGAGAGATACCTCTCGCCATGAGAAATTTACAGGCGGTTCAACAGCGGGATCAACTGTGTTATTCTTAATGCCGGCGCGGAAATTATCTGCCACGACAACGACAATATATGCCTGGGGACTTTGTACATAGAATGCAACAAAAGAAGGACAGGCTAGATATTTCTGCCGGGCGGGTAACTTGAAATAGGTAGAGGTTTCTAACACCGGATTTCTTACCTTGGAAGAAAAGGATCGCCGGAAAATTAAGGAGAATCAAATCAATGTAGCCCCTTACCATCTTCGAGGATTGGAGGAACAACCCACTTTTCACCAAACTTACTTTGCCGACCCTCCTTACTGTTCCTCAAACTGTAATCTGTCCTCCCCGCTGGGCAACAGCTTTGCCTGCGATCACTGTAGCTTGTGTTAGCATCAATCATATCTTCCCGCATCTTGGGAGCCACCCCCCCACCCTCAATCACCTGGTTCTGCGGGGGCTGTGAATTGGGTGGGTAATTACTTTATGTCTTAGTCACGATAGACTAAGAGGGGTGGAAATTGAGATCTCATCCCGATTACCGCAACCCACCCCTTTTTCCAGACCACGTGGGGAAAGAAAGGGGGAGGGGGTATCTTTTTCACCTTCCCATGCATTCATTTCAATTTTCTATCTGACTATCTCCTATACTTTACATGCATGTCAACGGGAGGGATGGAAGGCAGAAATAGGCATTATCACCACAACGGGAAGCATCCGCATTTGGGGTGATTTGTAGGACTCTGGTGCAGGCTATTTTTGGATGCGGGCCTCATTCCTATGTTTCCCTAGCACGCACGACAGTTGTCAAGCTCGTGTGCGTATTCGGCACACCTTTATTTACCCACGATTTTCGGGCCTCAGATTACCCTTTATGGTCATTAGAGTACGGAAAAGGGAGTGCACCAAACAAAATAAGATTTTGATATTCCCCAAACTAAGAGGAACAAACTTTATTTCGCGCCTAACAGAGGCCGGATGACAAAGTTATTCCGTTTGAAAGATTTCAATCCTGTTACATGCGACCAGTTACCACCAGCCCTACAAAGGGGTACATTATGGAACGCCACGTAACTTTTCGGATTTTCATCTAGATTAGGCTGTTAAATGTCAATAGGAATTTACTTCTGGTCCAACTGACTCTCGGTCCATTAATTACACCAGGTCAAAGTTTTGCTTTTCCGCGTCATTTTGAGTACTTTGTCTTATAATAGTGGAACGAATTTTGACTTTCAACCGCCCGCCCTCCCTCCTTTCTCCCACTCCCCTCCACTCTTCCTCTCAATCTGCCTTTCGCGATCACTTTAATCCCACTCTCTCCCTTTCTTTATACCCCTCCCAATCTTCCTCTTTCGATCATTCTCACCAATGAAATAGCCTATCACGCTCACTATCAATTTTTATCTCTCTCTTATTTTTGCTCTTCCCCCCTCCTTCCCCCAATCTCTACACTCAAAGTCTCACCCTTGCCATATCTCTTGCTCCCTATCTCCCCTTAAGTTTGCCCCTTCCCCCCCCCCCTTGTCTCTCCCTACCTTTGCCGCTCTCTCTCTCTCCCCCTCCCCCACTCCCCCTCGTTCTCCCTCCCTATCCCCCTCCCTCTCCCCTTCTCCCTCTCCCCCTCCCTCTCCCTCTCCCCCTCCCTCTCCCTCTCCCCCTCCCACTCCCTCTCTCGCTCCCTCTCCCTCTCCCTCTCTCTCTCCCTCTCACTCTCCCTCCCTCCACCTCTCCCCCTCTCACCTCTTCCCCCTTCTCCCTCTCCATCTCTTCTCTCTCCCTCGTAACCCCCTTACCCCTCTCCCTCCCTCACCCTCTTCCTCTCCCCTTTTGAGATTCAGAAAAAGTGGCCATAAGATTGATCAATTACAAGAACGGAGGATAAGGAAAACAACTCTCTATATAAGAAGACAAGCTTAATTACTGAACAAGGAAGAATATAGATTAATTCCACGACAAAATAAGCACTCGGTGCAAAAATAACAGTAAAGAGAAATTGGAGAGAATCATTCAGTCGATTGATGATAAGGTTTCAATATCATGCAATAACTCATTTTATATGTGTGAATGACGTAGGACTACGTTACTTATGTTTTCTCGTAAAGGAATAAAAACCTAGCGTGTGAACTACGTAATCAAATCAACGGTCACAAAATATACTCAAAATTTGCAACGACTTCAGTAGTCTTACAATACAAGTAGACGACTACGCTTCACCAAATCTTGAGGTCTACGCAAAGTATAAGTCCTACAAGTTATACTCAGAGAGTTCACTACTGAATGTACGGAGGCATACCAACCGTACGGTATCTACCATCTACCTAAACTATTGTAAGTATACCCTAATAGTTCGAGGTATGTCAGACTGAACAAATCTACACTAATAAACTAATTAGCAAAAAGACAAAAA
Organism: Zygnema cylindricum; assembly: GCA_037447655.1. Taxonomy (NCBI): domain Eukaryota; kingdom Viridiplantae; phylum Streptophyta; class Zygnematophyceae; order Zygnematales; family Zygnemataceae; genus Zygnema; species Zygnema cylindricum. Next base: position 214,404 of record JBBHKE010001556.1, read on the forward strand.
CCAATGTACGGAGGCATACCAACCGTACGTTATCTACCATCTACCTAAACTATTGTAAGTATACCCGAATAGTTCGAGGTATGTCAGACTGAACAAATCTACACTAATAAACTAATTAGCAAAAAGACAAAAACCTATGTTGTACAGAATATTTACACCGACATCTCTACAATATTCGTACGTCAAAACCAAAGCTACCACTAAGCAACCACTAAACAAATATCATTACTCAGAATCTAAACAATTCTTAGTATCCGCAGCTGCGACAGCTGCTTTATCCGTACGGATCATATCAAATTATCCGCAGCTGCGTTGACTTGTCTACATCGCAACTGCTCCGTACCGGCGGTGCGTAATTATCCAAAATAACTGCTGCTGCATTGTCCTGTCTGCGTCGCAGCTGCGCCGTACTGGCGGTGCCTATTTCAACATTTCGTTTACTCCACATCGGATCAATTCGCGATCCGCCATCCATTTGTCAATGCTTGTTCACGCCACTCAATGAGTCTTTTACGTCACTTAAATTATATCCGTTCGTTTGCTCCCCCAATCCATGAATCCATTCAAACCTCCACATTTAATTCCATTGCGCACGAATTGTCACAAGCGCACAAAATGTCGCGTACGCACGAAACAAACTTTTCAAACTAACAGGGACTATCCCGATTTTAGCTTCCTTGGTGTATTTAAACGGATCTTTGGATTTTACTTCATCGATAACTACAATGTGTTTGGCTAAGATTATATCTTTTCTCTTTAGATCATACATCGGATATCCCAACCTATCTTCATCATATCTGACCAAGTATTTGTTCGTTTGTGCCGTTTAAATGGAATAGCCGCTAAGGAATTGTTTGTTAATCTATCACACCCATCACCTGTAACGACTCTCTATCACCTTAGTGGATATGGCGACATACTATTGTGGTCAATATAGGGCCCAGGATCAAATCTGGGCCAGGTCATCCATTTTGGTAAATTGAGTTATGTTTTTTTTAAGCCTGGGCTTGTTAGTCTGAGCCCGAGCCTGTTAGTTTGAGCCTATGTGATTGGCAGCCATGGCTTTCTCTCTCTATATATCTCTCTGAGAGTCTACGATTGTTTAACAAATAAAAGGGAGAGAGACAAGATATAAGTTATCTTTTTCAACATTCTTCCCTTGTTGTCTTTTGTTTTCCGAACGTTGATTGCCCTCGGTGACGGGCTCATCCACGTATTTCTATACTCGAATGTTTGTGGGTTGTACTACTTCAAGCGTATGTTTTTCATCCTGCGGTTTGGGCCATCCACGATGCTCGCGTCGCTCAATGACGATAAGGGGACGTAGTTGTCGTTGCTCCCGTCACTCATATTCTCTTTTCCTTTTGCAATCTCCCTCCTCTTCTCTAACCTTTTCCGTGCCTCACTTCCCCCACTTTCTTTCCTCGTCACCTCCTTTTCCCCTTCTTCCTCGCCTAATTACGCCTCCCCTCCCCCTCCTCACTCAATGACTTCCCTTCTCTCTCGACCACACCTTCTTCCTCCTCGCTCTCATCAAAAATCATAACTTTCCGTTTTACTCTCCTCCTCCTCCTCTCTACTCTTTCTCGTGCCTCACTTCCCTCTCCATCATCGCCTGACGCCTCCTCTTCCCCTCCTTTCTCACCCAATGCTGCTTTACCCCCTCCCTCCTCATTTAATGTCTTTTCTTCCCTACCATAAACACCTTCTACCTCCTCCGCCCTACTCACCTCAACCGATGCATCCTTTTCTTTCCCTTCCATTTTTCCTCCTTCATAGCCAATGGCTAGCAAGGTTGCCGCCTCCCGTTGCCTTGCTAACTCTTTGGCAGTAGCCATATCAAGTGGAGGATACTGACGGCTTTAAGCTATGACAGCACGTGGGCGCCTACTTGGTTGGTCGCGGCCCTCCATAGCTCAGCCTTACAAACGAGTGTAAAGAGGCAGTGAGGAAGAAGCGGCTACCAAAAATGGAGGAAAAGACAACAAATTTTTGACCTAAAACGTCTTTTCAGACTTATAAGGAACATTTAAACTGAAATTAATTCAATTTCATGCATGGTATATGTACATGAAGTAGTGGAGGATACCTGAAACTTTGAGACCTCCATAAGTCCTCAGAGTGGACAGCTTCCAAGAAGCCTCTAGGATAACCTTGACCCATTTGTGTTTCAGCAAGAACAACTGCCACCCTGGCAGACAAAAACTCTAACCAACTTCACCTCTGTGAAGGGAAGACTTCCCTGAGTCGATAGCAAAAAGAACTCTGAATTTGATCCCCTGAGCAGTAAGTTATGGAGGGTCAAAGTTGACCTTTTGTACAGAAGCTCTCTAGGAGAGAGGGTCCTATCTACCAATTTTTCTAAGTCCTATCTCTCTCACAAACTCTATCTACTGGTGTACGGCACCAATCATATTAAACTGTCGTACATAAAAGTACAGCCGCCGGTGTACTTTATGTACGGAAATTGTACGACATGGCCTAAAAGTCGACACATGTCATATCCGGATTCGGTGCCGTAATCCCCGGAGATATCGCGATCCAACGCAATTTCGCCACGTGTCATCCGATGTGGCGATGACCATAAACCGCCGAGAATCTCTTCCATGATCTCGGCTTTCTTCCCGGTCGTCCGATTAAATGCAAATTTCAATCGGAGCCGTCATAAATACATGCGCGGTATTTGTTTCGTAAAAGAAACAAAATGCGCGGTACTTTTTTCTTGTCCATACCGTAATCCGTACGTTTACATAACGGGTTCTATGTAACCGTAAACATCCGCCGTTAAATGAATTTTGTTACGTCGTAACATATTAATACAAATCAAACCTAATAGTATGTATTGGGACTTCTAGACTTAACGGCTAAGGCTACCGGCTACCGGCGCTTTGACTGTCGGCAGGTGTAAGGATCAAATCCTGTCACCGACATATATCTTTTAGTAAATAAACCTTCCTATTTGTAAATTGACTAATATATTTCCCGTAAACCTCTGGATAGCCTAGGTAGCCATGGCTCTAGCTTCCTCTCCAACTTCTCAGTAACTGCAACAAGTGAGGGAGTTTGAGAGAGAAGTTAGAGGCAGAATTCCTCGGCTTCTTTCTATATTCCAATTTAGACCTAGAAAATGATGAATTAACCATTGATTTCTACACTCCCCTTATTTTCTAATCAATTTTTAATTTCAGACCACACTTCTCCCAGCATAAAATTAATTTAGAGGAAGGAACAGGTTTGGTCATCATATCTGCTACCATCTCACTATCTGGTCCGTACTCTAAACTGATTATTTTGTTTTCTACTTTCTCTCTAACAAAGCTAAGTCTAATGTTCATATGTTTAGCTTTAAAATGATGTTTAGGATTGGCAGAAATAGCGATTGGAGCCTGATTATCACAAAAAAAATTCTACACACCACTCTTAAGGTGACCAAGCTCACCAAGCAAAGATTTGACCCACATCAATTCTTTTACAGAAGAGCTAGAGGCCATATACTCAGCCTCCATGGTGGACTGAGCAATAAACTTTTGATGTTTGCTACTCCAACAGCAAGCCCCATCACCCACATATAATACATATCCAGAAGTACATCTCCTCATCGGAGCATCACCATAACTGGCATCACTCCAAGTAGTGATGTCAGTATTCTCCCCACCCAAATGCAACCATAGATCCCTAGTTCCTATCAAATATCTAAGGACTCTGTTAGCTGCCTCTCAATCCTTCTTAGTGGGTGCATTTAGACTTCTACTTAGCATTCCTACTGTTGCAGCTAAATCCGGCCGGGTACAATTCATAAAATAAATTAGGCTTCCCGCTACTTGCCTGTAAGGAATAGTGTGCATGAACTTATGTTCTTCAGGAGATAATTTCTCGTCTAAGACTATGACTTCTTCTTCCTCACTCCCCTCACTTCCCTTCTTTAACTCCATTGGAGTTGTACAACTATTAGCTTTATCCATCTGAAATTTTTCCAGCATGTTCCCTATTGCTTCCTTTTGAGTCAATCTTATAATCTTTCTTTCTCGGTCTCTTTCTACTTGAATTCCCAAAATATATTTTGCTTCTCCCATATCCTTCATTTCAAATCTCCCTTTAAGATCGGTTTTTAGTTTATTATTTTTTTTCATTGATTTACTTAAAACAAGTAAATCATCAACATAAATTGCAATAAATATAATACCTTCCTCATCCTCAAAAACATAGATTGAGTGATTTGAGGTGATCCATGTTGGAATTCAAGTATTTTCTAGGTCTAGAGATTGCAAAATAAAAAGCAAAATAGTAGATATTGACAGCCTGCCTCTAACTCCTCCTCAAGTCCCCACACTTGTCGCAGTCACTGAAGACTGAAGGAGGAGTTAGCCATGGCTGCCTGTGCTGTCTAGAGGGAGACAGACAGTTGTTTTATAGGGGGTTTTCTCTAAAAGATAGTTATGCCAGGTCCAGGATTTGATCCTGGTACCTACCACTTGTCACACCCGCAGTAGCCGGTAGTCTTATCCAGATAGTCTAAATTGTATTAGATATTATGAGGTATGATATTTATTTAAATAGATACAATAAGAATAATTCATTTAACTAGAACTATATGCATACTGCATAGAAACAGTTGTGGAAAGTACGACGTACGGTACGATTACGAAATAAATACCGCGCGGTTTGTTTGACGCCGGAAAGAATACCGCGCAGGTATTTATGACGGCCACGATTGAAATCCAAATTTGATCGGACGGCCGCGAAGGATGCCGAGATCGCGGCGTACGATTTTGGCGGTTTGCGATCACCGCCACATTAAGTGACACGTGGTAACACTACATTGGATTGCGGCAACTCCGGAGATTACGGGAACAAATCCGGATATGACACGTGTCGACATTTTTGCCATGTCGTACAATGGCCGTACATAAAGTACACCGGCACCTGTACTTTTATGTACGATACAGTAATTTGATTAGTGCCGTACTTCAGTAGATAGAGTTTTAGAGAGGGAATAGGACTTAGATAAATTTTGGGTAGGCAGCTGCCTCTCCCAGAGAGCACCCTGTATAAATGGCAAACTTTGGCCAGCCATAACTATTAATTTACTTGACCATTTTCAGTGATTCTTTTTGCTGCGGACTCAGGGGAGTCCAGGCTACACAGGGGTGTAGTCGGTCAGAGTTTTTGTCTGCCAGGGTGGCTGCATTTATAAGGGAAAGTCAAAGTGGGTGAATGTGTCCAAATCTCATATTCTAACTTTGCATTCTGTGGTGGAACAGAGCACACAGAAAGTGTTATTTCACAGGGGTGAATCTATATTGGGATTGTGACTGTCAAGGGGTCAGTCATTTGGGTTTATATTAACTTGGAGTCGGCACTATCTAGATTAGCTTCTTTTGGATCTGCATACTCTGAGGGCCAATGGAGGTCTAAGAGTTTCAGGTTATGGGCCCACCATCTAGGGTGCCTATGTTTGATGGAACAGGCGTCACGTATTGGGCGTTTACAATGGAGGGATTGCTTTTCGAGAAGCACTTATGGGGAATTGTTGCGGGACAAGTGAGATGTCCGCCACCTAGCTTTGGAGGAGCTTACCACGGAGAATCATCTGAGATTGTCCAGAATATCACCCGGAGTTCAGATGCAACGGAAGGTGAAGGGAAAAACCTTTCCGTGGATAGGGAAATAGGGGAGAAGGAAAAAGGGACACCTATGGTGAGGGGAGCTAGGCTCTCAGCTATGGTACCACATGTAGGGATTAAAACTGAAGAAAATGACAGGAAAATATGGGAATACAAAAACACTATAGCAAAACATCTCATACTTAGATATGTGTCTAAGTCGATAGCTATCACTCTTTTAAGTCTAACCAAGTCTTCAGAGATATGGGAAGCACTAACTCAGATTTATAAGAGTGAGACTATTCAGAGGCAGCAATTAGTAAAACAAGAAATAGATGCCTACGTTTATAAAGGCGGTAGCATGATAGAGTTTTGTAATGATATTGCTGCGTTATATGTTGAGCTTACTAGTGCGGGATATGTAGAATCTGAGGAGAGTAAGATTAATACACTAATTATGAAACTCCCAGATGAGTACGAAAACATAATTTGTCGTATGCAGGCAATGGATGGCTCCTCATGGACTTGGAGCTTTACCATGGGGATAATTCTTGTGAGGGAAAGCACTTTGGAGCTTCGTAGGGGAAAGGACAGGGTCAATGCATTTTCAGCTGGTGGTGATTGGCGGAATCGTGATGAGAGGAACGGCGGTGACGAGCGGAAGCGTGATGAGAAGAACGGTGGTGACGAGCGGAAGCGTGATGAGAGAAAGAAAGACAAAGGTAAACCTTATCGGAACTTTGGTGGAAAGAGAGGGAGAGGAAAAGGCACGGGAGCTTTGAAAAAAGGGGTTTGCTTCTTTTGTAGGGAACCGGGTCATTATATGGAGGAATGCCCTTGTTTGGAAAAACTTAGAAGTTGGAATGTGGATGAGGAGGACGAAGATGAAGAGGAGAAAGAGGATGAAGAAAAATTGGAGCTTCTTCACATCGGTAGAATGGGGAAGGGAGAAAAGTACACAGAAATTGCTCGAAGGCAACAGTGTGCTTTTGGAGGTATAAGGGAAGTAAAGAGAGAAGAGGTACTTGAGGATCTCAAGGAGTGTAGAGTATATGATTTAGAAATGAGAAAGTCAGATCTAGGATCCATAAGTGAAAACGGGAAAGATAAAATTAATGAGGATAATTTTATACACAATAGGGAAACAGAAAACTGGTCGGAAAGGGAGACTTCAACGGATTCCGAGGAAAGGGGAGAAGTGAAACTCGAAGAGGTTTTAAAGGATAGGGGAGAAGAGAAATATTTGATTAAAGGTTTAGGGGAGAAGAAATATTTATTGGGAACTAAATTAGAAAGTAATAGTGGAAAGAATTCCATGGGAGAGAGTGAGGGAAGTTCAGAAAATGGGGTAATTATCATGGATAAAAATATGAGTACGAAAGATATAGATCTTATGAGGAACTTAGTGGGGACTAGTGGTTTTTGGGAATATTTGGGGGTGGATGGATTTGACATCACTACTTGGTGTGACGAAGATGTGCCTGTAAAAGGGTTAGCATCTAGGTGTATGTTGCAGATTGGAAATGGGGCTGGCTATTTGGATCGCAAGAGGGAAATCGGTTTGTGTGTGGATGAAAGAGTGATGAAGTGGATAAAATCTTTGCTTGAATTTAAGAAAAATGGGATGTTAAATAAAATGTGTGATATAATTATCATTTCAGTTCATTTAATGCACTGTGTTAAATACTTAAGTTTTATGAAAGGAAAAGGAAAAAGGAAAAAGAAAAGGAAAAAGGGGAGGGGATGTTTGTTTACTTGTTTGTGGGAGTTGAAAGAAAAATAGACTAGAAAATAAGGGGAGTGTTGGAATTCAAGTATTTTCTAGGTCTAGAGATTGCAAAATAAAAAGCAAAATAGTAGATATTGACAGCCTGCCTCTAACTCCTCCTCAAGTCCCCACACTTGTCGCAGTCACTGAAGACTGAAGGAGGAGTTAGCCATGGCTGCCTGTGCTGTCTAGAGGGAGACAGACAGTTGTTTTATAGGGGGTTTTCTCTAAAAGATAGTTATGCCAGGTCCAGGATTTGATCCTGGTACCTACCACTTGTCACACCCGCAGTAGCCGGTAGTCTTATCCAGATAGTCTAAATTGTATTAGATATTATGAGGTATGATATTTATTTAAATAGATACAATAAGAATAATTCATTTAACTAGAACTATATGCATACTGCATAGAAACAGTTGTGGAAAGTACGACGTACGGTACGATTACGAAATAAATACCGCGCGGTTTGTTTGACGCCGGAAAGAATACCGCGCAGGTATTTATGACGGCCACGATTGAAATCCAAATTTGATCGGACGGCCGCGAAGGATGCCGAGATCGCGGCGTACGATTTTGGCGGTTTGCGATCACCGCCACATTAAGTGACACGTGGTAACACTACATTGGATTGCGGCAACTCCGGAGATTACGGGAACAAATCCGGATATGACACGTGTCGACATTTTTGCCATGTCGTACAATGGCCGTACATAAAGTACACCGGCACCTGTACTTTTATGTACGATACAGTAATTTGATTGGTGCCGTACTTCAGTAGATAGAGTTTTAGAGAGGGAATAGGACTTAGATAAATTTTGGGTAGGCAGCTGCCTCTCCCAGAGAGCACCCTGTATAAATGGCAAACTTTGGCCAGCCATAACTATTAATTTACTTGACCATTTTCAGTGATTCTTTTTGCTGCGGACTCAGGGGAGTCCAGGCTACACAGGGGTGTAGTCGGTCAGAGTTTTTGTCTGCCAGGGTGGCTGCATTTATAAGGGAAAGTCAAAGTGGGTGAATGTGTCCAAATCTCATATTCTAACTTTGCATTCTGTGGTGGAACAGAGCACACAGAAAGTGTTATTTCACAGGGGTGAATCTATATTGGGATTGTGACTGTCAAGGGGTCAGTCATTTGGGTTTATATTAACTTGGAGTCGGCACTATCTAGATTAGCTTCTTTTGGATCTGCATACTCTGAGGGCCAATGGAGGTCTCAGAGTTTCAATCCAGATATATCCCAGACCGGTAAGAAACTCATCAAGTTTATTATTCCAATGTCGAGGCGCCTGTTTCAAACCGTAAAGGGATTTAATCAGCCTGCATACCTTACTCTCCTCTCCTTCCTCCACAAATCCTTCGGGTTGTCGCATGAAGATCTCCTCTTCCAATTCTCCACGCAAAAAGTTTGTCTTGATGTCCATCTGGTGCACTTCCATGTCTTCAGCTGCTGCTAGACTGAGAAGTATGCGCATGGAGGGAAATCCGACGACCGGGGCAAAGGTTTCTTCGTAGTCAATTCCCTCCTTTTGTGTAAATCCCTTTGCCACTAATCTGGCCTTGTAGCGCTCGATTGTGTTATCTGGGTTCAGTTTTAATTTGAAAACCCACTTACAACCTATTGGTTTTCAATTAGGTGGACAATCCACCAGCTCCCAAGTATCGGCTGCCATAATTGAGGCCATCTCCTCATTGATGGTTGTCTTCCACCGGTTTCTTTCAGGACAAGTCATCGCCTCTCCATAAATCTGAGGTTCATCTTGATGAGATAATTTTGTTACCTTGTTATTAACCTGTTTTTCTTGCAATCTTTTGCTACTTCTCCTCCCCCGCTCAAAATCTGAGGCCGGAATAGATGGTTCTCGTGGATTCTTTCGAACAATCTCGGCTTCTCCCCTATCCCTTGATTTCGAATCAATTTCCACCACGTCTTTCGCTTCGGGTAGAGTTGCAATAGATGCATCTTTCATACTGTTAGGAAGACCTCTAATGACCAAAGCATCTTGATGAAATTCACGAAAGGTACCACCAGCACAAGCATGAGCATCAATAAGAGCTCGAAAGTTATCGGTATACTCGACCATCGTTCCCTCCGAGTATTTGTAGTCTTAGATCTTTCCTGCCAACAAAAGTTATTCTTGAACGTTCGCCTTCTCATAAGACTCTTTAAGAGATTTCCAAATATCAATCGCCTTTTTCATTTTGATTCGTGACACAACCACGTTTTCGAGAGACATAGTTTAACGTATTTCGAGCATGTGAATTCTTTTCTTTAAGAGATTTCCAAATATCAATCGCCTTCTTCATTTTGATTCGTGACATAACCACGTTCTCTTAGAGAAATATTTTAAGAGTATTTCGAGCATGTGAATTCTTTTTCGCCCAAGTTGGATCATATTCATAAAGTGATCCATCTAGAATCTCCATTAAACTTGCAGATTCAAAGTACGACTCAACCATATCCGCTTAGTAAGCATATTTCTGCCCATTAAAGATAGGGATTCTTGAAAACAGGCCCATAACTTGTTGTTCTATGACTACTCTTACTAGTGGAGCTGCAGCACTAGTTGTCAAAGTAGACATGTTTTTCAACATTAGCTAACAAGAATCCTACCAAACAACATTTTTTTGAACACTACATAATCACACTCACAACTCGAATTACAACCAAAATTAGCATACAATTAGGTCACCATGCACACTTTCAATTCCCAATATTGCAACATAAAAGGTCTAGTAAACCATAAGATATCGAAGCTGGAAGTTTCCCAAAAATTGCCTCTAAGTTTCCATATTCTCAAAACTGAATGATTAAATTTTTTCTAAGTCCTAAACTTTATACACTGAGAGTATGTCTGATCTAACTGACTAATCAACAACTAACGCTTGGCGCTATCGTACTGCACTACAAAATGATAAGGTACCGGAATTGTACGTCATTGTTGTAGAAATTAAATGTTATTATAGTATTTTCTAGGTTTTGTAAAATGTAGAAAAGAAGCAGAGGCAGTCTGCCTCTAACTCCTTTCTTCTAGCTCCCACACTTGTCGTAGTCACTGAAAGTTGGAGAGGGAGATAGAGCCATGGCCACCTATGCTATCCCGACGGGGATATATATTAGATTAGTATATTTTACCAAAATAGATTTGACGGGCCCAAGATTTGAACCGGGTACCTACTGTCCGTCAAAGTAGCTGGTAGCCGGTAGCCTTAGCCAACTAGTCTAAACCAGAGATGTATGATATAGCGTATGATAGTTATTTAAATGTTTACACATCGGCTATCTTCATTTTCAACGGGATATTTAGACATAGATACAGTTTGTAATGTATGGCGTACGGCACATCCGAAACGGATACCGCGCATTTTGTTTCAAAGGCGAAACAAATATTGCGCAAGTATTTATGACGGCCACGATTGTAATCCGGCTTGATCGGACGGCCACGAAGCATGCCGAGATCACGCAATAGGTTTTTGGCGGTTTGCGGTCGACGTCACATCAATCGCCACGTGGCACAATCACATTGGATTACGGCATCTCCGGGGATTCCAGGAACGAATCCAAAAATGACATGTGCCGACTTTTGGCCATGTCGTACAATGGCCATACATAAAGTACAACGGCACATGTACCTTTATGTACGATACACTATTATGAACAGTCAGTTGTTCACAAATGCTCGCTTTTAATTCCGTCTGTCCGATCCTACGATTTCGCTCGTTTGATAGTCAACGCGTGTATGTTGTTGTTGGGGCTCTTCCGCAATATTTGCTTAAGTCTTAGATACTAATGCGAGTCCTTGTAGACGTACAAAATACTGTGCTACTGTAACACTAATAAAGATAAGTATTACAATCAGGCTTAGACAAAAAATATTCTAAGTCCTAAAATCCTCCTCACACTCTTATCTGTGGAGATCAAAGCTTTAATTTCAACAGGTCTTTGGAAGGCATTGAGAATCGCCAAAAGAGAACAGGCAATGGGATTCCTTCCAAACACAACGGCCGCACTAGGTATTTTAGACCTCCAGAGGTGCAGCTTAATCGGGCAAAGTATGGATCTAAATGCAATCACATGGGTAATCAAACATGCTCTTGCCTTTTCCAGTCTACAATATTGAGAGTCTCGTGATCTATACCTTCAACCTCCTCAATTGTTGGTAATGCAAGCGACTTTGCAGCTAAAGAGGTGGAGAGTGAGGAGAAAAATCACATTCCGCTCCAGTGACTTTCCCCATTGGGGGGGAGAAACGTCTCCGAAAGAAACAGCTTAGCGGAAGTTGTCAGCAGTATTGTCCTAGTCGGAGGGGTAAAAGCTAGTCGGAGGGGTAAAAGTAGACCCACAGGTAGGATTGGAATTCAACCTCACTAGCTGGGGTAGACCACCGAAGGCCTACGCTATTGTTGAACCAGGGAAAATGGATTGGACCTTATGGGAGTAGTTGGACCCCCAACAGAAGGCCCGAATATCAAAACTATTAGCAAAAAACCAACAGATGTTCTCCTGGTCAGATATAGATGTCGACATCTACAAAAGAACCCCTTTCCAAATTGATTTGATAGACGAAACGTCAATTTTTTGGCAGAATCAGTATCCTCTCAGTTTGAAGGAAAAGGAATTCATCACGGCTAAAGTCGAAACCTTGGTGGACGCTGGATTGACTCAAGAGAGTACCGAACTCCATGGGTTTGCTTCCCCAACAATTCTCACTCTTGAGAAAGACACATCCGAGAAACGGTAGATTGGCGTATGTGTGGGGACTATCGTATGCTAAATACTGCCACAGTTCTTGACCAGTATCCGATGGCGACTCCGGAAGAGATTTTTGACTCTCTTGCTAGGGCCACCATTTACTCCACCCTGGACATGAACAACCGGTTTCACCATATTGCAATTGAACTAAAGCACCGGGAGATAACAACATTTTGGGCTTGGTCCAAATTGTATGAGTGGCTTTATATGCCATTTGGACTGAAGAATGCACCGGCTAAATTCCAACTGGCCATGGAGGAAGCTCTCCGGAGAATCGATTTGGCTCGGTGTTACATTGATGATGTCATCATCTTCTCCAAGACCTTTGAGGAACACTTAGAGCAAGTTCAAAATGTCCTCTGGGCCCTTCAGGTAGCAGGTTTGAAATGTCACCCGGGCAAAGGTAATTTTGGTGTTCAAAAAATTATTTACCTCGGACATGAGGTGACCCACGTGACAATGGGCCCCCATATGGTCAAGGTGGCAGCCCTTGACGCTTTTCCTCTACCGCATGACATCTCATCCGTTTGCACATATCTTGACCTTGCCAACTACTATCGGCGGTTTATCCTCGAGTTTAGTAGTCACACCCAGCCTCTGAATCAGTTACTTCGGAAAGACTAAGAATGGCACTGGGGTGAAGAGGAACAGGTCCCCTTCCAGTTCTTCAAGGACACTTTGAAGCATCACCCCGTGCTCTAGATTCCTGGTCACCAAAAACCTTTCTTTCTTTACACTGATTCGAGCAGGTTTGGATTGGGAGCAGTGTAAGCTCAAATAGATTACGCTGGGGCTGAGTATGTGGTGGCTTACGCCATCAGAAGCAATAACCGAGCGGAAGGGAATTATAGCAATTACCATGGAGAGCTCTTTGCAAGTGTTTGAGCCATTCAGCATTTCCGACCCTATTTATACGCGATCCATTTCACTCTCATTACCGACCATTTACCCTTGAAATGGATTATGGAGAAATGTAAATTAACCGGCAAACTCGCCAAATGGATTCTGATGTTACACGAATATGATTTCGGTATCATCCACCGGGCAGAGGAAATCCACGAGAATGTCGACTGACTTAGTCGGAATCTGGATCTCTCTACTCTGGATTCTACCGGGGCTATGCACGATGAGGATCCACAGATCAGTCTAGGACTCATTCGAGCATACTCATTCGAGCATGTTCCGCCTTCATCTGGCTTCCTCGGTGTGGGGGGGAACAGTCTACTTTTGCGGCATATGTGGAGGGTAAGGCCCCCATAAGAGCTAGACGTATTGATATCAAAATGACCCCAACTCTCTACAATCCATCCTGTAGGGGTCGCCTCTTCCCCACTTCGCTAGAGCTCAATTGTCCCGAGTACACACGTGGACAACGGCATATTACTGGGACCGAGGCATCCTCCTTCGAAAATGGGCGGACGGAAAGAGGAAAGTGTTTCCCCCTCCCTCAAATCGAGAAAATGTGATCACCCATCTCCATCACCAATGTAGACACTTCAGGCAGAAGCGGACCACCTCTTTGGTTACATGATCTCATTGGTGGCACGGGCTGCGGACCCAAGTCAACGGAATTGTACAGACTTGTTCCTCCTAAGATAGAGTGAAAGCGGCTTTTGACAAAAAAGGCAGAATTGAGCATCATTCCCTTCCCATCCAAGGAATGTTTTATCGATAGTCTCTCGATCTTTTGGGGCCTCTTCCAAACAGCAGACCAGGGAACCGCTTCCTGCTGGTTATGATCAAACATTTTTCAAAATGGATAGAGTTGGTGGTTTTGCCCCGGAAGGAGTCCAAGTCAATTGCCGATGCATTTTTGCACACGATGTTGTCGCAATTTGGGGCGCCAGCAGAGGTTCTTACCGACCAAGGCTCCGAATTTGCCGGAGAAATTTCCAACCATTTTGAAAAATGCCTCATCCACCATCGGCTTACCAGTCATGACTATCCACAAGCCGAGGGTTTGGCCAAAAGGTGTGTACAGAGAGTGAAGCGGTCACTACGGAAATATGTAATCGAAGAAGATTTGGGGGAGTGGGAGAGAAGGGTGCCTTGGATTGCTATGGGTTATTGGTTAATCCAGCAAGCTTCCCTCGACTCTTATAGCCCTTACTTCATCTTATGTGGACAACATCCCATCGTTCCCGTAGCTGCTTCGCCCCAAGCCGTGGTGTTTTCGAAATGGATGACCAGGGGACACTCGAAAATTGATTGCCGAAAGAAGCTAAAGTATTCCATCGAGGGATACCTCTTGCCATGAGAAATTCACAGGCGGCTCAACAGCGGGATCAACTGTGGTATTCTCAATGCCGGAGCGGAAATTATGTGCCACGACAACGACAATATATGCCTGGGGACTTTGTACATAGGATGCAACAAAAGAATGACACGTTGGATATTTCTGCCGGGCAGGTAACTTAAAATAGGTAGAGGATTCTAACAAGGGATTTCTTATCTTAGAAGGGAAGGATGGCCGGAAAATTAAGGAGAATCAAATCAATGTAGCCCCTTACCATCTTCGAGGATTGGAGGACCAACCCACTTTTCACCAAACTTACTTTGCCGACCCTCCTTACTGTTCCTCAGACTGTAATCTGTCCTCCCCGCTGGGCAACGTCTTCGTCTGCGATCAATATAGCTAGTGTTGGCATCAATCATGTCTTCCCACATCTTGGGAGCCACCCCCCCACCCTCAATCACTTGGTTCTGCGGGCGCTGCGAATTGGGCGGGTAATTAATTCATGTCTTAGTCACGATTGACTAAGAGGGGTGGAAATTGAGATCTCATCCCGATTACCAAAACCCACCCTTTTTTCCCGACCAGGTGGGTAAAAAAGGGGGAGGGGGTATCTTTTTCACCTTCCCATGCATTCATTTCCATTTCCTATCGAACTATCTCCCATACTTTACAAGCATTTCCACAGGAGGGATGGAAGGCAGAAATAGGCATTATCACCACAACAGGAAGCATCCGCATTTGGGGTGATTTGTAGGACTCTGGTGCAGACTATTTCTGGATGCGTGCCTCATTCCTATGTTTCCCTAGCACGCACGACAGCTGTCAAGCTCGTGTGCGTATTCGACACACCTTTATTTACCCACGATTTTCGGGCCTCTGACTACCCCGTACGGTCATCAGAGTACGAAAAAGGGAGTGCACCAAACAAAATAAGATTCTGATATTCCCCAAACTAAGAGGAACAAACTTTATTTCGCGCATAATAGAGGCCAGATGACATAGTTATTCCGTTTGAAAGATTTTAATCCTCTTACATGCGACTAGTTACCACCAGCACTACAAAGGGGTACATTATGGAACGCCACGTAACTTTCCGGATTTTCATCTAGATTAGGCTGTTAAATGTCAATAGGAATTTACTTTTGGTCCAACTGACTCTCGGTCCATTAATTACACTATGTCAAAGTTTGGCTTTTCCGCGTCATTTTGAGTACTTTGTCTTATAATAGTGGAACGAATTTTGACTTTCAACCGCCCGCCCTCCCTCCTTTCTCCCACTCCCCTCCACTCTTCCTCTCAATCTGCCTTTCGCGATCATTTAATCCCACTCTCTCCCTTTCTTTACAACCCTCCCAATCGTCCTCTTTCGATCATTCTCACGAATAAAATAGCCTATCACGCTTACTGTCAATTTTCATCTCTCTCTTATTTTTGCTCTTCCACCCTCCTTCCCCCAATCTCTACACTCAAAGTCTCACCCTTACCATATCTCTTGCTCCCTATCTCCCCTTAAGTTTGCCCCTTTCCCCCCCCTTGTCTCTCTCTACCTTTGCCTCTCTCTCTCTCTCTCCCCCTCCCCCTCTCCCCCTGCCTCCTCCCCACTCCCTCCCCCCCCTCCCTCCCCCCCCTCTCCCTCTCCCCCCTCCCCTCTCCCTCTGCCCCTCCCCTCTCCCCTTCTCTCCCTCTCACTCTCCCTCCCCCTCTCCCCCCTCTCCCTCTCCATCTCTTCTCTCTCCCTCCTAACCCCCTTACCCCTCTCCCTCCCTCACCCTCTTCCTCTCCCCTTTTGAGATTCAGAAAAAGTTGCCATAAGATCGATCAATTACAATAACAGAGGATAAGGAAAATATCTCTCTATATAAGAAGACAAGCTTAATTACTGAACAAGGAAGAATATAGATAAAATCCACGACAAAATAAGCACTCGGTGCAAAAATAGCAGTAAAAAGAAATTGGAGAGAATCATTTAGTCGATTGAGTATAAGGTTTCAATGTCATGCAATAACTCATTTTATATGTGTGAATGACGTAGGTACTACATTACTTGTGTTTCACGTAAAGAAATAAAAACCTAGCGTGTGAACTACGTCATCAAATCAACGATCACAAAATATACTCAAAATTTGCAACGACTTCAGTTGTCGTACAATACAAGTAGACGACACGCTTCACCAAATCTTGAGGTCTACGCAAAGTATAAGTCCTACAAGTTATACTCAGAGAGTTCACTACTAAATGTACGGAGGCATACTAACCGTACGGTATCTACCATTTACCTAAACTATTGTAAGTATACCCGAATAGTTCAAGGTATGTCAGACTGAACAAATCTACACTAATAAACTAATTAGCAAAAAGACAAAAACCTATGTTGTACAGAATATTTACACCGACATCTCCACAATATTTGTACGTCAAAAACCAAGCTACCACTAAGCAACCACTAAACAAATATCATTACTCAGAATCTAAACAATTCATAGTATCCGCAGCTGCGACAGCTGCTTTATCCGTACAGATCATATCAAATTATCCGCAGCTGCGTTGACATGTCTGCATCGCTGCTGCTCCGTACCGGCAGTGCGTAATTATCCAAAATAAATGCAGTTGCATTGTCGTGTCAGCGTCGCAGCTGCGCCGTATTGGCGGTGCCTATTTCAACATTTCGTTTACTCCACATCGGATCACTTCGCGATCCGCCATCCATTTGTCAATACTTATTCACGCCACTCAATGAGTCTTTTACGTCACTTAAATTATATTCGTTCGTTTGCTCCCCCAATCCATGAATCCATTCAAACCTCCACATTTAATTCCATTGCGCACAAATTGTCACAAACGCACAAAATGTCGCGTACGCACGAAACAAACTTTTCAAAACAACAGGGACTATCCCGATTTTAACTTCCTTGGTGTATTTAAACGGATCTTTGGATTTTACTTCATCGATAACTACAATGTGTTTGGCTAAGATTATATATTTTCTCTTTAGATCATACATCGGATATCTCTTGCTATCTTCATCATATCTGACTCAGTATTTGTTCGTTTGTGCCGTTTAAATGGAATAGTCGCTAAGGAATTGTTTGTTAATCTATCACACCCGTCACCTGTAAAGACTCTCTATCACCTTAGTGGATAAGGTGACAGACTAATGTGGTCAATATAGGGCCCAAGATCAAATCTAGGCTAGGTCAACCATTTTGGTAAATTGAGTTATGTTTTTTGTATGCTTGAGCTTGTTAGTCTGAGCCCGAGCCTACTAGTTTGAGCCTATGTGATTGGCTGCCGTGGCTTTCTCTCTCTATATATCTCTCTGAGAGTCTACGATTGTTTAACAAGTAAAAGGGAGAGAGACAAGATATAAGTTATCTTTTTCAACATTCTTCCCTTGTTGTCTTTTGTTATCCGAACATTGATTGCCCTCGGTGACGGGCTCATCCACGTATTTCCAAACTCAAATGTTTGTGGGTTGTACTACTTCAAGCGTATGTTTTTCATCCTGCGGTTTGCGCCATCCACGATGCTCGCGTCGCTCAATGACGATAAGGGGACGTAGTTGTCGTTGCTCTCGTCACTCATATTCTTTTTTCCTTTTGCAATCTCCCTCCTCTTCTCTAACCTTTTCCGTGCCTCACTTCCCCCACTTTCTTTCCTCGTCACCTCCTTTTCCCCTTCTTCCTCGCCTAATTACGCCTCCCCTCCCCCTCCTCACTCAATGACTTCCCTTCTCTCTCGACCACACCTTCTTCCTCCTCGCTCTCATCAAAAATCATAACTTTCCGTTTTACTCTCCTCCTCCTCCTCTCTACTCTTTCTCGTGCCTCACTTCCCTCTCCATCATCGCCTGACGCCTCCTCTTCCCCTCCTTTCTCACCCAATGCTGCTTTACCCCCTCCCTCCTCATTTAATGTCTTTTCTTCCCTACCATAAACACCTTCTACCTCCTCCGCCCTACTCACCTCAACCGATGCATCCTTTTCTTTCCCTTCCATTTTTCCTCCTTCATAGCCAATGGCTAGCAAGGTTGCCGCCTCCCGTTGCCTTGCTAACTCTTTGGCAGTAGCCATATCAAGTGGAGGATACTGACGGCTTTAAGCTATGACAGCACGTGGGCGCCTACTTGGTTGGTCGCGGCCCTCCATAGCTAAGCCTTACAGACGAGTGTAAAGAGGCGGCCCTCCATAACTAAGCCTTAAAGACGAGTGTAAAGAGGCGGCCCTCCATAACTAAGCCTTAAAGACGAGTGTAAAGAGGCAGTGAGGAAAAAGCGGCTGCCAAAAATGGAGGAAAAAACAACAAATTTTTGACCTAAAACGTCTTTTCTAACTTATAAGGAACATTTAAATTGAAATTACTTCAATTTCATACATGGTATACGTATATGAAGTAGTGGAGGATACCGACGGCTTTAAGCTATGAGAGCATGTGGGCGCCTACTTGGTTGGTTGCGGCCCTCTATAGATAAGCCTTATAGACGAGTGTAAAGATGCAGTGAGGAAGAAGCGGCTACCAAAAATGGAGGAAAAGACAACAAAATTTTGACCCAAAACGTCTTTTCAGACTTGTAAGAAACATTTAAACTGAAATTACTTCAATTTTATGCATGGTATACGTACATGAAGTATGGGCAACGACAGAATGATGTTGTCGCCTCCTCGATGCTTCGCCCATTCCTTTAATAGGGCGACGAAAGGAAACGATGTGGTCGCACGTTTCATTTATTTCGCGATTTAACATTGGGTGTCTTCCCATGTTTGATGCTTTTTAAATATTACATTTAATTGACGACAAGATGTGGAACCAGCACGGTCAATTTTTTGAAAACTCCCAACGTTGAGGCGACGATGCATTATGGTCGCCAGTTCGATTTCTCTTACCTTGATTTCTCTTACCTTGTGGTGACGCTCCAAACTCCTTGTGGTGACGCTCCAAAGTAGTCGCATGTCAAGGCATTAGTCGGTCACAACAGTGAGGCGACGACACAATGTCGTCGCGCGTCTAATGGTTTGCACTCATAGCAAAAATTGCAACGGGAGGCAACATTGTCGTATTCAACGACGTTACACAACCACCCCTCATAATGACACGAGGTGAGTGGGGGGGGGGAGAATGGGGCGAAAACAAATGCACAAAATGAGGGAGAGGTAATAATATGGCATATTCATATGTTAAATTAAACAAGAAACAATGGGAGCGAGCAGCACACAATGTAGGCAACTAGGGTTAGCTATATAAAGGCAAGGAGGAATGGTAATAACTCTTACTTTGTGACATACACCTTCGTAAAATGTTCCGTAGACTTTTTAAAGGTCCTTCAGATGAGCCAATCCTCTCCGTTTGCATGGCAATCATCGATCTTTGAACTGATTACTAAAAGTCGAGTATTTTTTATTGAAACGTATTGAATTTTGCGGTTCGACACCGGGACATTCCCGTAATCCTTACGCGGTGAGTCTAATTCGCCGGTTGTATCGCCTTCTGCGAGGGTCTTCGCGTTCGGTGATCTCGTTTCTTCACTCCGAGGTTCGTGTCCTTGGGTTTCGCTCCACTCCATCTCCTTTTCAACCCGAGATGGGTCAATTTCAGCCACAACTTTGTTTTTTGCCGCCAAAAAGGTATCAATGGGCCACATATTTCCAGTAAATAAGTAAGCCTTTTGGGCAACAAAGGATATAAAGCAAAATATAAGGATGTAAAAGCGAAGGTAAATGGAGAATGCGGAAAGACAGTGCCATTGTTGGAGTGAACGACAAACATATTTACGAAGTGAAGAGAAAGTCTTGGGACATAAAAGAGGGAAACCTTTTCCCAAACTTTCGGTGATCAAATATTGAATTTTAATATTTTGTTTGACAATTAATTATTCAAATTTGAAAAACGGGACAGTGAAAGTGGGAAAGATTCAAAATTTGCATCAGTTTTGGGTGAAGGAGTATACACGTGGTAGGCGATGGACGTTTTTCATGAAAGAGACATGGTAAATGCAGCAGCGCATTGAATGTACGGATCATGTTTAGAATGGCAACAGGTAAGACAGACGGTCTCGGTTAGGTCGTTTAGAGCCATAATGTTTGCGTGGATATGAAATCGGCCACGTGTAATTTTGGACGACCAATGTCATTACACGTTATAAGAGTAGGTTGTTAAGTTTGTACCTTTTTGACCCATTTAGAATAAACATTTACTCTAAACACGTAGGTTAATATTCGATGCGTAAAATCTTGAAAGAATCTTCGAACGCAATGTCAAAATGCAATATCTGTACCAGCGGAGGTAATTAATGACTAGTACAGAGCGCATTAAATGTACTACCCAAAATTTCAAAACGCAGCGACATAAAGGCGACGGCAAACTTTGATGGTGGGAGCGTGACGAGATAATTTCGGCGGATTCGCAACCACCCTGGCAGAAGGCACATGGCCCTTGCGACGTGTACGCACATATGCGCTCGCCCATCGTGGATGTTTATTTCCTTTTCCACCTGTATTCGAGAACTGTCCTCTTTGTGCACGGTCTTAACAAACCGTAGGGTTGGTGACGTGGCGTCATGGATAAAAAGAATGACTAAATCCGACGGTCCTAATTTACGCCTACAACCTTGGAAGATTTTCTGAAATGATGTTTTCGTCGAAAAAAAATAAAAACTGTACTAACCTGTACGAAACGGTACGGTCGTCAGTAAAAACCCCACTTTTTCGCTAATGGAAGTCTACCCTAAGATATTCTTAAACGTTTCTTTTTGCCATAATGCCATCCCTTGACCTTCGTGGAATGGATTTAAGGTTAAAAAATTTAAAACATTAGAGCAAAGTTCGTACAGTGATATAATATGCATGTACAAATATCAATTTGCGTACGCTTATTACAAATCCTAATTCTCGTCCGTACAGATGTATCGTTCAGATTTTGCGCTTGAATAATCTTTGACGATTTTCAGCGTTCGGACGCAATATTCCGTAAACAAAGCTACTAATACACAACCTGATGGAGTTGCTCCGAATGGTGCTGGTGAAATCCGTGCTGTTGCCGGCGCCACCTGCTGGTTGGACCGAAAAAAAAGTGCAATCGTCCAAAGCTGGCTCAAAGTGGGTTGTTGCGGGTGTATGGATCGTTTTCTTTCCGAATGTCGCGCCGATGCACGCGTCCACATTTCTTTAGCAAAAACATCTACAAGTCGATGTGATTTTCATTTGAAATCGATCCACATGAAACCGGTTTTGCCAAAACATATAGGGAATTGCTAATCGCAGTGACAATTTTTGCCAGTTTGCAAAGTCAGAGTTGTTCGACAGATTGACCGTCAAATCTTAACTCAGCGGTAAACAGCTTGTACTAATCTGTACTTAAAATGTACAATTTTTGACAAGCTGACGTAAGTATCTGCGCGCATCAAAAATTGTCACTGCGATTAGCAATTCCCAATATATATTTGCGTATTTTTTAGTCACAAAAACAACAGGCTTCGTCCCTTTCATTCTAATTTTAGTGATCAGCGTGGACAATATCCATTCGTTAACAGGCAATATTATCAGCTCTAAATTATGTTCAGGAGCCACAGAGAAACCGGCACAAACGTACTGTGACTTTATGTGACGCTGCTGTGACTAACGTGAACTTCGTGGAAGGCTCTGTAACGTATTCAATTACAGGCTAACGTAAACTGCCAGCTTCCAGGAAGCTTCGGTGTAGTACAAGCTGAACTTCTGAAGGTAACACAGAGAATTAGGGTACGCCCCCATGTAATCGGTACTTTGATAAAGAATTTTGGACTGTAGAGAGGATACTCCGTACTACTTTGAAGAGCGTCCCTATGTGCGAAAATGAAATCGGAACTTTGGAATGTGACGGTTGTAGACGTACGTACAACTTGTGACGATTGAAGACGACTACGAAACTTCCGACGATT
Organism: Zygnema cylindricum; assembly: GCA_037447655.1. NCBI lineage: Eukaryota > Viridiplantae > Streptophyta > Zygnematophyceae > Zygnematales > Zygnemataceae > Zygnema > Zygnema cylindricum. The sequence continues at coordinate 236,673 of JBBHKE010001556.1, forward strand.
AGGGAATGTCCCCATGTGCATAAGTAAGGGTTTTTTTCTGTCGTTTTGCTGTAAAACTCAGCGCCGTACTGCCTAAGTTCCAACAGTACGAAGGAATCGTAAATTTGTAGAGTACAATTTGCGTCATCCTCTAACTTACGATGTACAAAAAATTGTCGTCTTGTGTTTTTCGACCCACTTTGACGACAAAAAACGTCATCTACAACCTTATCTTTAAAACACATGCGCGATGTGTTTTAAAACTAGGGATTTTCTATAAAAAAATAGTAACATATATTCGCACGTGTCGTAATATTTGAAAAAAATCATACGATTTCTAAGGACATAAAAATACAGAATTCGCTATTTTTTGTCTGTTTGTATTCCAATACGACAAAGAAAAGTAAACAATTTGTTTGGATTTGTCCGTTTTCGTCCAGTACGGATTTCTTTTTTGCAAGGGACTTCAAATTCTGATGCCATTTCACTTCGACCGGACAGGAGTTGCAAAGGCAAAACGCCTCCTCTTCAACCGTGAAACAACACAGGTTGGAATGCGGTACGTCTACAATGTCACGGTAAGACATGCGACGTCACAAGCAGTTCCAAAAATTATCGTGCGACCACAGATTGTAGACGGTGACAACCGTCACAGGTATTGTTGACGTATACAATCGTCACATGCGTAAGTTACGATTTCGTCATTACAGACATTGGGACATTTGAAAACCGAGTCCGGCGGATCCGCGCTAATATATAAAGTAAGTTCGCTAAGTTACAAGTACATGGGGACAAACACTTAGTGACGCCAACAAAAACAACGACAATTGTAGACGTCTAGATTTTTGTGAAATCGTAGATGTTTAGGGTTTGGTCATTTGGTGATATTGTGACATCACGCTCACTTGTGACAACATCGACGTCACTGATTCAATAACTTTCTGCCATGGTTTTCCGATTTCGTTTTTTCTACTTTCCTCGCTCGACTTGCCATTAAAAAAAAACCTAAAAATTGTCAAAAATAATATTTTTAAATTATCTTTCATTTTATACCAATATTGTCGTGTCTCATTCTAAGAAGTGTGAGATAAAAGCGATGGTGTGAGAGGGAGAGGGGAGTGGCGACGACGGCGAAAAATTTTGCAAGGGACCCCATGAATAAAAGTGGAGGTCCGAGACCCCTGCATAATTTTTTCCCTACATGGACGTGACTGTCACGGAGGAAAATAGCGAGGAATCTCCCTCGTCCTAAAATTTTCACACTCTTGGAGCGCGTGCGTGGGTCATTTTTCATTCGCTGTTTGGGCGGTACTTGAACTAAAATCACCCCCTCGAGGTGATTTTGGATTAAGTTTTTTTTTGGGCTGGATTCTCTTGCCCGGGGGTCGAAAAGGGGAAAACGCCAAAATGTGTTCACATGACGACAATTACGCCGTACATCCAAAGTATGAATTGACGTTTACTTCACTTTGGTAAAAATGATTTTCTCGTACGGCTAAAGTTTTTGTCAAAGTTCCCTGAATTTTAGGGCAAAAAGACAGAGAAAAGTAGATACTTTAATACATGGGGACGTACCCTTACACTCTTCGTGTTTATCAGACTTCTTCATCAAATGCTAACGGCGAAAATGTGAACAGACTTCTGCCGCTATTGGTAGGACCGGGTTCAAATAGTGGCCGCGCTTATTTTTGTCAAAGTTTGTTTGGCTGCTCATGCAATCTGACACAAAGCCATGGCCGCCTTCTCTCTCTATCTCTCAACATCACACGAATGCAAAAAATAAAAGTACAGACCATCTACAAAAGACAATTTTCACATTCAGCATTGCACGACATAAAAAAACAATATATTAAAAAAAGATCAATCGTATTAATCCAAAGAAAAATACATCTTTTTCATCTATCTCTACTCCAAATCCTCTTCCCCTACATCAACGTCCATGATGTCTTCATCCGAACTCTCTTCCCTACCTCCCCTTCCTCTTCTGGAAGAGAGGATAGTAAAAAGTTTGGGGAGGAGGAGGGTAGGATATAGGGAAGCAGCTTCCTTGTTGTTTCGTTTTCAAGATTCCATAGCGGCTTCTTTCAAAATAAATTGAAGAAGACGCCTGTACATTTTTCAAACTTACCGTGCGAAAATATTGTGACGGTTCAACGTCCCTTTTCGAAAATGTCCGTATATTTTCGATGAACTGACGTTCAGGTTTCGTGATATTTCTGTTCAATTATTTGGATAAATAGTACTAATAACTGCTACACATATTTTCCTCGAATTCCGTACATTTTCGTAAAAAGTCGTACATTTTACGGGCAATATAGTACTCGTAACATAAATTGGCCGTTCAGTTTACCGAACAGAAAGTACAACGCGTTTTTTTGCGATTTTTTCAACTGTCACGAATTATACGTTTCAATCGTAAAAATTGAAAAATCGCACGATTTCAACAACTATGCGTTTTTTAGTTCGAAACATTTGAATGTAAAACCAGTCAGTGCGTTTTGCCGGCCGCGAAAAACCGTCCCTTCGCGATATGTAATGTTTCCAAACTTATAGCGACTCCCATTGGCCGATATCCTCTCAGGATTGGTTAACTTTAACGACATTCGCCCGTACCTTCACCGTACTCTCCCAGGAGCGGAAATTTCAAATTTGAACGTGATTGGCCCAACACCCCGAGGAAAGAATGTAAGAAAATATTCTCGCGTTCAAAATATGGCAAATGGACGGCTCAGATTACGTATCCATGCTTCCGGTAAAATAATCTGAAAAAAATGTTACTGTAGCTTTTTGTTTCCAGACGAGCGGTTGGTCCAAACGGCCGTCTTGACGGCGACGTTTTTTTGCAGTCGGGAAAAAAATTGTCGGCATTGCCCACCATTTGCCGACACAAATTTTTCACACCTCCGTATTTTAAATAGAATACGCACGCAAAGTCTGGAATTTTGTTTTACACTATCTAACAATTTTTTGCCCGGAAAATTTCAATAATTTACACCCTGAATCGTTATTACTTATTAGCGTATAGAAGTTATTAGTGTAAAGAAAAAATTAGCGTCATTAATTCTAATTTAGTGCCAGGAGACGTGGCAGATTATGGTCCACTTCCTTAAATAGTGCAATATATTTTATTTAAGGTATCAATGTCAAAATTTTGGGGTGCCGATAGCGTACACAAGGCTTATAGTAATAACCATAGTTCAAAAGTAGGTGACCGTACGCCCATACAATATGCCTATTGTATGCAAAACATACAATATGGCCTTAAGACCCATATTGTATTGGCCACAAAATGAAATAAAATAGTAACAGGGTTGAGTTGCGCATGGATCGATAGAGAATTAAACGTCATGCCTAAATTTGAAAAAAAAATCGGACAAAAAAAACTTTTTCTGTGAGTTTTGAGCGACTTTTAATTTAAACCGTCAGATTCGGATGATCTGACGGTCGTTGATGAAAGTAACGATCTAAGAAGATCACACGAAAAGCCCATAACACAACTTACGATAGGACTATCGTCAGATTCGGACGATCGGACGGTCGCTGATCAAAGTAGCGATCTAAGAAGATCACATGAAAAGCCCATAACACAACTTACGCTAAAGGCGGCCTACAAAAGGCCTACCAAAAAACGCCTACTTTTGAACTATGGTAATAACGATTCACGGTGTACCTCCCGCTTCTGACCTTTTCGATTCACAATCATAGTTCAAAAGTAGGTGAAAGTAGGCCCATACAATATGCCTATTGTATGCAAAACATACAATATGACCTAAAGCCCATATTGTATTCGGACCTATTCGGGCCAATTAAAACATTCGGACCAAAAATTGAACCAATTAAAACACATTCGGACCGAAAAAATTATTTACACCGTCAGATTTGGACGATCGGACGGTCACTAATCAAAGTAACGATCTAAGAAGATCACATGAAAAGCCCATAACACAACTTACGATAAAGGCGCCGACCAAAGGCCTAGCATAAAAACGCCTACTTTTGAACTATGTTCACAATAAAACAAAATAAACAAAAAAAAAACTAGTGACGTCGATTATTGAACGAGGCTCCACGCGTCCCTTCCAATAATTCGAACTCGAGGATCTGAAACGTCGCATGGCGGATTGTACGGCGAGGGATGTACGGCCATCCAGGAGTTCAGTTCCGCTTCCGTTCCGTACATGTCGCGAATTCCGTACATGTCACGTGTCGCTTTTTCAGCAGGCGGTGGTGGCGCTTCTGCTGATGAACGTCTGGTGTACGGATGGAGATGAAGACAAGGTACATTTTTTTTTTTTGGGAATAAAAAAAATCCTGAGGATTAAATTTGAAAGAATCCGATGTAATTTTGGGAAATAAAGGACAAAAATTATAGCTTTAGGGGCTTTTTTTTTTAATTTATTTTTATAATTGAATTTTGAGACACTGAGGGGATTAAAAAAAGTGTTGTGAGATTAACAAAATGTCCACCCTATTGGTCATCAAAACCATAAAGTATAACTTTATTTAAAAAGGTCACAAAGGTATAGTGATTCAAAAGAAGATTTTTTATTATTATTGAAATATAGTAATGTCAAAAAACAGTATTTGTGTGTTTTTGATGCACAAAAAACTGGTTTTTGGGCCACAAGGTGACAAAAGTTAACGGCCAATCAGAAACCGCAAGGATTCAGCGCCTTATAAGCGGAATGAAGGATGAGAGATTGGGAGAGAAGTTTCCGACACTGGTGAGTGACGTCACGAAGTGCTTAGTCCCTTTTTTTTTGTGTCTACCCATTATTTGGATTCTTGTGGTGTTGGCAATCACTTTCTTATCATCCCTTTTTTCTTTGTACCCATATGGTTTATCCATCGCGATTATGCGATATAACCTTTCTTTCGTTAATTCAACTGGATTTTGTCCGTTCTGTGTTAGGGAACCAGAATAGCTCAATTGGGCTCGTCTTATGAGGCTAGAAAGAGTGAGAGAGAGAGAGAGAGTCGTCAAAGGACTGACTTGGGGGCAATTTTACATTTTAATGGCATGTCCATGCGAGTGTGGATGTGGATGTTAATGTTAATGTCGATGTTGATGTGGATGTGGATGTGGATGTGGATGTTGCGGTCGATGCGGATGCGGATGTAGATATTTTTGTCGATGTTGATGATGTGGACGTGGACTTGGATGGGAATTTTGATGTCGACGTTGATGTGGATGTGGTCGTCGATGTGGATGTGGATTTGGATGTCGATTTTGTATGGATGTGGATGTTGAGGTCGATGTTCATATGAGTGTTGATGACAATGGACGACTTGTCTCATGGTTGACAAAAAGGGCCATAATAAACAAAGTGCCCTTCAAAGGGTAATTACCAGTGTTGGGTATCGTTAGCCTTTTACCAATAATCGATATGCACCTGTTTGTTTACATACTAATGATATATTCATTGTTTCACTATATCAGTAAGGAGCATGGCAATATTTCACTAATATATCGGTCCGATATGTCAATTAGAAAGATCAACAATAACTTACTTCGTTTTTCTGGTGATATTTTGTAGGGTTTCATTGGTACGACTTTTTTCGTAGTGTTGTGTATCGGTAGGCTCTTGCCGATAACCGACATTTACATTTGATTGACCTACCAATAATCAATATATTCCTTCGATATATCCGTGAGGGAATTATCTCAATAAATTATCGATGTATCGTGACGAATTATCAATAAATATTGGGCCGATAACTATTGACGATAAGCACCCTACTCCGCTTGTCACGATAACTCCGCTCTCATTACGCAATTTATTTTTTTACTACAATTTCGTATTGTGGTACGGACCACCCCCCTCCCCTCCCCCCCAAACGGATGTTAATGGCGATGGTTTTTTTTGGTCCCGGAGCGATGTATCGCGACCCATCACCGTTCGATAACCGATAATATCATTTATCAAAATTATGGCAATAAAAAATTACCCGATACACAACACTACTTTATTTGTATTTCAGTGCTAAACAATCCGTAGTGGACTTTCGTACTTTTGTTCTTGGACTGAATTGTGATATGTGAGGAGACATACTATACATTGTATACAGTAATACTATGAATGCAATATATAATGCTAATGGATAGTCATTCTATACATTTACATATATATCAACAATGGCAAATTTTTAAGCAGCAATATATTGGGCCCCTTGACGTTTGATAATCGATAATATAGGCTACTGGAATTATAGCGATAGGAAATTCACCGATACACAAACACTAGTAATTAAAACACGCATTTAATTATAAATGGCTAGTAATTGCAATAATCGTAAAAAAACATGCATCAATTGTATGGAATTTTCTACGATTACAGTGATTGCTGGCAGTGACGCCTGTAATCCAGAATTGTGTAATTAGTAGTGTTGTGTATCGGTAAAAAAATTATCGCGATAACACCGATACCGATAGTTATCGGTTATCGAACGGTCAGAGGTCCCGATATATCGGTCCGAGACCAACAAATTCCATATCGGCGACAACTTAAAAAAATTTAGTATGCATACATTAGTACTTTATAATATACTGTATTATATTATTGACTTTATATAGCGTGGTATGCCACGTGTAAAAAATTGTTCCGGACGTTGTTTAACTGAAATTTATTACGGACAGCGCGGCACATAAACGTTGACAAATTTAAAATAATTCTTTATAGTTCTAAAATTATAGTACCGAAACGAAAAAAATAAATTACATTGTAAATTTGTAAAATCAAACTTTTTCGAAAACCAGACGAACGGACGAACAAAGCAGACGAACAAATCTGTCAGACTGCCGCCATTAACTGCCATTTAAAAAAAATAACAGTCAAAAGGACATTCTGGAAGGGGTACCCAAGTAAAACCCCCTTAAATTAGAAATAATGAAGGAAATATGGCGATTTTTTACCGAAATCGGGGGGAAGGGGGTCTGCGGCCCGTCCGGGGAATAACACGTACAGTTGAGTGTACTGGCCGTACATTTATCTGTACGGTCCGTACAGATATCGCCGATAGTTATCGATATCGGTGTTATCGCCGATAATAACCAATAAATATCGGGTATTTATCGGCGATAACACCGATAACGATATATCGTACCAATATATCGATTATCGGCTACCAGAAAAAAGGCCCATATCGGTTATTGGCAAATCCTTACGGATACACAACACTAGTAATTAGTTACCCCAAAACTGAAATTATCATAAGGCGTAACATAAAATGAGCGCTACACCGTGATTCGCTATTATTGTTAATAATTTTTTCGCCACTTAAAACATCTTTTCTCCGTACACACTTAACCAATTTTCAATTTGAGACCGCCAATCAGGAGCTGAAAATTTTACCTCTCCATCGCAGCTGTCAGATCCACAATCAGACATATGTGGACGGAGAAAAGATGTTTTAAGCGACGTAAAAAACATCAACACTAATAGCGATTCGCGGTGTAGTTAAAACGAACAATATAATGGCGAATAGAAAACCCAAAACCCGAAACATTCCCGCCAAGAACAAAACATCCGTAAAAGGTAAAACCTCGGTTTAAAATAGTGTTGACTACTAGAGACAAAACGTACATTTTTTTTGTTTTTTTAACAATCTTAAGTTTTGTGACCAACAAGGAAAGGCGTCATTCTATACCTGAAAGAGAAAAAGATGTGCAGTTGCTGTCCATTGTTTTTCCAAACTCGCACGTGTACAGCTTAAAAATTTGTAATGAAATTTCGACAAGTTTAATTGGCATTAAATTTAGTGCGCACTTTTTCGACTAGATTTTTTTCAATAGCCTTGGCGCGCACTGAGTTTCATTGGTGGACTGTCAGTCCTCTCAAAGTTAAGTCGCTCTATTTTGTCTTTTTTGCTGAAAGCTTTAAAAGCGCACTTTTACTCTTTACCTCTTTTAGTGTTAGGCATAAATTTAGCCTTGTTAGTTTGTTACATAATCCTTATTGTATCAATTTTTATCAATTTCTTTATATTATTTCAACATTTATTCTTTTGCAGCCTTTTGTTTGTGTTTCAATTGTTTTTTTCTTATGATATTTTTTTTTTCCACCTCTTTTTATTACTTTTGCACTTTTATCATGCCTACAATTGTAATAACATTCAGTAAATATTGTAGAATCTAGACTGCAAGAAAATTTTGTATTTTCCCGAGATAAAAGGATAAACAAAAATAAAATAAAACGGTGAACAATTTTGTTTGTTATCCTCGATACCTTAATTTCTTATTTCTATTTTAATTTTGACATGAGAAAAAGTACTCGACATGTTTTTCTCAAAGACAACCATAATTACTTCTATTTGTTGTCATCTCGTTTACGAATTACTAAAAAGTGAAGACAAACAACAAATCGACTACGAATAGCCAAATGCTAAAAACATCCACATCAAAATCAATTTTTGAAGATTGCAAAACAATGAAAGAAATAGGGAAAACAGAAGTGACAATGTTAGAACCAACTCTGGAATTAATTAAAGAAAGATAAAAAAAAAACCGGCTATTCCCATCAATTTACATAATCTACAAACCGATCACTAAATAATGTACACTTTTGAAACAGTTCTTTTTTCAAAGAATATACACAATTTCTGTTTCAATTTGAAGGAAGGTACCTAATTTTTGCTTCCCTTTTCTATATCCAGCTCTACTGGAAGCTTATAAGTTTCATAATAAAAACTATATTTGCGTTTGGAGGAACGAAAGGTGGAAAACCTCTCAATCCATAAGCGTCTTTAGCGTCACAAATCAATCTTATTTTTTGACCTACACTCATCTTTACCACAAAAAAAAAAGTTAGGAGCATTTGAAATTCTTGAGAGAACTCAGATAAATAAGAAAAAAAACCACAAAATAGAAGAATCCAAAAAAGAGAAGTTATTGAAAGGAGGGAGGAGCCGACAATCAGAGTGTAAGAGTAGGAACAAAGCTTTACAAAAAAAAGGAAAGGCATATTGTCACTGTGAAGTAATTAAAAAAAAAATCTTATGGGAAGATTAATGACATTTTCGAAAATTGTAAAAGATTAACTTTACTCATATAATTGTCGATTTTTTATTTTTTTTTACCCAAGTATCTAATTTGAGTATATGTAGAAATCACCTGTGGAACTGATACCTCCCAGCCTGATTTGAGCATTAAGAAACAGCAAAAAATACGAAAGAGAGAGAGAGTGAGAGAGAGAGAGACAGAGAGAGAGGGAGGGAGGGAGGGAGGGAAGAGGGGGGGACGGGTTAGAAAGTGAACAATGTACAACAGGAAAAAAATAGAGGAGAGGGAGAGAAAGATTGAAAGTCATTGAGGAGGAGAGGGAGGAGTGAAAAAGGTACTGTGACAGCGGAAGGGGAAAGGGCAAGGGCGGCGGCCAGGGAGGGGGAGAGGGAAGCGGCGAGGAGGTGGCGAGGAGGGGGGTGAGGGAGTGGGGGAGGGAGGAAGGAATATGGGGAGGGAAATGGAGAGGGCGATAGAAAGTGAGACAAAGAGGGAGAGGGAGATGGAGTGGGAGAGAATGGTTGATGAAGAGAGAGGGAGAGGAGAGCGAGAGGGAAACGAGAAAAATGGAGAAGAAGAGGGAGAGGAAGATGGAGAAAAAGAGGAAGAGGAAGAGGAGAAGTGAGAGAGGAGAGAGGGATAGTTAGTGGAAGATAGAGAGGGAGACACGAGAGATTAACAGACATCGGGAGAGAGAAAGGCAGAGGGGGACGGAAAAGGAAAGGGAAAGGAGAAAAATGATGAACTGGAAGAGGAAAAAAAAAAGAGAGAAGGAGAGGGAGAGGCAGAGCGACATGGGGCGGGAGAAGGAGAGGAACAAGAAGAGGGAGGTGGAGATGAATAGGGTAGGAAGAGGGCGATGCATTGGTAAAAGGGACGCGGAGAGAGGGAGAGGGAGAGGCAGAGGGAGACGGAGAGGGAGAGATAAAGGAGAGTAGGAGGGGGATGGATATGGAGAGGGAGAGGGAGAGGGGGCGGGAGTTGAGCGGGAGTTGAGCGGGAGGGACGGTGAAATTTGGTGGGAGAGGGAGAGGGCAGTGGGAGAGGAAGTGGGAGAGGGAGGAAGTAGGAGATAAATGGCGGAAGATGTTCCGGAGGGAGAGGTAGTGGGAGAGGGAGAGGGAGAGGGAGAGGGAGAGGGAGAGGGAGAGGGAGAGGGAGAGGGAGAGGGAGTGGGATAGGGAGAGGGGGATGGAGAAGGAAAAGGAGAGGGAGTGGGGAATAAAGTGAAAGAGAACGAGGGAGAGGGAGAGAACGAGGGAGAGGGAGAGGGAGAGGGAGAGGGGAAGGGAGAGGGAGAGAATGAGGGAGGGGGAAAGGGAGAGGGAAAAGGAGAGGGAGGGGAGAAAGGGAGAGAAAGAGGGATCGGAAGACGGAGAGGGGCGGGAGAGAGAGCGAGGGAGAGGAGAGGCAGAGGGAGAGGGAGAGCGAAAGGTAGACTTAAAGGGAGAAGGAGAGGGAGAGAGACAGGGAGAGGGAGAGGAAGAGGAAGAGAGTGGGCAAGGAAGAGGGAGTGAGATTGCGAAAGGGAAAGGGAGAGAGAGGTACAGGGAGAGGTAGAGGGAGAGGAATAGGGAAACATAGTGGAAGTGGGAGAGGGTGATGGAGAGGAAGAGAGAGGGAGAGGGAGAGGAAATGAGATAAGGAATGGGAACGGGAGAGGAAGAAAGAAGGGAGAGGGATAGGGAGACGGAGAGTTATTGGGAGATGGAGAGGAAGAGGGAGAGGGATTGGGAGAGGGAGGAAGGGGAAGAGGGAGAGGGAGAGAGAAAGGGACAGAAAGAGTGAGAGGAAATGGGCGAGGGAGAGGAAGAGGGAGAGAGAGCGGGCGAGGGATTGGGAGAGGGAAAGGGGTGGAGGAGGATGAGGAAGAGGGAGATGGAAAGGGCGAGGGCAAGGGCAAGAGAGAGGAAGTAGGAGAGGGAGTGGGAAAGGTGAGAGGAAGGGAGAGGGAGGAATGGCAGAGGGAGAGGGAGGGAGAGAGGAAAAGGGAGCGGGACAGGGAAAGGGAGAGGGAGAGGCATTGAGAGACGAAGAGGGAGAGGGAGAGGGAGAGGAAGGAAGAGGGGGAGGGAGAGTGAGCGGGAGAGGGAGAGGGAGAAGGAGTGGGAGAGGGAGAGAGAGGAAAAGGAAGTGGGAGAGGGGGAGGAAGAGGGAGAAGGAGAGAGATATCGAGAGGGAGAGAGAGGGTGAGGGAGAATGGAAAGGGAGAGGTAGAGGCAGAGGGCGAGGGAGCAGAATAGGGAGAGAAAGAGTGATAGGGAGGAGAAAAGGAAGAGTGAGAAAGAAGGGGAGGAAGAGGAGGAGGGGTGAGGAGGGGGGGGGGGGAGGGGGGGGGGGGTGAGGAGGGGGGGGGGAGGAGGGGTTTTCGGAAGAAGGAGATGAGGGAGAAGGGAAAGGGAGAGGGAATTGGAGAGAAAGAGGGAGACGGAGAGTGAGAGGGAGAGGAAGAGGGGAAGAATAATTGAAGGAGAGGGAGAGGGATAGGGGGAGGAAGAGTGGGAGGAAGAGGGATACGGAGAGGGAGAGAAAGAGGGAGAGGGGTAGAAGAGGGTGAAGAAGAGGGAAATGGTCAGGGCGAGGACAAGGGAGAGGCAGAGTTAGTGGGAGGGAGACTGGGGGAGAGAGGGAGAAGGATAGGGAGTGGGAGAGGGAGTTAGAGGGAAAGGGAATGGGAGAGAGAGGGAGAGTGAGGAGTGGAAGAGGAAGAGGAAGGGGTTGAGGGAGAGGGCGCGGGACAGAGAGGAGGAGAGGGAGAGGGAGAGGTAGAGGGAGGGGAAGAGGAATAGAGATAGGGAGAGGGCGAGGGAGAGGAAGAGGGATTTGGAAAGGGAGAGGGATAGGGAGGAGAAAAGGAGAGTGAGAGGAGGGTGATGGAGAGGTAGAAGGGTAGGAGAAGCTTGAAAGAGAGAGAGGGATAGAGGGAGGGAAAGTTGGTGGAAAGAAGGAGAAGGAGAGGGAGTGGGAGAGGGCAAAAGAGGGAAAGGAAGAGGGAGAAAGAGCGAGAGGGAGGAGTGGAAGGTGGAGAGGGAGGGGGAGAGGGAGAGGGAGCCGGACAGGAATGGAGAGAGAGAGGGAAATGGAGTGGGAGAGGGAGAGAGAAAAGGAGAAGGAGAGAGAGGCGGAGAGGTGGAGGGAGAGAGGGAGGGGAGGGAGATGGAGAGGGAGGGGAGGGGAGAGGGCGAGGAAGATGAAGATGGAGGAGAAAAAGGAGAGTGAGAGAGAGAGGGATAGGGAGAGGGAGCTGGAGAGGGAAAGTGGGAGAGTGAGGGAGAGGGAGAAGCGTAAAAGAAGGTGAGTGAGAGAAAGAGGATAGGGTGAGGGCGAGGGAGAGGGAGAGAAAGAGGGATAGGGGCTGGGAGAGTGGGATGGTAAGGGAGAGGGAGAGGGGTAAAATATGGTGAGGGAGAGGGTGATGGACAGGGTGAGGGCGTGAAAGAGGGAGAGGGAGAGGAATAGTCGGAGGGAAAGTTGGAGGGAGAGGGAGAGGGATAAAGGGGGAGAGGGAGGAGTGGGAGAGGAAGAGGGAGGTGGGCATGAACAGGGAGATGGAGAGGCAGAGGGAGGGGAAGAGGAGAGGGAGAGGTATAGAGAGAGAGAGGGGGAGAGGGGAAGGGAGAGGTTGAGGATGAGGGGTATGGAGAGGGAGTGGTGGACGGAGAGAGGGTGTGGAAATGGGACGGAGGGAGAGGAAGAGGGAGAAGGAGAGGGAGAGGGAGAGGCAGATGGAGAGGTAGTGGGAGAGGGAGAGGGGGCAAGAGAGTGGGAAGGATACGGAGACTGGGAGTGTGCGAGGTTGAGGGGGAGGGAGAGAGAGAGGGAGAAGGAGAGGTAGCGGAATGGCGAGGAAGAGGGATTGGGAGAGGAAGAGGGAGAGGGCGAGGGAGATAGAGAGGGTGAGGAGAGTGAGTGGATTTGTTGTCGGAGAGGGAAAAATAGTGAGTGGGAGAAGGAGAGGAGGAGGGAGGGGGGGGGTGGGGGGGGAAGAGAGAGAGAGAGGAGAGATAGATGGATAGGGAGACGGAATAGATGAGGGAGATGAAGGATTGGAAGGAGAGGAAGAGGGACAGAAGGGGGAGATGGAGAAAGATAAGGAGAGAGAGAGGGAGAGGAAGCGGAAGAGGGAGAGGGAGAACGAGAGGGTGAGGGAGAAGAAGTAAATTGGGAAAAGGAGAGGGAGAGGTAGAGGGAGAAGGCGAGGGAAAAAGAGAGGAAGAGGGTGGGAGAGAGGGAGAGGGAGAAGGACAGTGGGTGGGTAATGACGAGGAATTGGGGGAGGGAGAGGAAGCGAGAGAGGTAGTGGCGAGGGAGAGAGTGGGCGAGGGAGAGGGAGTGGGGAAGGGAGAGAAAGAGGAAGATGAAAATGGAAAGAAAGAAGGGGATAGAGAGGGATAGGGAAAGGGAGAGAGAGGGAGAGGAAGAAGGAGAGGAAGAGTGAGAGGAGAAAGAGGGGGAGGGAGAGGAACAGGGAGATGGATGGAGAGAGGGAGAGGTAGAGTTTGAGAGGGGAAGAGGAAGAGGGAGAGGGAGAGGTGAGGAAGAGGGAGATAGAAAAGGAGCGGTAGACAAACAGGGAGAGGAACAGGGAGAGGCAGAAAGAGAGGGAGAGGGAGGTTGAGGGAAAGTGTTAGGGAGATCGAGTGAAAGAGGGAGGGGGCGAGCGAAAGTGAGAGGAATAATGGAAGGAAGAGAAAGAGGGTGAGGGAGTGGTAGGGGGATCGAGATAGGGAGAGGGAGAGAGGGAGAGGCGGAGGGAGAGGGAAAAAGAGCTGGAGAGGGAGAGTCTAGGGGGGAGGAGATGGAGAGGGAGAGAGAAGGGGAACGAAAGAGAGAGGGTTAGGGAGTGGGAGAGGGAGAGGGAAAGGAAGACGGAAAGTCGAAGGTATTAGAAGACGGATGGCAAAAGGAAAGAGACTGAGAAAGGGATAGGGAGGGAGAGAGAGAGAAGGAGAACAAGAGGGAGAGGGGATGGGTAAGGTGAGGGAGAGAGTGAGGAATAGAGAGAGGGAGAGGGAGTGGGAGAGATAGAAAGAGAGAGGGAAAGTGAGTGGGAGAGGGATTTGGAGAGGGAGAGGGATTTGGAGATGGAGAGGGAAAAGAGGTATAGAGGGAGAGGGAGGAGAGGGATAGGGAATGTCACAATGAGTGTTAGGGAGATGGAGTGGGAGAGGCGGATTGGGAAAGGGAGGGAAGGGGAGAAGGGGGGGAAGTGGATTGAGAGAGGCAGTGAAGGTGGGAGGAGGAGAGGTAGAGCGAAAGGGAGAGGGAAGGAGAGAGGGAAAAGAAGAGAGGGGGTTATGGAGTGGGAGAGGGAGAGGGAGAGCAAGTGGAAAGGGATTTGGAGGGAAGTGGATAGGGATTGAGCGAAGGAGAGAGCAGGTAGAGAGAAGGGAAAAAGAGAAGGAGAGGGAGACGGAGAGGGGAAGGGATAGGATAAGGATAGAGGAAGATTGACAGGGTGTGGTAGGTGGAGAGGAAGAGAAGGGTGGAGAGGGAGAGGGAGAGGGAGAGACGGAGAGAGAGGATTAGGGAAAGGGAGTTGAAGAGATAGAGGGAGAAGTAAAGGGATAAGGAGAGGAGAGGAAAATGGATAAGGAGAGGTGGAGGAAGAACGGAAAGGAGTGGGCGAGGTAGAGGGAGTGGGAGATGGAGTAATGGAGGGAGAAGAAGGAGAGAGGGAGGTAGAGGGAGAGGGAGACGACGCATGAGAGGGAGAGGGAAAGGGGATTGGAGTGGGAGAGGGAAAGTAATAGAGAGAGGAAGGGAAAGAGGGCGAGAGGGAGGTACAGGGAGAGGGATTCGGAAATGGAGAGGGCTAGAGAGGGAGAGGAAGAGAGAAAAAAAAAGGAGACGGAGAGGGAGCGGGAAACCGGGAGGGAAAGGGGTAGGCGAGGGTGAGGGGGGGAGGAGAGGGAAAAGGTGAGGAAGAGAAATAGGAGGGAGAGGGAGAGGGAGAAGAGGAGGGAGAAGGACTGGGAGAGGGGGGAGAAGAAGGAAAAAGAGAGGGCGTGGGTCAAGAGAGAGGTGGGGAGACAAAGGGGATGAACGGAAAGAAAAAAATGATGAAGTGGAAGAAGGAGAGAGTGTGGGAGTGAGAGAGACGCTAGGGATAGGGAGAGGGAGTAGGAAGGGGAAAAAGAGGGAGAGGGAGAGGGGGAGGGAGCTTGTGTAGAAGGAGAGGGAGAGGGGGAGGCGGGGAGAGGGAGAGGGAGAGGGAGAGGAAGAGAGAGAAGGATAGGGCAAGAGAGAGGGAGAGGGAGAGGGAGAGGGAGAGGGGAAAGGAGAGGGAGAAGGAGAGGGAAAGGGAGAGGGAGAGCGAGAAGGAGAGCGAGAGGGAGAGGAAGCGGAAGCGGGAGGGAGAGGGAGAGGGAGGGGAGTTAGAGGGGGAGGGGGAGGTTGACGGGAAGGGGGAGGGGGGGGGGGGGGGGGGGGGGGGGGGGGGGGGGGTGTTGGGGGGGGGGGGGGGGGGGGGGGGAATGGGGAGAGCAAAAGTGAAGTGGAGAGAGGGTGAGGGAGAAAGAGAGGGAGAGGGAGAGGGAAAGAAAGGGGGAAAGAGAGAGGTAGTAAAAGATGGAGAGAAAGAGTGAGAGGGAAAGGGATAAGCAGAGGGAGAGGGGGGGGGAGAAGGAGAGAGAGCGGCAGGGGGAGGGGAAGTGGGAGGGGGGAAGGGGAAAAGAGAGAGGAGAGGGAGAGGGAGTGGGAGAGGGAGAGGGAGAGGGAGAGGGAGAGGGGGAGGGAGAGGGAGAGGGACAGGGAGAGGGAGAGGGAAAGGGAGAGGGAGGGGAAGAGGGAGAGGGAGAGGGAACAGAGAGGGTGAGGACACGGAAATGGGACGGAGAGGGAGAAGGAGCGGGAGAGAATAAGGGAGAGGGAGGAGAAGAGGGAGCGGAAGAGAAAGAGGGAAAGGGAGCGGGGGAGGTACGAGGAGAATGAGGAGGGGGAGAGGGAAAGGGAGAAGAAGACGGAGAGGATGAAGTAGAGGGAGAGGGAGAGGGAGAGGGAGAGGGAGAGGGAGAGGGAGAGGATGAAGGAGAGGGAGAGGGAGAGGGAGAGGGAGAGGATAAAGGAGAGGGAGAGGGAAAGGGCAAGGGAGAAGGAGAGGGCGAGGGAGAGGGAGAAAGAGGGGGAGAGGGAGAGGGAGAGGGAGAGAGAGTGGGAAAGGTGAGAGGAAGGGAGAGGGAGGAATGGCAGAGGGAGAGGGAGGGGGGAAGGAAAAGGGAGCGGGACAGGGAAAGGGAGAGGGAAAGGCATTGAGAGACGAAGAGGGAGAGGGAGAGGGAGAGGGGGAGGGAGAGTGAAGGGTGAGGGATATGGAG
The DNA here is from genome assembly GCA_037447655.1 of Zygnema cylindricum. Classification (NCBI taxonomy): domain Eukaryota; kingdom Viridiplantae; phylum Streptophyta; class Zygnematophyceae; order Zygnematales; family Zygnemataceae; genus Zygnema; species Zygnema cylindricum. The sequence goes on from JBBHKE010001556.1 coordinate 252,966, forward strand.
AGTGAGAGGGAGATTGAGTGAGGGATGGAGAGGGAGAGGGAGAGCGGGAGGTAGATGGAGAGGGGGAGGACATCAGAGAGGGAGAGAGAGATCGAGATGGAGAGTGATGGAGTGGAAGGGTGAGACAGATGGGGGAAGGGAGAAGAAAAAGGAGAGTCACAGAGCGAGAGAGGGAGAGAGAGAAAGAGTGGGAGGATGAGCGAGAGGGAGAGGAAGAGGAAGGAAGAGGGGGAGGGAGAGTGAGCGGGAGAGGGAGAGGGAGAAGAAGTAGGAGAGGGAGATTGAACGAGATAAGGAATAAGAGAGGGAGACGGAGATAGAAAGTGCGAGACATATTAAAAAAGATAAGAGAAAGGATAGAGAGAGGAAGAGAGGAGGTAGAGTGAAAGAGAGGGGAAGAGGGAGAGGGAATAGGAGAGGGAGAGGGAAAATGATCTGGGAGAGGGAGATTGAACGAGATAAGGAATAAAAGAGGGAGACGGAGATAGAAAAAGCGAGACATATTGAAAATAATAGGAGAAAGAATAGGGAGAGGAAAAGAGGAGGTAGAGTGAAAGAGAGGGGGAGAGGGAGAGGGAATTGGAGAGTGAGAGGGAAAATGAGTGGGTGAGACAAATTGGTAGGGAAGAGAAAAAGGAAAGAATAAGATAAGGGAATAAATACAGGTAACGTGGATTAGGGTGGAGGTTGTGAAAGAGAACGGAGGGTTAGGGAGAAATTGAGGGAAATGAGGTGGAAATGAAACAAATAGGGTTGGAAAACAATGAGAGATGGTGAGAGATAAAGGGAAAAATAGAAAATGCGGCCGACGTACGCGACCTTTTCCTCAATCTTTGTGTCTGTGAAAAAAAGATCAAACCATGATTAAGTATATGTCTTTGTTGTTCCTCCACGCTACCTACAATGAAAATATATCTCTAAAAAATACAAATTCAACGACAAACGGGTTATAAAATTCATAAACTTTAAAGATGAGGCTGAAGACAAAAGATCAAACCATGATTACTTTGTACGTCTTTGTTGTTCCTCCACGTCACCTAAAATGAAAAAAACAAAAAAACGACAAACGGGTAATAAAATTTATAAATCTGAAAGAGGAAGCGGAACGATCACCCTGTTTCTTTTTTGAAGAATGGCGAGATTTAGAAAATCGCATCGCAAGCTTATGATCGCACGAGTAAAAACAGAGTAACTATCATTCGTCAATTTTTTTTTTTTTTATATAATGTTTGCATTTGACGTTTGACTGTTTCCTTATTTGGTTTTGTAAGAGTGTCTTAATATCAACGCTAAAAGTTTTGTTTTTACTCTATTTTTTATAATTTATTTCTCTTATTGTTGGGAGTGCTAAAATTGGATCTATATTAGTGTAAAATTTTATTATATTTTTTCGAGTTTTTCTTAATTTGGCCTCATATTAACATAAAATTTGAAGTTAATAACTTCGCAGTCCTAAAATATATTCACTTGTTACTCTAATTGTTTGGAAGGCCCTTAAAAAGAATGAAATGACATCAAAATAAAGTTTACATTCTCTCAAATTACATTAGAGCTTAAGGGGAAATATGTTCTTTTACTATAAATATACATTTTTTCACATGTATACATGCTTTTTGTTCACATGGTCGACCACATGGCCGACGTTTTAACATATGCGAATGGGTTTACGCGATCTCATGTTGTCTCTTATTATAAGGGCACTTTCACGTCCATTCGCGATTGTTTTAATCCTTGTTTTGTACTTTATTTCTTAACACAATTCCCTTTTGTGCGGACTGACACATTTAGTACACCACACTAATTCAAAATGACTATAACTTAGAGTCATTAACGCTAATCAAACAGTACCTATATTAAATTAAAAAAACTAATATTGTTATTAATTATATCTTAGGTTCGTGGGTGGCGCCTAGTTAGCGCTATCAACGCTAATAGCGATTCAAGGTGTAGTACTGTACTGTAGTACTTTCCTACGAAACCTTCATTTTTTCCGTTTTTTGCTTACCCGGGCGTACCCGACGTTTTTTTTTTTTACACCCGGCTGAATCCGGCCGGCCCCAAAATTTGACACCCGAATCCGTTCGGGATCCGACGCGGCCGGCCCGGTACCTATCGGGTACGGAGTTGGGTACCATATTGTGACCACTGATGTAAGGGGCTTCCGATACACAACACTAGAAAATGCCCCTCGTGTACACAGATGAAACATGGATCGTCGGTGCCGATTTGCGAAGACTTAGATTTTTTAAAGAGGCGGAAACAAGCGAGCACTCTTCCTTATTACTGTTATCTCGCATGTGTAATGGCCCTATCAGCACTGAACGGTACAATTGTCCGAAAGGCATCTGGCCATAGGCATCCAATATTAGCATGCGTCTGTACATGCCGCTTCAATTGTGACCTATAATTTTACGTTTTTAACATGCGACCTAAGCTGTCCCCTCCGGAAGGCAGCCATGACACGTGTCCGCTCCTAGTTATCTTTGCCCTTTCTCTACCTTCTCCGAATCTAGAATCAACTCATCGTTTGGGTCTGTAACTGTTGCTATGGCGCCTGCAGGACGGTCTAAGAAACCAAAAATTGAGTGGATGTTGGGCGACCTTGTCCTGGCCAAGGTGAAAGGGTATCCTCCATGGCCGGCGCAGGTGGAGGATCCAGTTCGGTGGAAAATTCGCTCTCAAAAAAATAAAATTTTCGTGGTTTTTTTCGGGCCCGGAATGCAGATGTACGGACTAAATCTTCCTTTTTTTTCAACTCTTCTGGTTTATAACCTACCGCAAGCTGTCGATTGTTTAGTCGTGGAGTTATTTGACTAGCCTTGATTGTTTTGCAGACGGCACTGCTCACCTCAGGACTTGGTCGCATTTTCCATGGATGCTCGTAACGACCTTTTGGAGAAATTGCGTACAAAAATGACACCTGGAATGTCTGAGGCTCTTCGAGAGATAAGTGAAGAGCTGGAATGGAGAGCTGTTAATCCTGGCCAAGCTCGACGAAGGGAGGCAGATGGAGGTGTTTCTGTGATAGAAATGGAAGTTAACGTTTCTGCATTACAACAGGTCAGGAAGTGGTCTTTTTTATTCTTGTCCTTACTAGTGTAGTCATCCTGTTAATAGGATAAAGTTGGATATCTTTGCCACGCGGGTTTTAAGACTTTGTTATCGGGGAAGGGATGGATGGGTTTACAGGTTCAAACCAACAGACAGGGAAAGGGTGGTCATGCGAGGACCATGCATGATATTTATGACATTAATTCTTCCGAGAACTTGCGGGGAAAAGAAGCTATTACAGACAAAGCTGTCCGTACTTCTTCAATCATTCCCGCCAATTTTGCCGCGACACCTGGAGGTGGCAAAAGCAGCAACACTCCTCCAGAGTCTAGACCTATTGCGGAAGTTGATGATAATAGTGGTAGCAATAACAATAAATTTAAGCTTTCTCTGGATGATTGTGTACTCGCAGAGCAAGCCGGTCTTTGCCCTTCGCAAAGTAGTGACAGTCAGATGGTGAGGACAAGCCATGTTGTACCCTCTAGAGATGATGGTTGTGAGTTTGCTTCAGACGCGCAAGGAGATTGTCCAAAAACAGAGGCAGCGTGTAGTAGATTTGCAGTCAGGAGAGAGCCCATGAATGATTATGGTAATCTTGGAAACCAGGATCCTGCCTCTTTTTCCATGGAAGTCGGATGTGCAGTAGAGCACTTCAATATAGAGAATATAGTGCATGGCAATGGGTCTGCAACGAGCTCGGATATTTTGTACAGCAGGAGGATGAGGAGAAGAGAATCACACGGGTTTAGTGTTGGTTTAGAGCAGGAGCGAAATACTTCAAGCAAAGCTTCATCTTTGCAACACGTTAACCTTTTTCAAAGTGATAATGTGTTGCAGAGTGAAATACCTTCAGAAAGATCTTCTTCTCCAGCTTTGCCGAGCTCTTTGCCGGCTGAGAATCAGCAGTTTCAGGAAAGAATGGAAGGAGTTGGCTTACCCAAGGACAATAAGGGAGATCCTGATAAGGTGATAAAACGAAGTGTGGAAGGTGTGGTCGATGAGGAGCCGGGGATTGTAGGTGAAGATAATAGAAAGAAGGGAAGGCGGAAGAAACTACTCACGAAGGTCAAAAGGGTGCTGCCGAAGAGGAAGGCGCGCTTACAGAAAGATACACCAAAATCTCAGGGTTTGACGAACGAGGCGCCTTCTGAATTTTCTCATAAGGAAGAGCCTCCTGAGGGGGATGATGCAAAGGTTGTTTCCCCCATCGGGGAAAGGGGTGTGCATGAGTCTTCTAGTCTTTTTGCAGGTAAAACTGAGATTGAAGGGAGCTCTACAGGCAGATGTGAAACAAGCATGTTACAACCAAATGGTGGTAGAGGTCAAAAGACTATTTCTTTAAAGATGCTTACTGAAACCACAAAGCCTCCTGCGCTCCAGCAGGATTTGAGTTCATCAGCTCGAACGTCAAGCGGTGTCTTTCTCCATGAAGATTCAAGGGATGACGCATGTCAGAACCAGGAACAGCCTAGTTCAAGAACCCTCGTGTTTGAGAATCATCGTGTTGCCACGAAACCTAAGAGGCAGGGTGTTCAAGGAACTAAGAACTTTGTCGCAGGAAAACTGCAAGAATCAGAGGTTACTCCTGTTTTACAAGAGCCAGTTATGGAACCGACTCTGGTAGAGATGCCGAAGGGCAAGGATAATCAACTGGCACATCTGACTGAAATAGATCATGTCAAACAAGCTGATGTCAAGGATTTCCAAGCATCATCAAAGCAAGATGAAGGCTGTCTGGAGAAGTCTATACCAACAGAAGGGATCGAGGGATTGCCCATTAATTCTACTCCATGCGGGTTGTCAACAGAGAGATCAAAAAATACTGTAGGTTCACCTGTGGATAAGACTAATGTGGCTGAAAACACTCTTGGGAAACGAACTTCATCTGGGACGTTAGAGGAGTTGCAAAGCGGTAGAGAGAAGCGAAGAGTTGATGGGGAGGGACATGCCATGTATTCTGCCGTTATTCCTAAGGATGATATTGACTGGCCTGCTGCAGAGGGTCCACCTGTGGATGTGCCATTGCACTCACAAAACCAAGACATGGCTTCTGGAGGGAGAGGAAGGGGAAAAGGAAGAGGAAGAGGACGGGGAAGAGGAGTGAATGGTAGGACCGCAAAGAAGACAGTCCAGGCTACTGGAGCCCCTATAATGGAGCCTCGTTTAACAAGAGCTAGCTCTCATCGTCGAAATGTCCAGGAAGGGGCTCCAGCGTCACAACCCATAGACACTAGTACAGGGAGCAAAGATATTGCCAGTCAACAGGGACATTGCAGGTCAAAAACGATATCAGAGATAGACAGTAAAATTACTCCAGAAAAGCGTGAGGAGACTAAAAAGGTGAAAATTGAATCTAAAGCTTCATTGAAGTTGGTGAAGGACCAGAAGGTTGCTTTAGAACAGGCTGCTTTTGAAGCTATGTCGCATGATTTGGAGGATAACAATCTCACCAAGACATCAGAGTTCAAACAAGACATAGTGGACGCTGTCCTTGAAGAGAACCTGGAGCCATTACCTGAGGTCCAGGGAATCGTGAGAATCCACAGTTCGGGAGAGGAAAAGTCGTATCCTTCAAAGTGCATGACTGTTGAACCTTCATTTTCTAAAACTGAAAATGGTCCCCGCAAATCACAGAGTGAAACGAAACGTGCCCCTGTCCGTGTGAAAAGAAATCTTAGTTCAGTGTCTACTAGTCAGCCAGTTAATAGCTCTATCATGTCCACGCCTGGTCCACCCTCAGGAAAGCGAATCAAGGTCGATATCCTAAATAGTAACGAGTTATCATTGGTTGGGCCTATGGGGGACACAGCAAAAATGACTGAAGAATCTAATCAACCTCCTCTATCTGGTGGCAAGTTTCAGCAAACACCTCAGAAAGGGAGTAATAACAGAGACAGGAACGACAATCAAGGAAAGTTGGGAGAGGCACAGTCTTATAAGCCCAACTCTCTTTTGGAGTCTGAAATAGGAAGGGGAAGCTTCGTTGCACGAGCAGCTACAAGTGGAGTTGAAAAGCATGGGAAATCTGTTTCACAGAAGAACTTAAGGGAGGAGGAAAAACAGCATGGGCTTCTTACAACGAAGAACTCCGCTTTGACCAGCTTGCAAGAAGCAGGAGAGAAGTTGAGGAAAGGGTGAGTGAAGTCCTTTCGAACTCTATGGCAAATTTGAGCTGTCCTGTTTTATTTGTTCCACTGCTCAGACTGCCTCTGCTTATATGAGATGTTGCGTATCTCTTACACAACATGAAATGTTGTGAGATGTTGTATTTGATGGGTGCGTCATGCATTTTGTTTTTGGCTCATATTGCCTTTTGCGGCGCCTAGGAAGTTCCGAGGGTGAAACTAGCCTGTCAGAATTTCTCAGTAGCTTATTGCTGTTGACTTTGTCGTGTACAGACTTCCTTGAAAAGTTACTGTATACATTGCTGCAGGTATTTGCGCGAGAAAGGCCAGAAGCATAATGTCAAAATTTTGGAGCCTGAGACAAATATGCGTTCACTACTGGAAGCTGCACGAGCCCGGAAGGAACAGCGTAGCATGGAACGAGCTGTGGGAACTCCTCCAGCCAATTTCCATCAACGAGGAGAGGTAGAAGCATCAATTCTTCCTTGTTCACCAGCTGATATTTTGCAACGGTCTGGGCAACTTTCCCCCAATTCTGATTATTTTACCTCCTACGGAAACGATGAGCAACCACAAGAGCCCGCGACAGGAGACACGGCAATTGCTGAAGAAGGGCCCGTATCTGCACCTCGTGGTGTAAGCTCTATAACAGAAGCATCCATTCGGTCGAGAAATGGTACTGATTGTAGTGAGGGGACGACAGGATTTCCTGGAACTGCATCTTGCAAACCTGTTGATGCCTCTGTGTCTCCATTTTGCACCGAGTTCCCGAAGGCAGGTGAAGAGGAAGCTTACCCAAGTTTTGAAGGCAATGTAGCAAGGGAAGAGGAGTCTTATTTTCTTCTGGAAGCTGAGGTAGCTAGAGACACTATGGCGAGCATGTTAGAGTCGTTGTCCAGAACTCGGGAGAGCATTGGCAAGTTAACCCGCTTCGCCATGGATAGCTTACACAACAAAACCCATAACCAGGTAGGGTACTAAGCACATTGGAAGCTGGTGTAGATGACTGGTTTTAAGCTGGTGTTTGGAACATTGTTCAAATGTGGGAGAACAATTGGAAACGCTAAGTGGTTTACTCCTTCTATATGTGTATTATACTTTGAACCATGGTTTGGAATGCTGATGTACTGATGGCTCCCTGTTTGTCTGAAGCTGCTCTAACCATGAGGATACGGTTATTTGATACAGCTTATTGAGCTTATTGTGGCGAAGATGGAGAGTGAGGAGAGCTTTCAGAAACGGGGAGACCTCTTCTTGTTGCTTGACTCTATAAGCCAAGCCAGCAGCAAGGCTTCTAAAAGTAAGGATGATGTTGTTGCTGTTTTGTCTTAATGCTGTTTGCCATCAACTTTTGTTAGCATCAACTTTGTTGGTTGGAGTTTGTGGCTGCGTGCTTTGTGAATTACTCCTAGTGTAACAGTTTCCTGTCGGCCCCACATTTCGAGACATATGCTTGTAATTAAACTAAAGTCGAGAGATATCAGCTTACGGTTAGCTATCAGTCAAGCCTCACAGCGCCTAACTAATATTTTTTCATCATTGTTGTCTGTATTATTTGGATGTTCTTACAAAAGTTTCCAAACCGCGTTTTGTTGGTTTTTTAAGGCAAGAAAACTGCACTTGAATGGAAAAATGGCAATGTAGAGTCTGCTTCCTCTTGGAAGATTATAGTGAGCAGGCTGTCCTGTACTGCCGCCCATCTCTTCAGTTGCCCGAGTTGTTCACGATGGTAACATTTGACGCTAGTCTTGCCAGATCTTCTTTTCTTTCACTTTCTGTAGCATATATGCCTGTTAGTCTGTGCTTTAATCACCTTGGCTGCGGTTTGTAACATATGTTCTAAATGGAGACAAGGTATCTTTTTTCCTAACATACGTTATGTATCTTTTGTTTCTTGATTTCATTGTGCAAATTGTATGCTGAGTTTCTTAGTGAAGGGAGAAGGTGCACAATGAGAGAAAGCTGGAGCTGTAAAATCGCCCGTACATGGCCTTTGTTTCGTGATTCTGGCTTACAATTTTGATGGTTGCATTCGCCATGGCAACTTATGCTTTTTGTGTTTTTTCTTGTTCTCTTCAAGCATACTTTCATGTTTGCTGATTATGTGCATATCGAGTTTGTTGAAGTATGTTTCTTCCTCCATAGACCTGTTCTATCAAATTGTTTCATTATTGTTCACAATGCCCTTTTTTGCTGTTGCGGAACAGGTGGGTTTCAAACATCCTCATTTCTTTCAGATGTGGAGGTAAGGCTGAAGCGCGCATTGGTTGCCACTGCTCCGGCTGGAAGGGAAGCTCAACAAAATCGTCAAACATGTCACAAGGTTTGTAATTGTGGATTTTCTGGCAATTTTGTAGGTAATGTGAAAAGTTGTTTGCTGCATAATGTTCAGGAGGCTGAAAGATGGCTCATTAACTCCAAGCCGTTTTTGTCCTTTGTAGGCACTTTTAGGGATAGCCTGCAACGTCAATTCAATTGTGAATTCAATTTACTCATCAGGGCTTTTTTGTGCTGATTGGTGCAGTGTCTGGACTTATGGCTCCAGCGAGAAGTTCTTCCAGTGGAAATTCTCAGGCCTCTTATTGCTGAGCTAGAAGATCTTATGAAGCATGATGAAGCTAGTAGGGAACCACACACTGGGGGAGGTTCGCGTAGACCTTTACGCAGTGAACGAGGATTGGATGACCCACTTCGTGAAATGGGCGACTTACTGCTGGATGAGTATGGAAGGTGGGCTTGTCTTGCCAATTAAATTTTGAAGGTAGGGCAGTTCGTTTTTGGGAGCTTAATGTGTTGGTCTCTCTTAAGATTGTCATTGAAAATGAGTCCGCAAAGCATATGGACTCCTTATCAAACAGAGTGTACGGTTTAGACATATTTCTGCTTCCCCCTCTGTTTGTTGGAGTTGTTGATGGTTAGTTAAGTTGCCTGACGGAAATTTAATGTTTGAACTTGCTGTGTCTATTCTGTTTTTGGAGCAAATTGATTGGTTGTTGTAAAGGTAAAGATACATTTCACCTGAGGCTTAGTATGCAAAGTACCAGCCGCACCCTTATTTAGACTCTTTGCAACATAAATGCTGCTATTGGAGCTTTCGTTTCTAAGGAGCAGTTATTAGCGTCATAAGGATAGCTGTAACCAAAATCGATCATGTTTTTTTTTTTTTGTTTTCTTGTTTGTTTATGCCCAGTATGAATGCTCCAGCCCTTTCTTAGGGAATGGCAATCATACAGATTAATTATTATTTTTTGTCTGTTCTTGTGTGCATATGGGCCACAAGTTGCAGTAAACTAAGTATTTGCTGCGCTCAGCCTTGGCGTTTGAAAGTGTTTTGTTTCCTTTAGTTTCTAATTGCTTAATGGCTATGTTTGACCACGAGCACTTGGGTGGGTCGTTTTGTTTGTCTGTTTCATTTCGTTTCTTGTGCTTTAAAAGGTAAGCTTTACTTAAGGTCAATTTTAACACATGGATGTCGTCTGGTTCGAGGGGTACAGCAATGCACGTTTATTAATAACAGGATCGCACCTAGGCCAGAGTACGGATATAATGGATGACATTGCTTTCCCTGCCCTCGACCTTCATGCGACTTATGAAAGGGTGAAGGAGGAGGCCCTGCAAAACAAATTTCCAGAACCAGTAGCACAGGTCCCAGCAGAAGAAATACAGTGGGTTCACGCACCAGTTCAAATGACAGCAAATGAAGAAGGGGAAGGAGAACGAGTGGAGCCGCCTCAGGAGCAAAACAATGCAAACTCTTTTGACTGGGCACCTCTTCCACCTATTCCCCCCCCTCCCTCTTCTCCCCCTCCATCACCACCTCCTTTGCCTGATTCACCACCACCTTCCCCGCCCCCTTTACCACCGTCTTCTCCTTTCAAAGCGCCCACAGACAATGATAATCTGGTGCAAGGCAGTCCTGAACCTGTTCCTCTCCCTCTCCCTCCCCCTATTGTAACTGATGGAATGCCACTCCAGTCTACAACATGGCATCCTAATGAGCCCAACTTAACAACAATGCAACACTCAGTGAATAGTCAAGGTGTTTATCCTTCTTCCTTTCCAGTGTCCAGCCAGGGCCCTGGTCATTTCCCATACACTCAAACACTGCAGTCCGGGACAAAACCTCCATTACCGGCGGGAAGTCCGTTAATGCTTCGCACCTTACCACCTCTCCCACCCATGCCCCCGGCCCACCCAACAGCTCCAATGCCTCGAGCCCCTCTCCCTCCATTACCCCCACAACCACCTCTGTCACGTCCTCCGCCCCAGCCACAAGCACCTCCTCCTACTCGTCCACCTCCACCACCTGGGGGTCCTCCTCCGTCACAGCAGCCCTGTGCTCCTCCTCTTCCTCCTGCCCCACCTCCTCCTCCTCCACCGTCTGCTCCTCAGCAGAATTCGTTTAGAGGGGACATATCTAATCATCCACATCCGCAACCTCAACCTCAATCGCAACCTCAACTTCAACCTCAATCTGCACCATTTTCTTCCCTCGGAGGTCCCCCTGGAAGTCTCTCTCTCTCTGGGGAGGTGGAACTGAGTGGCGGACGGACCCATGTGCCTCCTTGGTTGCTTCCCTCTGGGACAGTTTCTGAACACCAGCCACATCATTCTGGGTTTCCAAGTGCTCCTCAACAGCCAGATTGGTCGTGGTCGATGTACTCCGAGAGAGGAAGAGTGGCGCAGATGCAGCAAGGAGAGCCAAGTAGGCATCCGCTTATTTATCCCTTTGCTGTTGCTTTTTGGGTCCGTGGTGACATGTTATTTTTAATTCTGCGAATTCAATTCTTATGGTTGCTTTGAAGTTCTAACTGCTGGATTTTTCACCAGCCAATGTGTTGCTATTTTTTATAAGTGTTTTATATAGAGCAATGTTGAACTTGTTTTAGTGTTTCTGATTGTATAGCTGGTACACAACTCCTTGTACTCAGCTTGAATACCTTGGAGTGCTAGTCTGTTAGGTCTTGAGCACGTTGTTTGTTTTTTTTTCCTGCTTATTTGATTGCAAAAGTACATTTAGGTTTTAAAGTTAATGTTATTCGGTTCTCATAGATTTCAACTGCTTGAGATAAAAAGCATTGGATGAAATTTGTATAAAAGGTTAATCAAGTGTTTGTTTTTGCTATGTCATACATCTCTATTATTTAAACAATATGTGATTTTTTCAAAAAGCAAATATCCGAAAATTTGAAAAGCACGTGATCCTTGCGAAGTGACGACGCAAAAAAGAAGTGAAAGAAGTTCAGTTTAATATTCTACAATTGAATATTTTGGCCTTGACCACATGCCTGTACCGAATATTGTGCCGGCTATTCTACCGGATTCTCAATATGATCACCTACTTTTCTTCTTTGTCATTGCAGGAACCTTGCCCGGGCCTGCCGCGCAACAAGCGTCTGGAGTGCCCCCCTCTCATTCTGGAGGCAGGCAGACAGCTTCGTACCCTCCCTCTGCTCCTCACCCTCCATATGGACCGAATATTGGCCAGGCTTCAATGCAACAGTCTATGTCATCCACAATGCCTTTTATGCACTATGGGCCAGGGACTGCTCCTACTCCCTTGATGATGCCATACCCGGCTACAGGCGGTATGCCACCACATACATCAGGCGGCATGCATAACATCGGTTCTATGACAGGTTAGTTACTTTATTTCGTTTCTTTGCGATCGCTGTGTAAAGGAATGTTAAGTGGCAACGACTGAGGTGTTTGACTGTATCGTTTTTTTTAAATCTTTCTTCCACCAAGGCTGTGTTTTGACTTATACCAGTCAAAAAGGAAGAGTTGTGATGGCACCGTTTCAATGCGTTTTGGGCACATGGGCGTTTTAGCTGTCAAAATGGACAAGCAGCTGGCCCAAATTACTCCCAACGACTTTCTTCTGTATTTTTTAATATAATCAACAGGTGTTTACACCGTCTGTCTCTTCTTACAAATGCCAATGTGTGATTAATTGTTGGCATCTTATGTTTGTCAAAACAACCTGAGGAGCTGGCAGGGTTGGTCCCTACATTTGCTGCGTGTATGGTGTTGGCGCCATTCTTGACCATTCTCGACGGCAACAATCCATATGACTCCTAATCAATATGATATCAATATTATGGTCGAATGCTCTTCATTCAGCAATACTGTTAACTTGAAGATTGTGATTCTGTTGGACTTTTATCTCTTGTCTGCTGTCGTGTGCACTGTGAATCGTTATTAGCATTAATAACACTAAGCTGGTCCCGGTTTTTCCTGCGCACTGCTCACAAATAGCAATATCAATGCTAATTGTTGTTTTCTTTAGACATGTTTTTTTAGCGGTTCAGAATTGTCCATGTCATCCACACTGGAAATAATTTTTTTAGCACTAAAACAGTCCTCATACTGATTATTTTTTGGCGCTAACGGCGATTCACGGCGTAGTATGCTTTAGCTGTGAGTCAATAACATGCTCAGCACTGTAACCGCATTATGTACATTGAACTGAAATGCGAATTGTACGTTCTCAGTACAATCCACTGACTTAAGTCTGAACAGTTTTTACTTCTTACTGCTGACGTTCTAGAAAGCCTGCGCTAATGTGGCATCTCCATATGTCATTTAACCAAACTGAAGTACGTACTTGGTACTGTACATAGAAGTATGTACATGTGAAACTGAGTTCATACAGCATGTACTCTATGGTTTTGTAACTGTAACTGTTATCTGTGTAACTGTGCGACTGCAACTGTTGCAGATGTGTCTTTTTTGTTGGCCTTCCAACCACCAATGTCTTTTTATCTGTTAGAAGTGGACAATTCTTTGTTCCTTGTTCACTCTATTGTTCCTTCGTATGTGCCTCGGGTATCTGCTTCTTGCTTGCCCTGAGCTGACAAATTATGAACTGTTTTTTTAACCTCTCCTGTGTTATTCAATTTTCTCCACAATAATCTGTACTATTTTGTCTCCATCATTCCTTCTCCCTTCCTCTTCTCCCTCCCTTTCCTCCTCCCTTCTTCTCCTTCTTCCTGTCTATCCTTCTGAATGTGCATAGCAGGAGTTTCCAGTGTTGACTCCGCCTCAACCACACCTGTCTTCCTCCTTTTTTTCTGCCAAATATGGGGCCTCTGTTTCTACCTTTTTTGTTTTTTCCCTTCTTTTGTTGTTTTTGTTTTGTCGTCTGATTTTTTTTTAATTTGTATCGTGTTTACGGTGTTTATTCATGTATTTTCCAGGAGGGGTAGGGGCTCCTCAACAACAGCAACAGCGTCTTGGAGTGCCCGGAGGGAGATTACCAAATCACCAGTCCTGGGGTGTTAGTCCCCCATGATTTGTCAATGGAAATTGGTAATATTTGTTACTCCGTTGTTGATAAGGCAGTATCTATAGCATGAAGAACCTCAAAACTGAGATTCCAGTTTGGTTCGGAACCCGAGCCTGCCATTACCATTGGAAACTGCTTGAGATCGAGAAATAAGCTGTCGGCCTAAAATCCTCCCAATGGTTAAACCTGTGTTTAAACTGCCTAATCACGAGAGACTGGACTACGGAACTGTCGCCCTCCATTTTAATCCTCCAATTAATCCCTCTTTTTTTATCCTCCGTTTTAATGAAGACCCGGTGCTCTGATAAGAAGTTGGTGTGCATACTTGCGTGGCTTCTGGGAGCAATTTGACTTTTGACTCCTCGCAGGAGGTAAGAGTGGTGCAACAGGGGTCCACGTTTAAGGATGTTATCTCTATCTCCGGGTGTTGGGAGGGCTTTGCATGAAAGATGGAGACGTGGGTTGCCTGGGCAAAGTTTTTGGCTCGGGATCTTGAGAACAGCTTCGGCCTAGGAAAGGTACGGGAGAGAGAGAGAGAGAGTGGTTGAGATCACTCCATTGAGTGATTAATGTACATAAGACGAAGCGGGATGTTGTTATCATTGTGTTTATCTTCTTGCCTTTCTAGACTTGCTCTAGCCTATGGAGATGAGCCCGTAAGAGGGTTCATCTTCCCTTAAACTGTTTTGGCAAAATGGGCAGTTGTCCCATTGAACTTTTGAATAGATCAATATGAGGATTTTTTTTTCTCTTAAAATGGGAATAATGTTCCACTCTGAGGTCTCCTTTGGGTCTTCTTCACCGGTATTGCCGGTTGTGGATGTTTGTAGGACTCGTGGACCTCGGTGATCTCCCCTTTGCTTAAAGAAAAGAAATAACATGTTTGCAAAAAACATGCCGGGCTGCTTTTATTTGCCCCTGTCCATTCTATTTTTAGTGTGGGCTCTCTTCTCTAAGCTTCGCTGTCATGTGAGTGTTAGAGTGAGTGTAACTGTGGGAAGCAATGAATATACACGTTTTTAAAGCTTACAAAACTATGTCGATGCATTTTAACACCGTTTTTTGTTATTCAAGTTTTAAATCACATTTTATTTTACATATTTAAGTTATGCTTACAACGAATATTACTAATCATTTGCATGGCTACACCGCCCATCGCTATAAGAGCTTCAGATTTTTGGGGCAGTTAAAAAGGTGTCGAATTTTGTGATCAGACAGTCAGATTTTCTCCTTTCTGAGACGAGTAATTGAAAGGGAATTGTCTGACCTTTCGATCGTAATATCACGGTTGAAAATCGGAAAATTATTAGATGAGAAAAAGTTATACTTTTGTACCCCTGGAAAAATGTCTCTAATAGCGATGGACGCTGTAGTTTCACAATGGGCCACGGCATGTTTCTTTGCCCAGTATCCGTTTTTTTCCTATTCTTAAACCGTTGAACATAGCCGCATGAAGCATTTCGTCTTTTCTTAATTTTGGTGTTGTTTATATCGATCTGTTCAACGAGGATCAAATATGTTTGAGGAACACTTTCAAAGGGATGTAGTATGGATTGTACGGCAATCAATGTGTGAAAAACAACTAATGACTATGGTTTTGTGATGATGTAAAGTCAACTTTTTTGTACTGTTTGTCATTGTTGGTCAGTGCATCTTGCATGTTGGTAGTAGTGATAGTTGTTAATTGTATAGCCGATTTCATCGGTCGACTTTATTGACGGTTATGTTTAATTTAACATTTATAGGCAAAAATTGCACCACTTTCTGTAGGTTATTGATTTGTTCATAACAGTCGAGTAACGTGTCATGCAAGTATTTGGGGCTAATCGAAGAGATAAAAATAGCATAGTGTAAAGTCCATCCTAGCATTGGAAATACTGTTTTTGGTAGTGACCACTCTTGAGCTCCATTTTTGTCATTATGTGCCAGTACATTCGCACAGTTTTTGTCATGATGACTTTTTATAACTTACAGATTCACATTACGTTGAACTCCGCTGGTCTTTAATTCATTGACCACCAGTTTGGAAGGACCAGAGGATTGTCGGTTTTTATTACGGGTAGTTTAACTTGCACTATTTTTAATGTTTAGGGTTTTGAATGTATTTGTAGAGTGTTTGGCTGTAAGATTTTTTAGTTTGTTCAAAGGTTACTGGTGATGATGATATTAAAGGTTCATGTTGACCACTTTGTTAGAAGACTTAAACGTCAAATTTTCTACCACCGTGTGTAAAACGGGGGAAGAAACATTTTTTCTTTTTCTTGGGACAAAAGTGCACTTCTTTCTTTAAGGACTATTGTATAGATTTGAATAATGGAAGCTGGTCAGGCTTCACACCTAGATCTTGCAATTGTCTTTTTTTTTGAGGTTGTGTAATGCGCTGTTTGGATGTGTGTCAATCGAGGGGATCTCCTAGCAACAAAGAATGGTGGTTTCACCCTACTTTTGAAAAATGGAATATGTATCATGGAGTTGTAGAATTGGCGGTAAAATCAGAGCTCTTTTTTTTCTTTCCTGAGATGTGACTGGATACATTAAGAGCTTTTATCAATAGTAATGTTCATCAACGAAAAAGACACGAACAGGAGCTCTTGTGGGTGTGCTTGTCGAGGTACTTGAATTTGGTACTACGAAGTGGCTTAACTCGTTCTTGAGACACTTGTGGTATGTAAAGGTATGCCTTCAACTGTTTTTAGGTAAGGAACAGTTGCAATGACGCCTCAAATCTATTTAGATAATCAGAAGTTTCTGGTCGTCTTGTAATATAAACTGCATTTAGTGTATCACTTACGCGGTTTTTAAATTCCCCTAAGAAATGCTGTAGCAACAATTTTGGTGACGATGATAATTTAGTTATTGAGAGACGTTGGGCATGAGATTGATTCTTGTAAATTCTTTGTGCAGGTTGTAGCGCATTTTTGGGATTATTTTGCAGCATAAAGAGAAGCTGTCATGTAGTCATCGGCAGGTGAGGAGTCATTTAAGCATGTTTACTTCCTGTTACATGAAGTATTATGTCATATTGTGATAAGAAGAAGTCTAGTATATTCACTTATGTTATGTTAGGTCTTGTCACGATCATCTGTTTTGACCCTGTTTTCTTAACACCAGGGTGGTAGTTTCTTGTGAACATAAAACTGTCTTACGGCTTACTATTAGTGTGTCATGGGTTATAAATTGTTTTCTAATGGCTGACTTTATTAAAAAGCGCGATGGTTATAAATCATCTTGGTTGTGTACTAATGCATGACAGTGCATCAACCAGGAAACGTATTTTTCAATAGATGATGAATGCAATTTGTTTTTCAATAGCTTATGAATGGTTTTTTTGCTTATCATGTGCACAAAGAATTCACTTTTTATAAGAACTTGATACAATTCTCTCCTCGTTGACAAAATAATCTGCGGTTATGATGACTATTTGGTTATTTATCGTCAACGGACATCACGGAGCAATCGACGATTACTATTCGCAGGCTAAGGATTTACGAGCACTCCGTTGTTGTATTGGATTCTACTCAATTGTTAATACTACCGCGGTTTACCGTTGCGGTTTGTTATAAAAGCTTTCTCTATATTCAACGGCTATTGCAAATGTCTGGTCATAAATTCCGAGAGCACATAAAAGTTTCTCAATCATTATTCAAGTGATTTTCCATTTGGAATCAAGTAAAGCATAAAAAACAATTATTGCTGAGAAGTAAATAATAAATAATCATTTCGAGTTTGCGTTATGAAAATGTGCACAGGATGTGTGTCGACGTGATTACGGTGACAAAATGATTTAAGGTGATAATCAGATAATGTATTCTTACAAAAATATCTCCAGATACTCCTAAGTTTTCGTCTGGATGTGCAGTACAAAAACTTGTCTGTTTGACTCTAAAACGTTTGTTTAACTGGCGTCTGTAGTGTGAAAGATATGCATATTGAATTAAAAAAAAACTCTAAAAAAATTGAATGAAAGGTTGGTTATAATTGTCAATTGACTTCCACAAAATGCATAGTGGGACAGGTAGCACGTTACGAAAGGGTCAGGCTCGGTGACGTGACTGAGGGTAAAAGGTATGACTATCAAGCTGAGATACCGTGAACGGGTGATATTTTTTCGATAGCCTTTGATAAGCTTGTTAGGTGTGTTTGTTCGAGTGCACACCGCTTTATATGAGGATTTCCGTTTGTTGTTCGAGAGACGGGGACTGAGGAGCCTTTTACTTTTTGTACTCACACTCTTTCAAAGTCGATGGACTCAAATGGCTTACCATCGCGCTTTTTAATAAAGACTGGGACATGTTTTCATAGCCAATGTCTATGTTTTTCTGTAGTGTCTAAGGCTTCTATTTCTTTACAATTTGCTACGGGTGAACTGTCAACGGGTTCCCTGTGAATAGAGTTTCGGGTTCAGGGATTTGCGGGTTTGTCGAGGGTAGCCATGACTTATCGGCTTTTAAGGTGTTTTGTCTTGTTTATGTTTTTATTTTTCGTTTCTTTGAGTGTTTGTTTTACTATGTGTTCAGTCATCGTTTGTCCTGTGTCCTGTGTCCTGTCTAACAATGCAGACTTACTATTGTTTTTGTTGTTGAGGTTCAGAAGGCGTTGTTCCCCTTCAATTGGATAAACTGAATATGGGATGGTAAGGCAACAAAGACCATAGTTGTTGTAATTTTCGCTCCAAAATCTTATGTACAACCAATTTGAAAACAAATTCGCCCTTGAATCATTCCCAAGAGTGATCGTAGCCATACTTCGGATCCAAGTCTTCTTTTTCCGTTTTACCTTAGTGAAACCATTGTTGCCTAATGATGTGTTTCCATTGAAAGAAGAACTCTTACTCTCAATAACGTATGTAAATGACAGCGACCCTGAAGAAAAAGTGTCCTTCCATTAAAATCCTCATTGCTGCCTCTTTTTGTTCCCATTAGCTAAAAAAAAAAGGGGGGGGGGCGACTTTATTAAAAAGTGCGATGGTAATCTATGGGAGCAAAAAGAAGGAGCATTGCTAAAACTGAAAAACCAAAAGACGGGGAAATAAACAAAAAGGAAAATCAAGGCAAAAACAATGAAAAAACGAAAGGATGGTAGGAAAATCGGAAACACCCAAAAAAAACAATCAAAACCCAACAAACAAAACATCAAAGAAAAATTACAACATGTATCAAAAAAAAAACCCCAACATAACTAAAAATCTACGGAAAGCAACCACGTAAGTCCCCCAATCCCGGAGGAGCAAGAGGAGGGAGTTCCGGAACACGTCGTCGATCCAAAACTGCTAAGATAGAAGCCTACACTCGCTGTAGAGACACGAAAAAAACGTTGCCGATAAAAAGAAGTAAGTACTGAAATAGGACGGCTCCCAGGTCCTCGCCCCTCGAACAAACACCGACCACAAGCACGGAAAAAATCGTCTAAAGCCACACCCAAACAACCAAATATCTCGACTGCCATCGGAATGAAGCCATCCATAGCATCTCGGCGGGCATAATCACGCTCCTCCCTCTTAGCAACATCACGACGCCCACCCCCACATGCCGAGCCGCTTGGGTGACGACTGTATTTGAGGTAGGGTTCGCCAAAACAACATCACCAAATGTATGACGCGCACCATCGATTAATACAAGGTCAATCCGACGCGAAGGAATATTGTGAGAGACCTTCCGGCGAACAGAAAATCCCCCCTCATAAGCCACAATAGCGATGGTGTCTCGAACCGTGTCGTGCGCCTGAATCAACTCGCCCCCATGGGAGCAGCGAAGCAAATGGACTTCTTCAAGCTCGAGAACGTGGCCACATGAGCAAACAAGAGAGCCAAGCAAAGGTGGGTCAGGGAGGCCAAGCCGGAACATGAGGGCCGTGGTGAACTGAGCCAAGGTGAAACGAAAGGTGGATAAGATAGGGACAGCTAATAGCCAAACTCCAAAGCCAGGTCCGCCACAAGAGAGAAAGCGTGCACACAAAGAATCGGAAGGAAGCGCCTCGAGAAGCTCGGATTTAATAGCGGCGACAACCCGATCAGAAAATTGATTCCTGAACACGCGCAACTGATGTCGAAACAAGAGTGGAAAAAATTGGCGTGCCCTCAATAGCAGACGGAGTAAGAGAACTTGATGCATCCAAAAAGGACCGTTGGAAGGCGAGCTCACCATCCGAAAAATAGGGAACAACGACCGCAATAATTGGAGTGCCCCCGGCAAGAAAACGAGATACAATAGTAGAAGCAACAAGGCACCAACTTCCCAAATAGGCGACTGGAGCAACATACGCCGTCAAGAGTAAACCCAATCCGCCAGGGGAGACAAGAAGAGAGGCCAAAATGGAGTAAGAGAACTTGATGCATCCAAAAGGACCTGAGGACTTGAGGCCTAAATGCGGGTTGCAGGCACAAACTCGAGATCAAAAGCCCCACGGCCCAACAAAGTGTGAAAGACATCCATAAGGCGATCATCAAATGCAGAAAGCAAGGACACAAAAGTTGGGGTGGGAGGGGAAGTGCGAGTAAGGTATGAGGGACGGTGGGGGAAACACCGTGTCAAGAGAGCAAAAGCCACTTGGGGATCAGAAAGGTGAGGAAAGTCATCCACGTGGGATAAATGTGTCTGAAGAGCAAAATCAAGGAATGTCGTGATGTATGGGTCCGAACCGATTGGACAACCCAACACACGAATGCCTTTTGATGGAGGAGGGGTGTGAAAACTAAGAGGGGGAGTGAAAGGGGGAGGAATAAAACGAGGGGACCAAATGACAAACTTAGGGGGTTGGACCGAAGGATTGAGTTCGGCCAAACGATCCTTGAAAAATTTATAGGCCAGTATAACTTGGTCTGAAGGACCAATAATGTGTGCGTCGTCCGCAACTAAAGGGAAGAGTTAAGAAGGGTAAGTAGCAGCGGAAGCTCGAAGGGTGTTTTAATGGGCTAGGGCAAACAAAAGGCCCCCAAGAGGATCACCCTGACGAGTGCCAGTCGCGAAGGAAACAGGGACCAAATCATCATCAAAAAGAGAAAGAAAGGCTACTGCTCAAAGAATAAAAGGCCATCACGAAAGGAAATATCTGGAAAATCGAAGAAGGTGCAGCCATAGGCTCTGAAAAAATGGCATTCCGATTCACTGTATTGAAAGCAATAGAAACATCCACCTGGAGGACTAACCAATCTGGATGGGCAGATGAGAAATAATCATGGAAAGCGAGCTAGAGCTGGATGCAGATGGCCACCGGTCAATATAATACCTTGCCCACTACAATAGGAGTGATTCCCCTATTGGGTTTGGTGACGACGACGAGGCGAGAGGCCGTGAGGGGATCACAAATACGAGAAAGGACAGTGCTAACCTGAATAAGGGAACAAACTCGAAAAAACATCTCAAAACCCCGAGCACCAGATTTTGGAGGCAAAACGTCGCAAAATAACTCATAAACAGTGCCTGAAGGACCCCCTGCTGAAAGATGTGCAGAAGTCGTAAAGGCTTTAATGAAAGAGTCTCGATCAAAGAGAAAACACTCAGTCGGCTCGAAGGTGTGAATAGAGGGGGATTGAGGGGTACGAGCTCGTGGATGAAAAGCCTGAAGAATCACGACAGTCGCAGCAAATGAAAGAGTCTTGATCCAAGAGAAAACACTCTGTCGGCTCGAAGGTGTGAAGAGAGGGGGATTGAGGGGTAGGAGCTCGTTGATGAAGAGCCTGAAGAATCTCGACAGTCGCAGCAGACTGAGGAGCAGGATTGAACAGATGGAAGGCCCAACCGCTCGAGAGAGCTCACCAACTCGACCCAAATGAACTACACGGCGATAAGAGGATGGCACATCTGAAGTCCGAGATGTACGATTTGGTGTGAAGAAAGCTTTCGCAACTCGATCCTCGTGCTCAGCATGAAAGGCCCTCCAATCACCTCGAAGGAATTCTTGACATCGAGCCATAGTTTCTCGCGCCTCGCTACCACCACCACGGCCAGGTAAGACCAGTACCCAAAGAAGTAAAGGGAAACAGAGGAGGACGACCCAATAGACACTGCTGCAAAAAGTCGGGACAATACATGGTTGATTGCACAAGATTTGCACACTTAAGCATTAAAGACGATCAGCTAAAGAGCACCCAAGGAGGAAAGAGAAAAACCCTCCTTACCTAGGTGATTGGAGACGAAAAGTATGACCAGGGATTGGAGATGGAAGAAGAGGAAATGGAGGAACTTCTCCTCAATAAGAAGCTTTAGAAAAAAGATAATCATGTGAAAATATCCAGAAAGCAAAAGTGTGCATTCGGAGGCATAAGGGAGACATTAGAGGAAGAGTGGATAATTGATATACGTGCTTCAATGCGTATGTGAAAGGACAAAAGGTGGTTCACAAAAATGAGAAACATTATCTCAATAAAAATAGAATATGCAAATGAGAGAGAAGTAAACACAGTGTAACATGATTCCCTACCTCTAAGAAAATCCCATTACTACAACCATTCTTAACCACACATTCCATTAAAAAAGTCTTCCTTGAGTCTGATGGAAAACAAATCTTTGAGAAAGCTGAACTGAGCAATTAATTATTGATGTTTACTGTCAACCTTTCTTTACAGATGGGAGAGAGGGTATCACAAAAACTGCCCAAGTCCTAAGAACCTCCTCACAGCCCCTATCTACTAAACCCCAAACCAATCAGGTGACTGTAGCGTACAAAAAAATACATACAATACAAAAAATTATATACAAGGTAAAGTCTGTTCCTAAGTCGCAATACCTTCAGTTCCGTACGACACCACTCTCTCCCCGCCACTTGGCATAAACGACGTCGTGGTTTTGTATGTTTCTTCTCTAGCATCTCATAGGATGCTGCCAACATCAATCCTTGGTGCGTTTTGTTGAAAAAGTAATTCTTAGGTCACTATTTTATTTCCTAGACTCTAGATTGGAGAGAGAGAGTTAGGCGGAGAGCCACCATGGTTGCCTCCTTAGCAAAAAAAGAGCATACTGAGGAGAGAGAGATGGAGTTAACAAAATTTGTTGCTCTATCTCAGTTTTTATCCTAGGTTCTATCTATACCAGCATAGCCGTTGGCCTTATCTTCTTCTTAAGTCATAGAAGAATCGATGCACCTATTGTCCAATATTTATTTACTCAATTTACGCGCGGATATTTCATTCTAACCGCGAAGGGAAAAGTACGACGGTTGCAAAGTACAAACGGTTGCAAAGAACATTCTGCACTCCGCCAGAATCGAACGGACGACGTCGATTGGAAAATTACAAACGGATGGTTCGCGTGAGCGCCGGCATAACGATATGGATATTTTGGTTGCTTATGCCAAAGAGTCGACATATTGACACGTGGCATGTCTCTGAAAGTCTGCAGATGCGAAAAAATCCATGGCATCGGGCATGGAAGGTACATGGATTTCATTGGTGTCGAACAAAAGCCGTACAGAAACTATTGCGGCTAGTGTACCTTCTATTGTACAAATTGTACGTTAAAGTATTCTGATTGGTAGATAGGTCACTAGATAAGGGTTGTGAGTAGGACTTTAGAACTTAGGAAGTTTTCTAGTACCTCTCTCCTAGAGAGCTTCTGTACATATTTGCTAACGTTGATCAGCCATAACATTCCGCTCGGGTGAGCATTTTTAGTGATTCTTTTTGCGGCGAACACAGCGGAGTCTTGCCTTCATTGGGATGATGTCGTTCTGGATTATTTCTTGCCTGGGTGGCTGCTATTCTTGTTCAAACTGAAGTGGGTTCAAGCTATCCTAGATGCTTAGGTTGTGCTGTGCATTCTGAGAGGCTATGGAGCCCCCAGAATTACACGTTTGGCGTAAACCGCCAAAAGGACCATTTCGGGTAGTTGGCGCCAACACGAGCCGTCCGATTACATTTCCGTTTTTATTCTCGTCCGTCCATTTATGTGGTGCACATAATGTTTTGTGCCCCTGTGTGTTTTAATCAGTTCTATGTCCAAAGCGTAGTTTTGTTTCGTTAAAAAAAAATTCACCGCTCGTACTCTTTATTACGAATTTGCGCCCCTTTGTAACGATTCTTCTACATCAACTAGATAAGGACAGTGACTAAGTCGCCTAGTAGGGACTCCTTGGGACCGAGGATCAAATCACAGACAGCCCACCCTTGTTGATAAGGAGTACTCCTATTTCCTTCCTTCTCCTTACTCCGTCATTCTGGCTACCAAAGAGGCAGCCATGGACTCTTCCTCTGAGAGGCTCCTACAGCGAGAACATACGAATGTGAATAGAAATTAGTTATCTTTTTCAACATTAAACCCTCGTTTACAAAGATTTGATTTCTTTTAGACTATTTTTTTCTGTTTTTTAACCATGACCCATTTTTTTTTTAAACTATGAATAGCAACATGTACAAAAAAATGGTAAAAATGCTAACAATATCATGTTCGTGGGCCATGTCACATTTCCGAAACAACTCCAATTTTGACTTTGTTGCCAGATATTTTCTGACCATCACAACCATTTCCATGCCTTCTTACCAATAATACGTATAAGATATGGTATGCACGTTTTAGGAATAGGATTCGTACGTACATTTCAAAACATAGGTACATGCTCCAAACCGAGCCAAAGGTAAAAAACCAAACCTATTGTAGAAACCAAACCTACTGCACAAACCAAACCTGCGGTACAAACCAACCTATGGTAAAAACCATAACTACGAGCCCAACCAAAACCTATGTATCAACACCAACAATATGGCAGAAACAAGTCCTACATATGATAAGAACAATGCCTAGAGTATTCTACACTGTTGCATCTTCACATTGGCTTTAGCACATTCATTTCCGCATTTAGCACATCTTTTACTTTCAGGGCCAAATTGTTCATAACTAGAAAACCGATAAGTCCAATAAAGTCCACGCGTCCATAGTAAGGTCGTCCAAAATGTTGTGGAACATCAACATTACCAACAGAATCCCTTGAAATAGTAATAATATAGTGAAGAAAAAGTCTTCTTCAAATAGTAGACACAAGAAATCGCCTTAACACAAGGTAGTGACTTTGGACAATAAGCACCAAATATCTTACCATCCTAAAGACGTGACATCAACATGGGCAATAAAACCACCGACAACGACTCATTCAGCCTTCCTTTTTGTTTTCGTGACCCACAAGTCAACCTTAACTATAATAAAAAGCATACCATGTGCCATAAACAAACAAAAAATAATGGCTTGTTTTGCTCAAAAGTAGTATAACCAATTATTTCTATTCACAACGGAAAGTACTCTCTCCAAACCGTTACCGTTTACAAAAGGCATCGAGAAAGCAAAGAGAGACAAACAACATCTCCACGATTTCGGGACATAGGCCTCTACTACAACCCTCTATTATATTCTAAAGAGTAGTAAACTAAGATACACCGCAAAACAATTCATAAACCGATATTTTAAATTCACAAACACCCAACTTCCACGTTTAATTGACTATACATTGAGGGCCGATGAAATGAAATGAAAAGAAATGAAATGTCACGTCACGTCACCACTCGTCCAAATGACTGGCTCGTTGGAACAAAAGGATCGTTATCCCCAATACTCCTATTGCCAAGAGCTCCAAAACCATCGCTCCAGTCTCTATCAGACCAGCGTGGTGGAGAATCGCGGGAATAGCGAGACTTCCCACGGCCGAGAAACCGGTGAGAAACTTAGCCGCATCCTCCCAACTGTAATCCCATCAAAGAAGCCAAAGAGGCAGTGGGTCAACCCAAATGCTCCTCCCTCCCTCCCTCCCTCCCTCCCTCCCTCCCTCCCAGATTCAGTTTTGAGCGTCATCAAAAGAAATAAAGGATGAAGGTGAGAAAGGACTTAAGAACGAAGGAAAGGAAGAAAAAACTTAAGAATGTTTGAAGGAAGAAAAAGCAAAAGAAAGTTTGAAGGAAGAAATAAACTTACTCTTCAGCCCCACCACCGTCCATGCTAATGAAGTCCCCAGACCCTCCTCCAGAAAAGAAAAGACACGGCATTGGAACCAGAACATACATTACAGCTGAAAAACACACAGCAAAAATACTTTTTGATGTACTCAGTATCAGTTGAAGTCATTCCAAGTTAAAATACAAAGTGTCCATTCGAACTATCCTGACTATCAGATATAAAGTCAGTCAGTGACTTTGACACTCTCGCACTCCGTTCCAAATCAATAATGAAGTCAATTGTTTCATCTATTACAATTGTAAGTACATCACCAATCGCTATCAGAGTTACAGAATCAGTAGCATTAACACTTCATTAGAATCAACTACACTAAATTGTGTTCTCCAAGCCACGAAATAAAACAGTATTATTGACACCAATGTATGATTTTGGGTCAATAAAACTCACACAAATTAGAGTGATTAACTCCAAGCGCGATGGGCAGTGTAATATGGTCTAAACTTTAAGAATGGGCCGACTTGAACATATTGTTTTAACTTTGTGCTTGCAAATAAGTTTGTCATATATGGAGGACTTTAAAAGAAACTATGCGTCATCTAGCCACGTTCTTCCTTAACAGGCTTTATTCACCATAGTGGCAAATGAATAGTCAGTTACCAGGACCAAAGTTTCACCGAAATTAATTTATACCTGGCCAGTCTAACTGATGATGGTTGAACGCGTTCATGTTACAACAACTCAACCGAGTTCTCAATGAAAACCTCAAAAGAAAAAAAAAGGTTACCTGTTAAAAGGGGCCACCAATTGGAATACAACGCACATCCCTGCACAGAAAAAACATGACCGGAACATTTAAACTCTTGGATATGAATGCAGGTCTAACAAAGTTACAAAAGAATGCATTGATCATGCAAAAGAAAGGTATGGCCCAGTTACTATAAATTAACAAAACCAAAAGAGTTTAGAGTTCAGATAATGCTCAAAATATACAATAGTTCAAAACTGGAATGCCATCCACTCTTCCGATACCTTCTGTTGCGTGCACTAGAGAACACAAAAATTACACAGCATAACATTTCTGCAAGAATAATTTCAAATTTGAAAAGACGTAAATACCTTCTTCCTCAAGTGAATGAGTTACTCTTACGACTGACAACTTACTTATCAAATGCGAAACTTACTCACCAAAATTTGCAAAAGGATGCCGACTGAAAACAGAAACGCCAATCCTGCCAACCTAAACATGCTACGCGCCCAGCACCCCTCCGTTATACTCAGGCCGACTGTCCAAAGCAAGACAAGCCCTAAAAAACACTTAAAAAACTAGAACTTTCAGGGAAGCAGGCATCAATTTACTTGCACTGCATAAATGAAGAAACGGAAAATTGAGTCCAGAAGTAAAGCCAATGAAGTTCAGATAAACTTTCAGCTTCTAACAGGGAAATCATACACGCTCTCTAACCGGTGTTACTTGCACAGTAATCACAGTACTTATTGAAAAAACTGACGATTTTGTAAAAACACACACATATTTGTGTACGTACGGTGATTCTTGGCTAGTATCGCCAGTCATGACGTAAGTATAATTACACAATACTATCACTATCACATGCGTATTTGAACGAGTTAATAAGTTCAGTAAGACATACACAGGAGCACATTTTCAGAGTCCCATGAACTGAAACTATAGACTGTCCCGCAACAAATGAACATGCATATTCCTCTTTTATTTAATCTGTATTCGGAGTTGAGTTAGAATTTTACTATGATCTGAATTAAATAGTTACGGAAAAATTTATACAAGCCCTGTAACTGCCATTACCAACGAAAGTATATCAGTATATGCACAGAAAACTGTGATTTTGTAAAAAAGGTACATTTTCTTGTACAACTACGGTGAGTACTGGCCAGTAATTACAGTAATTGCGAACGTTTAAAGCTGAATTGCAAAACAGACAAAATAAAAAAAACAAGTCACTTCTTAAAAAAGGGAAAGCTAGGGGATGACAATCACGGACAAGGAAAAACAAAATGCAGTCTGGAAAGAGCATCACAGCTTAGTCTCCTAGAGTATTACCTAGGGCTTCCTAGGGTTTTCTACGTTAATTTAGGGTTTTCCAGAGCTTTCCATGGTTCTGATAGTCTATAATGCTGTAAAATGAAACCCTATCTCTCTCTCCCTCTCTCTATCGCTCCCTCTCTCCCTCTCTCCCTCTCCCTCTCTCCTTTTCTGTAACCCCAAACAACAGCCGAGAACTCCCAAAGTTCATCAGAGCAACCTTCCATCAATAAATACTCACACTGTAACAAAACCGCAAAAAAATGTCGCAACATCGAATCAGAAAAAGCCATGCAAAAAAACAGTAACAGAAGAAGAGTGTCAGGAAAAACTTCCGTCTTCAAATGCGTACAAGAAACTTAAGGTAACTTGAAAAGTCTCTCTCCCACATAACAACTAAATTTAGAAAAAGTGACTCTCCCTTGACGAGTAATTGAAATATTTAGAAAATGTTCTTATATCTCGTTTGACATAAGTATCACGTCGACATACTTGATTGCAATCATCAATTTATGACTCTATTTTTCCGTACAAAATCAACATAATTAAGTGCGACAAGTTTCTCTCTCTTTGCTGTAAAACACATTTTACTGAATTCATAAATGATGTAACAGAGATTACAGCAAGAAGGTAGGTTTTTCTAGGCATTACCAAACCCTAAAACACACCTGAGGTATTCATGTTGCTTTCGCTTTTAAAACTTGTAAAGAAACCCTAAAATGTGTTCCTCATAAATAGTGAATATGGGCTACAATATGCTAAAACAATCCGTTAAAATGAGATTAAGAAATTCAAGGATGATTTCTAAGAGAGCTTCAGAATATTTCTGCTAATTTAAATTGCAGCTTTGCTCCATGAACCGCCAAAAAATAGCCCCATCCATGATCTCGTCCAATTTTTTATTTACTTATCAATTATGAAAGTCAGAATGGTAGCCAACTGCTTCAGTTTGGGAAGTTGAATCATAGCTCAAATGTGCGAAAACAATGGGAAGCGCTATTCGTACTTCCTCGTACTATATGCGTATTGTACCATTAACACCATAGAATACGAGTATAGTACGATATCACACATGGCGTTTGCAACTTGTTTTCGCACGGCTGAACTGATTTAAACTCGTTGGGGTTCATTCCACCGTTGCGTTACGTCATTTGATGTTCAAATTTCTGTGCCTTTCCATTGGCTCGGTTCCGTCGAGAACTACACCGTCTATCGCTATTAGTATTACAGTTTTTTTCGCGGCTTAAAACATCTTTTCACTCTTGTCGGATTGTGGATCTGACGGTTAGGATTGAAAGATCAGATTTTCACCTTACGATTGGCGGTCTCCATGTAAGGGTATGTCCCCATGTGCATAAGTAAGGGTTTTTTTCTGTCGTTTTACTATAAAACTTAGCGCCGTATTGCTTAAGTTACAGCCGTACGAAGGAATCACAAATTTGTAGAGTACAATTTGCGTCATCCTCAAACTTAGGATGTTCGAAAATTTGTCGTTTTGTGTTTTTCGACCCACTTCGACGACAAAAAACCTCATCTTCAACCTTATCTTTAAAACACATGCGCGATGTGTTTTAAAACTAGGGATTTTCTATAACCAAATAGGAACCTATGTTCGCACGTGCTGTGATTTTCAAAAAAAAACATACGATTTCCAAGGGCAAAGAAAAGTATAAAATTCCCTATGTTTTGTCCGTTTGGGTTCAACACGACGAAGAGAAGTACACAATTTGTTTGATTTTGTCCGTTTTCTTTCAGTACGTAATTTTTTTTGTTGCAGGGGTCTCGAAATTTCGATGCCATTTCACGTCGAGCGAACAGGCGACGCGAAGGCAAAGCGCATCTTCTTCAACCGTGAAACTGAACAGGCTGGAAGGCGGTACGTCTACACATAGAGACACTTGAAAACGGGGTCCGACGGATCCGCGCTAAAATACAAAGTAAGTTCACTAAGTTACAAGTACATGGGGACATACCCTAAATAACGCTAATTCAGTCGCTCGAAATATTGACTCTATCGCTTCAAATAGAGTAAATGATTCTAATTTTTTCATTATTATAATTTAGGTAGGGTTTAATTAGCGTAAAAAAATATAATATAGGTTCGTTTTAAATAGTGTGGAGTACGGATGACGTCCGACCGTGCAAAATTATACTTTTGTAAGTAAAAAGGTACAAATAATGATTTAATAGAATCGCGCTCGCACGTGAAATCGCAATAAACAAAAAATCAATCACATCGAAAAAAAACTGTTCGCATAACTCTCGTCCGCCGACTGCATCGTCGTCAGTGTGAACATTAACTGACATTCAGTGCGACAAATATTACTAACGTCATAATGACATCAAAACTATACGGACTGACAAATTTTGTACGTCTACGTAA
Source organism: Zygnema cylindricum (assembly GCA_037447655.1). NCBI lineage: Eukaryota > Viridiplantae > Streptophyta > Zygnematophyceae > Zygnematales > Zygnemataceae > Zygnema > Zygnema cylindricum. The sequence goes on from JBBHKE010001556.1 coordinate 282,745, forward strand.
TTTAGTGTTTATAATTTCAGCGCAGATAATTATTGCTGACATAACCCAATATAGAGTACTTACATAAATTAGAGTAAACATCCTATGTGAAAAAGTTCTATCACATAAATTAGAGTTCATTACTCTAATTGTTTTTTTTTGTTTTTTTACTCTAATTTTTTCATTACTCTAATTACGATTCGCGGTGTACTGTACACCGCCAATCGTTATTAGCGTGGGAGTTTGATTAACGTATAATAATAATCACTGTGGTGTACGCTATTTAAGAATTTGAAAATTTTGGAAAAAATCATACATTCTAATTGTTTGATTATGGTAATTTGGATCTTTGAAAAAAAAAATATCGGTCGCAAACATGCTTACACTAATATAGGTCTCCGTACAAAATCTGACAAATCGTACACAAATCGTACATTCACACGGTCGAAACGCGGCTGTCGGACGAATATGTGAGAACGGGATTTTTTACGACCTGGTTTTTTTTCCTTCTTAGAACGCACATTCTCATGCTTCTGCGGTTACTAAAACTAATTTATTGTAATTTTTAACTTAAAAAGGTACATTTATGTACGGTATGACACTGACCGTACACACTATATTTAAGAGACAACGTACTGAAAATAACCCTAAATAGAATAAAGAAAAAAATAGAATGAACTACACTAATGGAGAATAAAAAAAAAAAAGCGGGACGGAATTAGTGTACACAACGCTAATAACAATTGGCGGTGTACAGTACACCGCCCATCGTTATTAGCGCTTTGTCGCGGCCTTTATTAGCCCAAAATCATAAATTAACGTTACTAAATATAATTAACATGGTGTTAACCATGTTATATTATGTTCATCTTTACTTCAAGTCTATTTTGTAGTGTTGGGTATCGGGTAAATTCATATCGCGATAATATCGATATTCGATATATCGAGTATCGATCGAGAAGAATCCTCGATATATCGTACCGAGACCAACATAAATTATCACGATATATATCGCGATGTATAGTATTTTTTAAATTTAATATTTTTATTTTTTTATATAATATGTTATTTTAGCGAAAAAGTCAAATTGTCTAATACGCCACGTACGCCGTGATTTTCGTTCCGTGACTTAAAGGGAGACGCAGCAAAATGTAACCGACAAAAAGTACTAATTCTATAATTCTAATGATTACTTATTTGCGGTATGGTTACACACATAGAAGTCCCATGCGCATAACACGCACGGATTAAACTAACGATTACTACGTAAAGTGCGCATCAAACGATTTCGGAATTTTTAAAATTCGTACCTTATTTTGACTTTCAGATTTCAAAAAATTTAAATATTCAATACCCTAAAAAACTGAAAAGTTCAACGCACTAGCAGCGAGCGGCGGAATTTACGGCGTCCCCAACGGCGGCTTCCTTTTGAAGACGGAGTGTAGGACATATGAAAATACGCGCGCGCAAATGAAACAAAACGGCTCAAGGAAGCAGCCGTTGGAGACGCCATAAATTTTGTCGCTCGCCGCTCAGAAAAAAATACGCGTGCGAGACGCCTTAAATTCCGCGGCTCGCCGCTCAGAAAAAAATACGCGTGCGAGACGCCTTAAATTCCGCGGCTCGCCGCTCAGAAAAAAATACGCGTGCGAGACGCCTTAAATTCCGCGGCTCGCCGCTCAGAAAAAAATACGCGTGCGAGACGCCTTAAATTCCGCGGCTCGCCGCTCAGAAAAAAATAGGCGTGCGAGACGCCTTAAATATCGCGGCTCGCCGCTCAGATAAAAACACGCGTGCGAGACGCTTTAAATTCCGCGGCTCGCCGCTCAAAAAAAAATACGCGTGAGCCGCTCAGAAAAAAAATACGCGCGCGCAAATGAAGCAAAAATGCGGCATGCGGCGGAATTTACGGCGCCTCCAACGGTTAATGTCCGTACATTTTCGTACGAATTTTACGAATTTTACGAAACAAGCGAATACTACGTAGTTTTCGTAAAAAATTCCAAATCCGTACGAATTGGACTTCTATGGTTACACAAGGAGGTCTCTGTAATAGTACGGACAATAAAATTTATGTATTACAGAGGCCTCGGGTACATCAAGTATCGTTTGTAAATAAGTTTTACATACGTGTTCTAATATGAGTGGGTCCACGTAAGCTGACTATCAAATCTAAAAAATCATCAAATATCTGGAAACCGACCTTTTTCGTCTGGAAAATCGTACTTGCATATGACGTACGTGTACTTCACAAGTGTACCTCATCAATGTACCTCATAGATCTCCTTCAATCTGCTGACTTTCAGGAAAAAACCGTATTTCTTTCCGGCAAAGATTTCACAGTCACTTGTCAGAATCCACGTGACTTTGATAACCTGTGAGATTTTTTTTCTTTTTTTTTCTTTTTAAAGCTTCGATATACTGGCGATACGATATATTGGCGATATATTGGCAATATATCGCAATAATTTGAAATTCGATATATCGAAGAGATATATCGATTATCGGGTACCAGAAATTCGATATAGAACGAATATCGGAAAACGGTCCTCGATACCCAACACTACTATTTTGGTACAGAGCGTCCACATGGCATCTCCCTACAACGTTCAGGGTGTTTCGCATGCAGATTACAATAGCTTTAAGTAGCAGCTACAGTAGCCGCCGGAAATAGCGCGAATATTAATTTGATAGTCCATAAAATACTGCAATATAACCTAAACTACAGTACAGTACAATACAGTACAGTACAGTACTGAACTGTAATGTACAGTACTGTAATGTTAAATTTTACTGTACACCGTGAATCGTTATTCGCGTAAAGGTTTCTTTAGCGTGTAGGAACAATTACCGTTATTTACGCTAATGGAGAATTTGGATTTAAAAAAAAAAAACATACATACTGGATATTTAGTTATTTACTTATAGTAATTTGGATTTAAAAAAAAATAAACACCCGCCCCAAACTTGTTTACACTAATATAGGTTCTGTTCAAAATCTGACAAATTGTACACAAATCGTACGTTCACACAGTCAAAACGCGTTTGCCGGACGAATATGTGAGAACGTGATTTTTGACAGCCCGATTGCTTCCCCTTTTTAGAGCGCATATTCTCATGCGTCCGTGGTTACTAAAACCCATTAAATATACTTTCTCACTTAAAAAGGTACATTTTTGTACGGTCTGACATCAACCGTACAACACTCTATTTCGATGATAAAAATTGGAAAAGAACCCCTAAATGGCGTAAAAGAAAAAAAAGAATAATTTATGCTGTTTAAGAATTTGGGGAAAAAAAAAGGTACCTTAAATAGCGTCCACTACGCCAATACCGATTCACGGTGTAGTATACAGAATTTCCAATCCCCGCAAGTAGGTCACCCGGCGGAAGCTGTAAGCCTGTAAGGGTATTATAATCCACTTTAAATAGTGTCGATGCGAACTCAGCATGCACGGCTACAAAGTCGACACACAAATTGGCGTAAGTGCCAGAATTGTTTCGGACATTAATACACAAAATAGCATTGGTAACTCTAGATTAACGCTTACACTAATTTTTCCTCAGCTGTAATAACGATGGGCGTTCCACAGTAGGACGTATCCCATTGCGAACAGATTGAGATTTGTCTCGTTGTCGTATATGTAACTTCTTTGGCAAATGCTTTACCGTTTGCGTCCCGACAGCGAACAGATTCCCATTTGTTCGCAATGGGAATGTCGCCCTAACCTTTCCAATGGTCAGTTTCAAAATTGCCGAAACCGACCTCGGTTCAAATTGAAATGGATTGAACAAGTAGACAGCCATCGACATTTGACTACAGTACTAAAAAGCTATAGGCATCATTGGGCATGATGATATGTTCGCACGCTTAGAACATTAAGCTGTAAAATGCGAAAGTCTGTCGTTTATAGCTTTACCCCTTCAGTCCACATTATCAACTTGTTAAACCACAGTACTGACAGTACTGTACTTTCGTTATTGCAGTGTCCTCTTTCAAAATTTTAAAGAGATCGCACATTTGAAATTTCAAATTTGTAATGCTTTAAATGTGAAGGTTTTCCTGACTCCTTTCTCCCAGTCTCTTTCGTTTTCACTCTCTCCTTTTCTTTGGTTTGGAGACATTGCTTTTCTTCTACTGAGACTATGGCGGAATCCGCCTCCCAAAGGTTGGAGCTCCGACGAGCCATTCGTCATCTTCGAGACCGAGGCCTCTATTCTGCTGCCATGTGGTAATTTCTTCTGGGTTGCAGTGGATATAGACAGATTTCTGATAGAAATATTAGAAATGACTTTGTTTGTAGGGTAATTATATGCACGCAGTTAAAGGCGTTTCTGGCTAAAAATCATTGAAACCGTACAGGAATTTACAAAATCTTACAGTTTTTTTTTCTGTACGAATAATTTGATTATTGCGTCAGTAACGCCAGTTACAAGGCTCATACTACTCCCCTGGTTTTCTCATTTTTAGCCCTCCGAGAATCAATTTTGTCATCAACAGGATTAATGGTTTTACTATGAAGCTTCTTCAGAAATGAAAAGAAAATGGTGCTTTAAGAAAAAACCAAGGAATGTTAACTTTGCATAGCTTGATAGGTGGATCCAATTTCTAGGGTTTACTGCCTGGGCAGTTTAATTTCAAAGCTTAGTTGTTCTACATTGTAGAATCCCAGGAAAACGAATTTCATTTGAGTCCTAATGCGATGGTAGGAAGGTCTCACTGTCGACTTCAGCGGCCTTTGGTGCTTATTGATCAATTGAATTAAACCGTGCAATTTATCTCCATTGAGTTCGATGCAAATAGTGAAGTAAGACCTGGGCAGCCCTGTTTCTTTAAAGGTTTATATGTATGTTGTATGAAAAATTCAGTTTAAAGAAGAGATAATGGCATATTGGTTGGCTGATTGTCGACAGATATTTCAGTAACTATACTGCGCATTGCTATTAGTGTATTGGTACCTTATTAGTGTAAATGCCGAATCAGAATGTAAACCGCTAATTTAGGGTAGGGAGACGTGGTGAATTGTAACTCACTCCCTAATAGTGTCACGAACACTGTTTTGTGACTTTTGGTAAAAAAAAGCCAGGATCGAAGCAATGTTATTAACACAGATAGATGGACAGTGTACTCACCAAACTTATACCTAGGAAGTTGAGAGGATATTGGTTTAGTTGATTTGTTTTGTGTGTGAAACATTGCAATGAACGAAGAATCTTTCTTTTTGATTTCTTTTCTTTTCACCCATCCTTGCGAACATCAGTGAAGGTTTGTTTTTTTCAAATTCTGGTAGAACATCTGTCTAAACCTTATGTCACTATCTTTATGTAGCTGTTTTTTTCTCCTCACAGTTGCTTGTTTTTTTTTCCAACTGATCGTAGCTTTAATAGGGGAAAAAAGGTGTTTCGAAATGGACCTTCTCTTAGTTTGGGTGTTGTACGCACGAGTCAGATCAGTAATTTAATTGAGGGTTATGGACTCCATAGGCCAAGTTTATACTGTCTGTGTGATGCATTACATTTTTTATCAGGATGACCCCAAAAAGTTTCTTGCTTTAGGCTGGTAAATTTGTCATTTCTTCTGCTAACCACGGCCCATAATCTCTTCAAGCCCAAATCAGCAAAATGCGGTTTTTTATTGAAACCCTTGGGTATAGATATAACTGTCAAGAACACCCGATATTAGGAGGCTTCTTACACTATCTACTATATTCATGTTGATTCTCCTATGCAATACTGGGCGCCGAAACGGCAAAGAAACAGCAGCAGACTGTTTACCGTTACAAAATTCTGTTCTTTTCTGTCAATTATTTTGGTTTATGACTTACAATGTTCATCTTAGTTTGACAAGGGATTTTTCCAGACAGCTTCATTTTGACATTTGTACATTTATGTTTCTACCTTAAAAATTTGACTTAGCTGGTTCTTTTCATTTTTCCACCAGGCAATGTATCACAGGATTTACCAAAGCTTGAGTCATGTGCATGCTTTTCCTGGAGATGCAAGGGTCAATAGTTTGACAACCAAACACAGTACTTACTCTCACCAATACAACATCTTAAAAAGTCAAAATTGACTAAATGAACTTCGACCTGTTCCGTTCAAATTACCATTTCTCTCTGTCAAATTTTCACATTGTTGATTGCAGGGCCGCAGAACAGCTGGTTGGGCTTCCGGAGGTACCATCAGATTCCCTTTCCCCCCATTTGATTGGGAGCTTAGGGTCCAGTATAGGGCTATACCAAAAAACACCGATGGCCACTGACTCCTTTCCTGGAATAGCAGCCGATGCCGGCGCTTTCAAGGATGAAAATGAGGAGGAGGAAGATGATCGGGTTTTATTGGGCAAGGCTCTGTTTGACATGCGAGAGTATCGGCGAGCAGCACACGCTTTAAGGGGTCTCACGGGAAATAAGGCGTTTTTCTTGGGCTGTTATTCCACCTATTTGGTAAGGTGATGACTGGCCCCACTGTAAGAGTCGCCCGAGCGTAGTTTGAACTGTAATATACAACGCGTATACAACAGGGTAACCAGATATAGCGTTTCCACTTGTTTTCGCACATTTGAACCATGATTTGGGATGGACATATCTGGTCTTTTTGTAGTATGCATTTGAAGGAGCAATTGCGCAGGAAAGTTTACATATTTGATCCGTTAAGAATGGGCCACACTAAGTAAATTCAGGGATGATTAGGAATTCCCTCTGTTCTGGGATTGCCTCTGTTCTATTGTTTCACGCCCAATGTTTGTACAGACACTAGGAAACTGAATTAAATCAGGGAGCATTTCACAGATAAAGAAGAGCATGAGACTTGGTTTCCTCATCTACCAGAGCAATGCTTGGTCCATAGCCAGAAAGAAGCCGATGCAGGTCCAGCTAATTGTGACATTCTTGGGATCAAGTTGATTTGCATACATTCCGGGAAAACTTTATCTACCATAGTAGTTCTGAAATCTAGAGAACTTAATCAGAGCAATTTTGAAGACACGTGTCTTCATGCTAAGATAGGACAATGAAATAAATCACCTGCAATAGTGGAAGTTAGCGGATAGGTTGTGTACTTAATCTCAGCTAGTAGGTCATGTAATGGGACGCCAGATGAACAGGGGAGGGAAGGGGAGGGGAGGAGGGTGCAGGTGGAACATTTTTTCTCTCTAGATACCTGTCATAGTTATGAACATTTCTGGTTCACTGTCTTTTGAAAAACAGATGTGGTGTTAGCAAAGCTCAACTTATGGGCTTGAAGTGACCTTCTAGTCTTCTGTCGATGGATGGTATTGCCACTCTTTTGTCAACTAAAGCTAGTTAATGAACTTGAAAAACCACTCTAAGATTATCCAATTTTGGGTCTTGAAGTATGCTGTGAATCGCTATCAGCGTTAAGAAATATATAGCGTGGGGTTTATTTTATTCTAATCTGCGTTCCAACGATGTGGACGATTTTCAACTGCTTGTCAAATTAGCGTCAAGAAAAACCGCTCTATTTACGCTTTTTTATGTTCATGGACCAGAAAAAAACCGGCACCAAATTAGTGTTATTATGCTAATAGCGATTCACGGTGTAGCGGGAAAATACGTGAGCAAGTTGGCTCAATGGAAAGTGCAACACAGCACAATGCAATGTGATCCGATGCAGGTACAATACAATGTGAATGACGAGACAAAATACAGTACCAGAACATATAACACTACAACACACGACAACACAACACAACTCAATACCTTACTAAACTATACAATACGGTACAATACAGTTCCGTACAACATTATAGAACAAAATATTCTACAAAATCAATACAGTACAGTACAATATAAGACTGATACAATATGATACCGAACAATACAACACATTACAATTATATCCTAAGAGTTTATCAAAGAGAGTGATGGTAAACCATCTGAGTCCATGAGTACAAAAGGGGTGGTAAGACCAAAACTGCAAAACTACAGGCATTCATACAACACAATAGAATAAAATAGTATATCATATGCTACAAAGACAACATGAAGTACATAACAATTCAATACAATTCCTTACAGTATACAGCATACCATACTATACCATATTGTATCTTCCTACCACACTTTACCATACCGCATTATAACGTACCATACCATACCGTATAAGATAAGACAAGACTGCAAGACAAGATACTCCTCACTATAATACCAGACAAGTTATCGTACATTTTTCGCAAAGTCTACCACAAGTGCACTTCTCTGAAAGACAACCTGACAAGTGCACACACAGAAAAAATGTTTGAAGCGGTGAAATTTTTTTTAACACTAAATACCGTTAGTGGTGTAGCGACGGTTGTAAACGTTTTGTTTTTTGTGACTTTGTAGATGTCTTAGGGTTTTGTGACATTGTGACGTCATGCTCACTAGTGACAACGCCGACGTCATTAGTATCATAACTTTTAGCCATGGTTTCCCGATGTTTTGTTTGGCTTTTCTCACTCGACATACCATAAAACTACGCCCAAACGTAGAGATTCTTCTTGAGAGCTCTTTCATTTCGTACCAATGTTGTCGCGTATCATTCGAGGAAGAGGGAGGAATGGGAGACAATGTGAGAGGGAGGGGGAGAGGCGACGACGGTGTAGACTTTTGCGTAGGTACGGGGTCCCCGCATGCGCGCAACGGGCAATAAAAAAAGGGAATTGATCATAGCAGTGACTATTTTGGTTGCGCACAGTCACTTACGTCATTTTGTCAAAAATGGTACGTTCGAAGTACACATTTGTACAAGTAAAGTACCGTTGAGTCAAAATTTGACGGCCAATCGGTTGGACAGTTTTGACTTTCAAAATATTTTTTCAAAAACTTTTGCCGCGCTTGCGAACGTCGACCGTCAAAATAAAATTAGCAATTCACATGGTCGGCGAACGTTTACGGTAACAAAAATGCGGCAACCACATGTAAATAAAAGTGTTGCAGACAGTCACTTTTTGTCGTTACGTGAGCTCCACGGTGAGAGCACATTGGATATTAACTTCGCCGCGAAACTGAAATTTAGTCGTATAAGCGTTACATTGAATTTAGACGCAAATTGAAATGAAACCTCTTTAAACTGAACTACACTGCGAATCGTAATTAGGGTAAATAACGCTAATTCGGTCACCCTAAATTTCGACTCTATCACGTTAAATAGAGTAAATGATTCTAATATTTTGTAATTAGCGTAAAAAATTATAATATAGGTTAGTTTCAAATATTGCGGAGTTCGGACGACGTTTGACTATGCAAAATTGTACTTTTATAAGTAAAAAGGTACAAATAATAATTTAATAGAATCACGCTCGCATGTGAACTTGCACTAAACAGAAAAAATAAATCGCATCGAAAAAAAACCCGTTTGCATAGCCCCGTCCGTCGAAAGCATTGTCGTCCGTGTGAACATTTACACAAATTTACATGTGAAAAGTTTATTAGTTCAACGACAACAATATGAGTTGAGACAAATAGTATATACAAATGAGACAAATAGTACTAACGTCATAATGACGTCAAAATATACGGACTGACAGTTTTTGTTTGTTTACATACTTTAGTGTTTATAATTACAGCGCAGTTAATCATTGCCGACATAACCCAATATAGAGTACTTAAATAAATTAGAGTAAACTTCCTCTGTGAAAAGGGTCTATCACAAAAATTAGCGTTTATAACTCTAATTATTTTTTTTATGTTTTTTTACTCTAATTTTTTCTTTACTCTAATTACGATTCGCGGTGTACTGTAAGTATTGTAAGGAAATATTAAAACGCACGAAACGAAATTTCGTTGTCAATGTAAGAATGTTGATTCGTAAATAGTGTGGCTCGATATTGCCGCGCGTGACGACTCACATTTTTTTCATTTAATTTCAGTTGATAACTTTACGCCGGTTCGTTTTATTATAGTGTACAAACTACAAAGTTTATATTGTTTCGTGCGTTTTAATATTGGAATTGATCATGATAGTGACTGTTTTGGTTGCGCACAGTCACTTACGTCACTTTGTCAAAAATTGTACGTTTGAAGTACATATTGGTACAAATAAAGTACCGTTGGGTACAAATGTGACGGTCAATCGGTTGGACAACTTTGACTTTCAAAATTTTGTTTCAACCGCTTAAAATTTTGCCGCGCTTGCGGACGTCGAACATCATAATAAATTTAACAATTCACACGGTCGACGAACGTTTACGGTAACAACACTGCGGCAACCACAAGTAAATAAACGTGTTGTAGACAATCACTTTTTGTCTTTACGTGAGCTCCGTCGTGAGAGCACTTAGCCGCAAAATTGAAATTTAAACGTCTAAGCGTTACATTGAACTTAGACTCAAATTGAAACGAAACCTCTTTAAACTAAAGTACTGTAAGTCTTGTACGGTAGTATTAAAACGCACGAAACGAAATAAACTTTGCACAATATAATAAAACGAACCGGCGTAAAAATATCAATTGAAATTAAATGAAAAAACGCGCGACGAAATCGAGCCACACTATCTACGAATCAACATTTTTACATTGAAAGCAAAATTCCGTTTCGTGCGTTTTAATATTTCCGTACAAAACTTACAATAGTTTACTTTAGTTTAAAGAGGTTTCGTTTCAATTTGAGTTCAATGTAAAGCTTAGACGATTTAACTTCAATTATGCTGCTAAGTTCTCTCACCGTGGAGCTCACGTAACGACAAAAAGTGACTGTGCGCAACACTTTTATTTACATGTGGTTGCCGCAGTTTTGTTACCGTAAACTTTCGCCGGCCGTGTGAATTGCTAATTTTATTTTGACGGTCGTCGTTCGCAAGCGCGGCAAAAGTTTAAGCGGGTGAAACAATATTTTAAAAGTCAAAGATGTCCAACCGATTGACCGTCAAATTTAGATTCAACGGTACTTTACTTGTACCAATGTGTACTTCAAAAGTACATTTTTTTACAAAATGGCGTAAGTGACCGTTCGCAACCAAAACAGTCACTGCCATGATCAATTCCCTATAAAAATTAGTTTGTACTTTACCTGGTGCAAAAATGTTCACACTTGTGTGGCACTTGCATAAAAGTTTTAGTCGACACTTTAACTAAAATCGAAACTCGAGTCAATTTCAGTACAAGTTTGAAGGTGAGCTGGCATGTCGTGGCAGTAGGTTGAAAAGAGAATGACGCCAAATTGAAGTACATTCTAAAGTTTAAAGATGACGTAATTACACATTCGTAGTACGGTGGGAGATTTTATCGTTGCATGTTCAATTTTGGAAGAAATCGTTAAAAAATTACCATTCAACACATTTGGTACTCTTTTCGTAAAAATAACGTTGTTTACGACATGTCAGTGTTCGTACAAAGCGTCCATGCGAGACTTCATTTATACGACGTTAAGTGCATTTTGCATCTCAATTAGATTCAATTAGCTGCTAACCGCCGGAAATTGCGCGAACATTAAGTGAAAAATGTAAGGTAATAAAGTACAAAATCCAAACCATAAAATAGCGTTAAATACTGTAGCCTGAAATATTGATAAATTTAACTTTAATTTGTATGATTTGTACGATTTCCAAACTCAACAAGTACAGTATGCGTATGGAGCATAGTTCAAAAGTAGGCGCTTTAATGGTAGGCCTTTGGTCGGCGCCTTTATCGTAAGTTGTGTTATGGGCTTTTCATGTGATCTTCTTAGATCGCTTGTGATCAGCGACCGTCCGGTCGTCCGAATCTGACGGTGTAAATAAATTTTTTTGGTCCGAATGTTTTAATTGGTCTAACTTTTGGTCCGAATGTTTTAATTGGTCCGAATTGGTCCAAATACAATATGGGTCTTAAGGTCATATTGTTTGTTTTGCATTCAATAGGCATATTTTGTGGGCCTATTTTCACCTACTTTTGAACTATGGTATCGAGCAAGCCTCCATATATTTGCAGGACCTTCGGCACCTCGCAGGACCCGTCCCGCACACCCAAACAACGGCCGTAATCGGGTATCTAAAACAGGGTTTATGTGTTTAGGGTCATTTTTTTTTGTTTTTTAATATAAAACAAAACAGAAAAAATAAAAAACCCTAAACATACGGTCGCGCGGAGATACTGGGAGGTGGGGGCGACGTGGACCCGTTCGCCGTGCGCGAAACGTTTCGAAAAGTTGTAAGATTCAGTACACCTTGAATCGTTATTAGCGTATAGAAATTATTAGTGTAAAGAAATTTTGGGGTGCCGATATAGCGTACATAAGGCTAATAACGATTCACGGTGTACATCACCCGGATGCTGTCAGACAATAACACCTGAAATAGTAACGATAATTACACCTGAAATTGTGGTAATGCCAGCTCATCGTACACTCGATAAAGTCAACACATAAATTGACGTTAGGCCAAAACTACAGTACAGTACGGTAAAGTACACTACAGTACAGTTTAGTAAAGTACGGTACACCGCGAATTGTAATTAGAGTAATGAAAAAATTAGAGTAAAAAAACAAAAAAAAACAATTAGAGTAATTGACGCTAATTTATGTGATAGAGCTTTTTCAACTATGAAGTTTACTCTAATTTATTTAGTTATTCTATATTGGGTTATGTCGGCGATAATTATGTGCGCGATAATTATGAACACTAAATTACGTAGACATACAAAATGTGTCAGTCCGGTGTAGTCTTGACGTCATTATGACGCTAATAATATTTGTCGCATTCAATGTCAGTTAATGTTCACACTGACGACGATGCTGTCGACGGACGAGAGTTATGCGAACGGCTTTTTTTCGATGTGATTGACTTTTTTGTTTAGTGCGATTTCACGTGCGAGCGCGATTCTATTAAATCATTATTTGTACTTTTTTACTTATAAAAGTACAATTTTGCACGGTCAGACGTCGTCCGTACTCCACACTATTTAAAAATAACCTATATTAGATTTTTTTACGCTAATTAAACCTCACCTAAATTAGAATAATGAAAAAATTAGAATCGATTACTCTATTTGATGTGATAGAGTCGAAATTTCGAGCGACCGAATTAGAGTAATTTACTCTAATTACGATTCGCGGTGTAGTATGATGTGCTCTATTATTTGATTATTTCTACGCAAATACACAAAATAGAATTGCTAAATTATCGCGTACTCTACAGTAACTTTTCTTCAACGGTGATAACGATGAGCAGGGGCGTACGGAAGTGATGAGCGACTCAAAGGTGAACTGGAAGAACTGTATTTGTAAGTTCAGAACTTCAGATGCATACAATTGGGCATATGATACGCATACCATACGGGATTTTAGTGCGAGTTGAACAAGACGCATACAATATGATTTTTTTCGCGTCAGTTTCGGATGGACAAGATTGGGACTGCAATTCAAGGAATACAACGGACGACGTTTGTTGAACTAAACAAGGATGAAGTTACATAATAGTACCTTTTGTCTTTTTTTCCATTCTGTACCTTTTTTTTGCCCACTTAGCGTCAGCACCATCAACAAAAACCAAAAGTTACGCACGATCAACTATCGTAGGCTGTCGCGTATTTTGTAGACGTCTACACCTGTCACATATTTGAAGTAATGAAGGCGCAAGTAATGATTGACATTGGAACACTTTGAAAAGTACACCGTAAAATCTGCGCTAATATCCAAAGTAACGTTTCAAAGTTTCGGTTACATGGGAGCACGCCCATAGCATGTTGTATGCATAAGATATGCGTCATGTACATTGTGGTAGCAATAAGGCCCGTTTAGTGAAAAAGCCTGCTTTGGAACTATATGACAAAACAATTTAAAAGTAGGAATCAAAATCTCGAATGAAATAATCATTACGGTACGGTTTCCTATATTGCAGTACAATGTCGTACAGTTTGCGATTGCACAGAATTTATTGCCGTACGCTACTGAACTGGAGTCTTCATTTGCTGGCTTTCTTCTGGCTCTGGCCAATCGCCAACGTCCAAAAAATCAGATTCGTAGTACAAACGATTTTGTCGAATGACGGACCGTCCTGTGAACTCCCGCCTCTAACGGTCCATTTTCTGCTTTCTAGCGCGACCTAATCTGTCGTGGGTTGGGAGCTGTACTTTGGTTTGTCTTACCGTATCTGATTGTACGAATTCCACTGCCATCTATACCATAGTTGTAAAGTGCCAAAAACTGAGTCCATGGTATAAACCGTCTGCGCGTATTATACGCTTGTTTGACCCTTTCTGTGCTGTCATTTGTTCAGTAAAGTTCGAACTTAAAACGGATGCTAATAATTGCCCATGACCTCGTTTTCCGCACTTTACAACTCTGTACGATTTCTTTGTACGATTGGCTGAACCTGCTGCAGGTGGCCGTCCCCCAGCCAGCTTCCAACTATGGTTAAATTTGCTGCCATTTATTGTAGCCAGATTTTCCTTCCAAGATTTCGCTTTTTTGCATCAAGCTATCCAAGGAAGTAATCAATATGGCATTTTAGTGCTGTCGTCAAGCCCTTCCATTTAGGTTTAACAATTACAAAACGTCAAATCCTGCTGGTATGTTTCTGCCTGGTCGTCCGTACACATCGTTTTTGTTCGTTTCCGGGCATTTTGCATAGGTAGCCCTAGTTTTCCTCAAGACTTGCAACAGGATCCTGCGGGAGTCGCCATGATGGGAGAAGGATTGCGAGTCGAAATCTCACGAGATGGTATGGATGATGAGAGCTCAGAGGTGTCAGTCCCTCCTGCGAGAGAAGGTCCAAGTTTTGCCGAGCTTTCATCAATGCATCAGCGTTTTTCATCTTCGAAGTTGAAGGTCGACGAGCTTTTTATTCAATGGCTGTCGCTTCCGGACTCACAGAAGCTGGTAAGTGATGTGATTGGCCGTTTTCTTGAGAGCAGTCTCTTATCAGGAAAGCAATGGAGTGGAGCAGATGTAGAGATTAGGGTGCCCTCCATTTCATCAAAATCATTAGGTAAGTATGATGCTTTGCTCTTATTTGGTGCGGAAGCAACACGTGGTCCAGTGAAATAACTTGGCAGGTCCAGCAGTTGAGTGCAGTAAAACAATGTATAACTAGGGAAGATTGGCATAGTAAAATTTATCGCTCTTATACTCTACCTAAAACTTGGTGTCCAAGCTGTCCATTAAAGATGAAGCTGCTGGGAAAATTAGAGAACTGTTAAATTTACGGCATGTTCGATATGCCTTTTGGAATACTCTATTAATCTGTTAGATTGACATCTACAAGTTTTTCAAAAACAGGAATACTGTTGCAAATTATGCCCAGCCACCCAGCAAGACGAGCTGTTAGACCTTATGAACATGTTTTCTTAATTCGCACATAGGGTTTAAAATGCGCCAACCCGAATTAAAATTGGTCAATTATTAGAACCAAATGCAGTTTTTCCTTTTGCTGCTGTGAGTAATTATACCTCAGAGGTAGAGCTTGTATATTGCTTCCTTTTGTTTTATGTCCACAGAAGGTGCTTGGTGAAAGGTTCAGAAATTATATACTTCCTCAGCATATGAGCACTCTTCTTTATGCCTTAAGCTTGGTTTAAGTGTTAGCTATCTTCCAGAATTTCAAAAGGCTTGGAAGACGCCCTTTTCTTGCCTGTTCACTCTTTTTCTGACTAAGCTTTCCCCTAGACTTGGTTCTGTTGCTCCACTGTGTGAATTTTACCTTTTCTTTCTCATTGAATCGGATACAAACCGGTGTATGCCATTACACATTTAGCACTAAATTGATTCAGTACTAGTATATGATATACTATTTGAATTCAGAACAAAGCATTCTGGCTTTGCCACTTTCTATTTTTTTGCATCTGATCTCGATAACCTTTAGCGAAATGCAAGACACGGAGGACATGTTGTTGCACCATTAACAATACAATTTTCTGAAGGCAGTAAAATCTGTGATTGACAGGGATCAGTTCATAAACTCATGAAATAACTGCGCCATTGACAAACAGTTAGAAACTGGAAGCAACTGAATGAGAATTGCTATGGAAAGGACTTTTTAGTCGAGTATTTTTAAAGTAGTTTAAATTTTGCAAATCATCAAAGGAACTCAAGGCATTGTTTAGACTGGCATTATTAACCTTGCCATATGACAGATGTGATATGTAAGAGACTGCGATCATGTTTAGGGACATAACTATAGTATTACTCGCGTGTTTTAATTTAAAATTAAATTATTTCTGTTGGTATTAGAGCTTTTTATTTACTGTTTAAGAGATACGAGAACAATAAAGGCATGCAAATATGGGCTTCAAAAAGTTAGGGCGCAAAATTTGTTAAGCTATAGCGATTTTGTTGCCAAAATTGTTTCTTTACCCTAGGAAGTGATCAGTCTCTATCTTATCTGAAGAGACACTAGTTATTTTACCGGTGAAGCAATGATACTAGGTGGACAAGGGGCAGTCTTGATATGCTTTCCTGCATGTGTTTCTCTCAGCGTTCTAGTGTTTTTTTTTCCTTTTTCTATCGACAACACACTTTCAGGGAAAGTGTAAGCAGTTTCTGTAAATGTGTTCAAAATATTTTTCATAGTATGAATACCTCTGTAAATGCCTTTCACATGTAGATTCTTATTTCCCGAGGAGATAAGGCGGGAGATAAGGATCTAGTTTGCTTTTTGCCCCCAAGCCATTTTTTTTTGTTTTTTGCTTTTTGCTTTTTCCCAGTTTAATGGTATGTTGTGGCTGTAATGGTTGCTTGTCTTTTCGAGATTGTATTCCGTTAATTTCTACCCTGTAGATGTTTTCATCATATATTGACAAAGCTGTTTTACTTCCCTTTACAGGTGCTTTCACTGTTAGAGGATGCGAAGGCAGGCTTACCTCTCAGTGGTCCATCTGCTCTTGGGAGTCATAGCCCTGGCAGTCCTTCACCATTATCACCATCAAGTGCCCAGGCTCTATTTGGAGCATCAAGCACACCGCCTTTGTCTCCTCGAAGTAGTGGGAATTCCCCACTTTCACCCAAGTCTCCTGCTCGACGCTATGCATTTGGCTCTGGGTTGAGCAGTTCTCCTGTCAAATCGGAGCTGGAGAAAACTCAAGTTGTCATCCCTCCTGTAAGTGTCAAATCTCTCAAATCCAACTCTTGCCGACCAGTAAATGTATGCATTTGAGCCTGTTTTTATGAGATGCATATGCAATTTCTTGTATAAATTGGACAAAGTAGGGTAACCACACATGGCGTTCCTGGCCAGCAATCGCAGTAATTGTACTTGGAAGTGTATGTCTTTTTTGTTGATCTGTACGATCACTGTAATTACTGGCCAGTAACGCTAATAATCGCGTATGTGTAATTACTCTATCAGGAAAGTCTGCCTTAGCTGCTGGCAGACCCAAGACACAAAAAACTGTCTCTGACTTGATTTAGCAAACTGTGAGTAAACAAGTAGTAAGCTGTAAACTGCTCACATTTTATGCCTTGGATTTGTTCGCATTTGTTCTGCATCTCTTGCAGTTTTATTTTCCTTATGGACCCCCGGCCACGAAGGAAGTTGCAGACCAAAGCATTACGAAGATCGACGAAATATTTGGCAGACAACCAAACGGCATCCCCCAGCAAGGTTATTTGACTGTTTATTGTCATTTGGAGTGGTGCATATGTTAGGAAGAGTTTCTGTTCTTTTTTGTGGGCCAAAATAACAACACACGGTGGAAACCCTTTATTTGCACAATATGGGCTTGACTTGGTATTGTTTATTTTGTTTCTGTTTTGCAGCTTTCTTGGCAGTAACAAAGGAGGTTTGCAAACTGCCAGCATATTTCAATGGTTGTTTGTTCAGAAAGATAGATTCTGAGAATACCGGTTTAGTGTCAAGGTGGGTGTTGCTATTTGGAACGGAAAATTATTGTGCTTGAGATGATTGTTGAACTGTGGAAGTATGAACACAAGAACTTGAGTTACATCTTGGAAATCGCGGTACACAAAACAGAAAAGCATGGTTTTCTTGAGAGGGTGTTAAAGAGGGAAGAGGGATACATACAACTTAAAGAGGTTAGGTTTAGTATTTCTTGAAAGTTGAGGCTAACATTTTTAATGTTGTTCGGAGCTGCAGGGATAGGTTCATGCAATTTTGGGTGGATGCAAATCTACTGACAGCAGATATGTCCACTCGAGTTTTTCATGTCTTGAAACAACCGGATAAACCTCACTTGACACAGGTGTGATTCCAAAACTTTTAGAGTCTGGTGCCTCAGTACACTGTCCATGAGCTATTATTGTTAAATATTTTTGGGCGCTAAAACGTCTTCAACTTTATTTTCAACTGGAGAAAACAGGAGGTTTGCTTTGTGTGAGGTTCATGCAGGTTGTCGAGTTTTCAGTGAGAATTCTGTATCTGCATTCTCATTTATGGAGCTATGAGTTACCAGATACAAATGAGTGGAGTCAAGGGTGCTGATGTTGTAGTCCTTCAGTAGCCCATATCAGTCTTGTCATCACCTTTTTTTTTTTAACTTCATGTAAAGGGTTTAAGGTTTTGAGTTTTTGCAGGATGACTGGAAACCTATGATGCGGGAGCTTCTTGCCACACATCCAGGATTGGAATTTCTACATGACACGCCTGAATTCCAGGAACGCTATGGTGAGCCTCATAGGGTTAGTACATTATTGAAGTTTTGCCCTCGTTTTTGAGGGCAATTGTATAGTTCGTACAGTTTGTTCGCGTAATTGTACGAACGTGTTTTTCATATAGCTGTACGATTTACTCTCAAAACATGAGGGTAAATTTCTCTCGTAATGTCAAAAAGTGGTTTGGTGGCATGTCAGAGTCTTTGGTACCTGAATTGACCCAGTGTTTATTGAAAACATCATTACTGCAAAGTTGTAGAGTGTGATTCAATGCCCGTCATATATATTGGCAGACAGTACTCCTACTGAACCATTTGGGTGTTTAAGTAAAAGTGTCGTCGTGGAATCTCCGTGGTAAGCCAGAAAAATATGTTGTGGAAATTTAGGGCGGAAGAGAAAGAGCGGCTCTCTATTCTTGCATTGGTGCTTGTACTGATGCTTGCTTTCTTTTCTTTGTTGTATTCATGTCAAGAAATTTTGATGGAGTTTGGGATGAGCACATTCGGCAGACTGGAGTAGCCTTCAGTTGCCTATTTGACTTAGAGTCATGGAGATTACCAGGCAGTTATGCACAGTGTTCCCAAATATGATTCCTTTTAGTGATAATATGCTTTCTTTGGCTGTGGTCAAACAGCGGAAACTGTCATCTACAGGATCTTCTATCATGTGAACCGTTCTGGTAATGGGCAAATGTTATTGCGGGAGTTGAAGCGCAGTAATTTAATGCAGGCCCTCCAACAGGTAGAGGAGGAGGAGGATATCAACAAGATTCTCAAGTAAGACCAGATGCTGTTTTTTATGACTTTGCTGTCAGTTTTTCTGTCTTATCCACATCATTGCTGGTTCAAGGGTTGTCCATTAATGTGCCCTTTGCCTGTTTGGATGACCAGGTATTTTTCATATGAACACTTCTATGTTATCTACTGCAAGTTTTGGGAGCTCGATTCCGATCATGATTTTGTAATAGATAAGGATGATCTTTTGCGGTATGGCAATCATGCACTTACATATCGAATTGTGGAGCGGATATTTTCACAGGTATGTATGTACCAGTTTTTCAAAGTAAATGACAATTTAACAAATTCAATATTCACGGGGTATTTTTTACTAGTGACAAGCCACTGAAGCCTGTGGTATTCTGGTCACATGCAGGTACCGAGAAAGTTCACAAGTAAAGTCGAGGGCAAAATGGGATATGAAGATTTTGTGTGGTTTATTCTGTCTGAGGAGGATAAGTCATCCGAGCCCAGTCTTGAGTATTGGTAAGCACAAAACTGTATCTGTTCATCCATTTTTTTTGTAAACGATAAGCGTTTTTTTGGAGCTTTTAGGAAATGTTGCTGAATTAGAGGTATGTATGTGTTTATGTTTGTGTTAGTCTGTTTATTTTCGGGCATTGAAGACTTCCTCGCCAAGGGGAAAGAGGTTATTTTATGTGAAGATTCAGCTTCTGAATGTGCTTTGCCCAACCCTCCAGTCAAGAGCACTTACTGTTACCTGTTTTTCTTCAAAATAAAAGTGATAAGCTTTTAAAAAACACGATGGTAAACATCTGAGACATGGAAATGAAAAAAGGAAAAAAAAGCAGAAAGAAGATGAAAGATATTACACAAGATTCAAACAAACAAACAAAAAGAAGCAATTGTTTTCTTTTGCAATGGCAGGTTCAAATGCGTCGATATGGACTGTGACGGGCGTATCACCTCGCATGAAATGCAGTATTTCTATGAAGAGCAGCTCCATCGCATGGAATGCATGGCACAGGAGCCGGTGCTGTTTGAGGATATTTGCTGCCAAATGGCGGATATGATCAATCCTCAGGTACGGAAATACACTTTATATCGCTATTAGAGCTATAGGGTAATAACACGGGACACGATACTGGCGTTCCTGTCAGTGATCGCAGTAATCGTACAGAAACCTGAACGAAACGTAGGTTTTCCTGTATCATTACTGCGGTTACTGGCCGGTAACGCCAGTAGTCGCTGATGTGTAATAAACTTAGAAGTGAATTATTACTGTTAAAGGAAATTTAGTATAACTATTCTTAATCATGTGTCATGCCTAATTAATGACGTGGCTCATTTTGGGCCACTTAACTGAGTACTGTTATTAACACTAATTCACGATGTTGGGTCAAAAAAGCAGGCGATATAGTTTCCGAAGAACTCTCAGTACACCCTGAATTGCTAGAGTAAATTAGTCATTTGTGTGAGGTTTCTATCAGTGTTGTCAATCGTTGTTTAATAATTCATTTTCAAATGATTTGGTTGTTTTCCAACCGTCTAAAGAAAGAAAAATTAGGAAAAAACAGTTAGTATTGTTAACGCTGTTTTGCGGTCAGAGGGCAAAAACAAACTGGCACCGAATTAGTGTCATCAACGCTAATAAGGACCCGCGCTGTATGCTAAAGAGATTTTTGCTGTTTTCTTGCTTTTGAGGGTCAACAGAAACAAGGCGAATTAACTTTACGAGACCTGAAACGCTGCAAGCTGTCAGGCAACTTCTTCAACATTCTTTTCAATTTAAATAAGTTTGTCGCGTTTGAGACAAGGGACCCTTTCCTTATTCGCCAGGTGAGCAAGAAATGTGGCAATTTACTTCATCTATTATGTGCATTCAGACTGTTTCTCATCAGTATTCATTAAAATTAGTGTAGCTTTCGACTTTAGGAAAATTACCCTAAAAATGCCTGTAAAAACTATCATTCATAGAATGTGTAAAACCTGTATTAAGACCTGTATTCATTTATTTTGCTTATGTGCATTCAGGCAGTATCACCTCATGCACTCGAGGCAATGAAATTACGTAATTATCAACTTTTGCGTAAAATTTCTCTAAAACCTGTAAAAACGTTATTTTCCTTTGGTTGACTGCATTTGCAGGAGTCTGACAACCCAACAGTCGTCTCATCTCATTCAACATTAAATGTTTCATATGTTAAGACTTCGGAAAATCATTCTAAAGCCCGTGAAACCTTTCCTTTCTGTTTGCTTCAACTTTTTTTGCAGGAGCTCGAAGATCCAACACTCATCCCAAGTGCATAAAACATTAAACGTTTCATATGTTTAGAGTTTGGAAAATCACTTTAAAGCTTGTATAACTTTTCCTTTCCATTTTGTTTGATTGTTACTGCAGGAGCGTGAAGATCCAACACTTACCGAGTGGGACCGCTTTGCTCGAGGAGAATACATTCGGTTATCGATGGAGGACGAGGGTGAGGATGCCTCCAATGGTAGTGCAGAAGTATGGGATGAGTCTTTGGAAGCGCCTTTCTAGGGAGTTAATGAAACGAGACAAGAGAGTACAGACAGAGTGAGAGTGAGATCAATGCAGCAAAAGCCAGTTTAGAGTGCAGGATTGATAAATGTCCTGTCCTTCCTTGAGCCTTTTGTGGGCTCTTGCTTTCTGTCCTTTCCTTTTTATCACAGGCGGTGATTAGGCGCTTTTTTGTTCATATCCATTCTTTTTGCAATTTAACGCCCTTTAATGCACGTGGCGTTGAAACCATGCGATTTTTTTGTGTATAACTCTTGCAAGTAGTTCAATTTTCGTGGTTGAGGTTTGCTTGTGTGCGAAGGTTTTAGTTTAACAAACAGCGGTGGAGGTTGCGTGGAGTTTTAAATTTATTGTAGACACATTGATTAGCTTAAAGGTATTGTTGGCTCAGAAATTCGTTTCCTTTGTGGGAAGAAGGTCAAGTTTAGTTCAAATATATTATCTGCCCCTATGGCCAGATTGTCCTTCATTTGGAGAAAATATAAATAGAAAATGAGCAAAATACAAATGAGGAAAATTGTCAATTGTTGTGAGTCAGAAGCAGGACACAAGAGGTGCATTGTTAGATATACACGACAACAACTGCAGAAGGACATTTGGTCCGACAGTGTTCTCGTATTCATTGACCCTAAAAGCGCCCTCATCTCAAGTCCTAATATGTGAACCAGTCTCCTCAAATGTGAGTCACTCTTCAATTGTCATACGATCAACTTGTCCATCAATTCCTCTTATGTTGATTGTAACTAGGATCTTCAATGAAGATTTCATGTTTTTGGCCTTAAACGAACTACAAATGGACAAAAAGTACTGAAATTCAGAGACAAATCACTCCTGTGAGTGCAGGACATATTTAGTTTCCAAGAGAAAACTAGTGGCACAAGATTAAGCGAGCTAAAGATTGTCCAGACATGTTAGTTACTTGTGAGCAAAGGTGTACAATGCAGACTGGAAATATTTATGGTTCTCCACATCTACTTTGAAGGGAAAGGAGTGGTATAGATTGTTCTATAGACCTTCCAAACAAGTTGACATACATTGCAAGCAAAGATGTTTAACTAAGCCTGAAAATTTTATGCTTTTCAACTTCTACTTGAAGTGAAAGCAAAAATTCCAGAAAAATCTAACAAACTGAACTCGTTTGAATATCACGTATTATCTACAAACTTTGTAAGACGAACCTTACAGAAACACATCATCCATCATGACACCCTGAAGCTCTCAGCTACTTCCTAAATATACATACATACATAAGCAGAGAGATGCAACCAAAGCCTGTCTCTATCCAGCTCAAGTACAAAGTAGATATACAAGCAACAGGAAAACTGACGACTACTAAACAAAACTAACAACTATGACAAAAAATGCTAGTGGACAAACACGCTAGCAGACAAAAATTGTGTTTTGTCAACACATTGTTATCATCGCATGTCGGATGGTATATCCACCTCCATTTTCACATTGGAGCCAAGGACCTGCATGCGAAAAAAGATTGAGTTTCCCATCCGTCAAAACTTTCTCGATTGTTCTCGTGACGAGTCTATCGTGACAACTCCTTTTTCAAAAATTTTAAAACATAATCCACGACATTTAGGAAACAGACAGCAAAATCAGAAAGTGGATTCTTAAGGTCTCTAGGGCTCCAGGACTCTTTAGGTTTCAGGTTTTTCATGGGTGCTCGTAGAGTTCGTTTTACGCTCTATTCGAGTTCTCTCAGGGTTCTTTCATGGTTATTTTTCGGTTCTTTTTTAAGGTTCTTTTAGGGTTCGTTTTGGGTTATTTTAAGGTTATTTTAGGTTTTTTTTTGGGTTCTTTAAAGGTTCTTTTCAGGTTCTTTCAGAGTTTTTGAGGAAATTAGGGTTTCCTGGTTTTAGGGTTTGACCTGACAGAAGTCGGCGAAGGAGAGCGAGCAATCTTGAGCAAAACCTGCCTCCTCCAACGCTCTTGAAATGACACGCTGGGGCGGTAGAAAGAAAAAGATAAAAGGAAAGGAAAAGGAAAAGGAAAAGGAAAAAGGAAAAGGGAAAAGGAAAAAGGAAAAAGGAAAAGAAAAAGAAAAAAAGGAAAGGAAAGGAAAAGGAAAAGGAAAAAGGAAAAAGGAAAAGAAAAAAAAAAAGAAAAAAAAAAAGGAAAAAGAAAGAAGAACAAAGGAAAATGAAAAGAAAGAAGGAAAACGGAACTTCCTTCATTAAAAAAGTAAAAAAACCCTCCAAGAAAAGTAAACACTAGAGCTGTCTCTCTGGAAAACTCTTGCCGATAATCGACATAGGGGTCCGGTGTATCGGTAAGGCAAATTATCGCGATAAATTACCTGTACATCGATAAATTATCGGGCTGATAATTATGGCAATAACTCCATTAAAATTTTCAAAAGGCCCCCCCTCCCCTCCCCTCCCTGGCGGGAACTCCCTACTCATTTCGTACTTTAGGACCACCCCCCAACCCCACAGAACCCCAGGAAATATCCCTAAAAAAAGCTAAAAGACTCGTACCTCGCTCTGCTCCTCCGACAAGAAAGTTCCGGATAGGTCGTGAAGGACGCCGCGGATGTCTTCCCGAGAAACTTGTCCATTTCCGTCCACGTCATAGATGCGGAAAATGACTGCAGGGAGACAGAAGAGACAAAATTAGGATTGCATCGTCAGAACCGTGATCGAAATCGGTATCGGTCTCCGAATCAGAATCGGAAACAGGAACAGAAACAGAATCGAGCCGTAGACGTGGAAGATGACTGCAGGAGAAATGAGAAGAATCAGTGTTAGGATCGTAAAAAGAATAGTGATCGAAATCGAAATCGGTATCGGTATTGGTCTCCAAATCAGAATTGGAAACAGGAACAGAAGAAGAATTAGAAACGTAAGCAGAAGTAGAAATAGAAAAAGAAGAAACAGAAACAGAAACATGACTGCAGGAGAAATGAAAAGAATCAGTATCAGGATCTTCCTCAGGACCGTAATCAAAATTGGTTTCAAAGTAGGTATCAGAATCAGAATCGGAGTTGCGATCGGAAACAGAAGAATCGGAATCTGAAACGTAAATAGAAATTGAAATGGAAACAGAAACAGAAGCAACAGAAACAGGAACAGAAAAAGAAAATAGAAACAGAAGAACCAAAAACCGGAACAGAAACCCCCTAAAAAACAGTTCAAAACGCTAAGAAAATTGTTAAGCTCACCGCGAGCTTTGTCTTCTAGTGTGGCTTTCCCGCTAAATGCCGAAAGGAAAGAGACAAAATCTTTGAAATTCATTCCCTCCAACATTCTCAGCATTCTCTGAAAAAAAAAAAAAAAAAACAAAAAAAAAAAAAAAACAAAAAACAAAAAAAAAAAAAAAAAAAAAAAAAAAAAAAAAAAAAAAAAAAAAAAAAAAAAAAAAAAAAAAAAACACAGAAATGCAAAAAAAAGAAACCTTAATAAAGTTCGGTCATCATGTTCCTTCCTCCTCCCCCTCCCGTCATCTTTCATAATGTTCTCCAACCCTAGAAGTTTGAAAGTTCCGAAGAAGAAGAGAGGAGGAGAGGGAGAGGGAGAGGGAGAGGGAGAGCGAGAGGGAGAGCGGGAGGGAGAGCGAGAGGGAGAGCGAGGGAGAGCGGGAGGGAGATCGAGAGGGAGAGCGAGAGGGAGAGCGAGAGGGAGAGGGAAAGGGAGAGAGAGAGCGAGAGTGAGAGGGAGAGGGAGAGGAGAGGGAGAGGCAGAGAGTGAGTGTACTCACATTTGCCAGTGGATTGAGAGCAAACTCTGGAATGGCCATAAACTCATCAGCAGTGATGTATCCCTTCCCGCTTCGATCCAGGGCACAGAATCGATCATAAAGGGCCACGATTTCCTGCTGAGAGACTGAAAGGTAACCACAAAAAAACAAAAACCAAAAGGAAAATCTTTAAAACAACGAAATCAATTGACGAAAGAAAAACGAAAGAAAATAATGAAAAGAAATTAAAAAACTTTCTCGATTGGTTGTTTGACACACAATTTCTTGCTGAGAGACTGAAAAGTAACCACGAAAACAAAAAACAAAAACATAAGGGAAATCTTTAAAATAACAAAAGAAAAACGAAAGAAAATAATGAAAAGAAATTAAAAAACTTTCTCGATTGGTTGTTTGACACACAATTTCTTGCTCAGAGACTGAAAGGTAACCACGAAAAAACAAAAAACTAAAGGGAAGTCTCAAAACGTCGAAAGAAAAACGAAAGAAATTAGCGGAAGAAAATAACGAAATGCAGTTAAAATACAATTTTTCCTCAATTTGGGGCACAATTTCTTTCTTAGAGAGAGACTGAAAAGTAGCTACAGAATTGACAAAAAACAAAATGAAAAAATCTTTTAAGTGACAAAAAAAAATTGAAGTAAAAAAGTTCACCAATTTGCATAAATAACGATACTGTGAAAGTCAGGATAAACACAACAAAAAGGTTTATAAAGAGGAAAGAGGAGAGGGGAGATGGAAGAGGAGAGAGGAGAGGAGGGAGACGAGAGAGGAGAGGAGAGAGTGGAGAGGAGAGGAGAGAGGAGAGGAGGAGAGGAGAAAGGTGGGCAATAAGAGTGAAGGGGAGAGTAAGGAGAGGGTTTTCAAAAATGTTTTGTGAATGTGAAGAACAGAAACGTCAATGATTGCAAAAAAAAGCTTAAATGCAAATTCGAAAGTAAAGAAATGGGAGAGGATAGATGAAAGACAAGGAAATGTTAGTAACACAGTCACAAAACAAGAGAAACAAATATACTAAGTCAGTGGAGACTTTTTTGCCAAAAATCACAAAATAGTGTTAACAACACTACTTAAGGGAGTGGACTACAATCTGCCTCGTCTCTTTGCTCTTAATTAGTATTCCATATTCTAATTCGCATCAACACTGATAAACCCTTCACGCTAATAACGATTAGCAGTGTGGTTGCACTAATTGCACTTATAAATCCTTGAAAATGCTATTTAAATTATGCAAAAACACAACTTACTCACGCTCAAAGTGCCATTTTGATCAAGTCAACAAAAGAACAGACAACCTCATAGTCCAAAAACCCAAATAGTGCAATCTCAAACATTATCCGTTCACACTCACACAAGTGTAACGACCTTTGCTACTTCAAAAAATGTGGAAAAAATAGGAAAACATACATACTAATTCTGTTGCGTACACCTTAGATTGCTATTAGAGTTAATAACTCTAATTCGAGTGTGTGTTATCTTTACCCAAAATCACAAACTGGTGTTAAAAACACTATTTAGTCAAGTGGTGCATATGAGCCATGTGGCATGATAAAATTTAGTATGTTAACACTAAATCTGATTTAACGCTAATAGTTGAATACCTCATAGGAATGTACGGTCAGCGTATCCCATTTAATGACCATGGCTCGCAACATACTCCAACATGAACGAGCAAAAATGATAAATTGAGGAAGAAATAGGAGATAGAAATCTACACAAAAACATGCTGGATTACAAGAAAATTTAGAAAAATACAACAACTTCATTCACACTCCCCTTAATCCCCCAAAAGTACACAACTTTCAAGAAGGAATGATTTTCGATTTCCAATCAAATTTCTTGGCACACTCGTTTACCTTCACAAAAAGAGAAAAGTGGAGAGGGAGAGGGAGAGGGATAGGGAGGGAGAGGGAGAGGGAGAGAAAGAGGGAGGGGGAGAGGGAGAGAAGAGGGAGGGGAAGGGGAAGGGGAGTGGGAGAGGGAGAGGGAGAGGTAACAAACATTTCCGAGAGGTGTGCTCCTGAACTTCTTCAATGTCGTATTGAGTCAGCATCGAGGAGGCACTCCCCATCTCAAGAGGTTCGTCAAATTCTTTATATGCAGATTGTTAAATAATCCTAAGCAACAAAAACAGATGGATACAGTCGTTTAATTAAAAAAAAAACACACACACATTCAATTCACACTTTTATACATTTGAGCATGGTGCATGTGGTACACTGTTAACTCGGTCCAGATTCTTTTGCCCTCTGTACACGAAATAGTGTTGATATCATTAATTGTTTCATTCTTAACGCTTATTATTTTTGCGGTTCACAATCGTCCACATAATTCGAATATTAATTATTGAAAGGACAACATTCTCAATACAGTATTTCTTAACATCAATAGCCATTTTTGTTATAACGTGAATGAATCGTGCTAAAGTACAAATAAATATTTTGGATTGTTGTTTTCTGATTGTTGCGAACCGTAACGTTTTGCTCACATTTGTACTCTTATATCTTGATGTGCCTAAAGCTGAAAAAACTTGAATCTCCCATTAGTTTGAGAACATTTTATTTTACTTTTGATTTAGGTTTAGTAAAAAATAGGCATTAAAGGCTTGGTTTTATTTGCTGGAAACCTAACTGGTGAATGATGGAACTTTGTGTAAAGAGGTGCCATAACTTTGTTTTCAGCCCTTCTAAAAAAAGTTGAAAAGTTAAGTTTCTAATAAACATGTGTGTTTTCCATTTTCCTAGAGGCTGGTGTCATCATACACACCCCACAGTGTTGTGGAAAATAACACATTGAAGAAAAACCCATACATGGTGTAAATGGGGCATAAATAATCTAAACCTAGAATAGAGATGACGGTCACCATATTAAAATCTTGAAATTTAGAATCGTAGGATTTGAAATCTTAAAAATCTCCCGCCCGTTTAAATGTTGAACTGACACTTGAATCGAATATAACGCAACAAAACATTCAACTAAAACTTGTAGCCCAAAAAGGAACCTAATACGGATAAAAAAAATACAAAATTCCTGAATTCGAGTGAACACTTGTAAACAAAAATCAAAAAATCCATCTGGATCTTGGCTTTCCTCAAAGCTCTTAAAAAGAGAATGAAGGAAAAACCAAATGAAATCCACACCTTCCCCACAACATTCAAACATCAAGATATGTTTCCAGATTTACAAGATAAAACAAAAAAAAAAAAAAACCTAGAAGTTGTTACTGTTTAAAGATCTTAACCAGCAACAAAAACAAACTTTGGCAACTAACCTTGGGCAAAAAAAAACTCAAAAACAAAAAAAAACTCAAAAACAAAAAAAAACAAAACGTAGTTCGTTATAAGTTAAACCGCAGTCTGTTACAAGTAAAAACGCAGTCCGTTACAAGTTAAAACGCAGTCCGTTACAAGTTAAAACGCAGTCCGTTACAAGTTAAAACGCAGTCCGTTACAAGTTAAAACGCAGTCCGTTACAAGTTAAAACGTGGTCCGTTACAAGTTTTAGGTCATTGTACTCACCTTTAGCAACAAGATAGACTTCAAGCGCCACAAGAGAAAACCGCCTTGAAATTAGGGTTTTGTTTCCCCTGGCTTGCTGATGCTTCCAAGCACAGGTAATCAAATGCAAATCAGATGGGGTGTCATTCAGCAGATTAGGGTTTGCATTTCCTTCTTGACAAGCCAGTTTCCAGTTTTACAAACTTGACAGGACGTCAGTTCCATGCAGCGAACTCGTGAGCCAATAAGGTACAGTACAGCCGTAGAGGAAAGTACAGTACTGTACTGTACAGTTCTTCGCAGTGCTGTGCACCATGTATCGCTGTTAATGGTTTTTTTAAGCCTTTTAACTCATTGCACACCTGTCAAATCCGACGGTGGCGATGGAAAACAAGCTTTCTTACCTTCCTATTGGCGATCTGTAAATGAAAATCGGACAAATGGCAAAAAGACCACGCTGATAGCAATACGTGACGCACTGTCCCACCCCTTAAACTGTGCAACTGCACCGATACATCCATCTGGTTACCGATTTTTTACCAAAGTTGCATGCGTTGTCCTTACATCGTATCGGCTATCGCAGACAAGCCGACCAATGAGCATGATGAACTGCAGCTACGTGTACACAACGCACTCCACGTGTGCAGCACTGCAGCTCCGTTGACGCCATCCGTCACGTCCTCTCCCATGAAGCGTGTGAAGGAAAGTGAAAACGTCTCCCTTTCACAGATTCACAGTTTCGCTGCCAAAGTGAACCTGCAACTTCGACTCGGCACACCTCCCTTCCCTTCTATCCGCTCCTCTCTCTGGAGGGAGAGCCATTCTGGAAGCTTCTTGGCCTAAAGGAGCTCAGCCATCAAAAGGAGAGCCAGGGGGGGAGGGAGGGACAGATTAAGGAGGCAATTACGTACACTATCTTCTCGTTATTATTATTATCTCCCATACATTCCACTTCTTTTTTGCTTTTTTCCAAAAAAGAGTTAACAGTAATAACGATTACTGCAGTCAGCCACAATGGCAGGCAGAGGCAGACTTGCCGCTGTACGGACCGTACGCACGTGGCTTTTCACAAGCCGCCACGTGGCAGTGTTTCCGGAGGCGCCGTGTTTGAGCGCGCGAGGCTTTGCGAGCAGTCCGGAGGAGAATGACGTGGTGGTGATTGGCGGAGGTCCCGGGGGCTACGTGGCGGCTATCAAAGCCGCCCAGTTAGGACTGAAGACGACCTGCATAGAGAAGAGAGGCAGTCTCGGAGGAACCTGTCTCAACGTCGGCTGCATTCCCTCGAAGGTGGACACTTTTTCACCTCTCTCTCCCTCTCTTCTCTTTTTCCTTCTCTCTCTCTCTCTCTCTCTCTCTCTCTCTCTCTCTCTCTCTCTCTCTCTCTCTCTTCCCTCCCTCTCCTTTCGCTCCATCTCTCTCACTCTTTCACTTATTTCTTGGTATTGAAATTTATTTTTCCCGAGAAGAAACTTATAGATTGTTTAATCCCTTGGTGTTGCTTTTGTTTTTTGTTTTGTTTTATTTTGTCAGTGAAAATTAGATTGAGTCGAAGCAAAATTTATGATTTGGAAAAAAAAAAATGTCTCCTTCATGTTCTTTCTTTTCACTCTTTTGCCTCTTTCAAATATATTTTTTAATGAAATATTTTTTTCCTGGTTGAACCTTATGTTTCGCTTAGTCCCTGGTTCCTCCTATTGTGTTGTTTTGTTTTTTCAGTGTAAAGTGGAGGAGTCAAAACTAAAGTTATGATCTGGAAAAGAAACAGTGTTATTCACATCCTTTCTTTTCACCCTTTTTTTTTTCCAGACTTTCTGTGTTTTCTTTATTCTGATGTTTGGATACCTTATGCAGTATTGTGAATCCCTGTCTTTCCTGATGATTTTCTGAGGTGGAACTCATTTTCAACTTGTTGCTTTGTTAGTTTCACTGCAAGATTTTTACTGCTCCCCTTTTTCCTGGGAGAGATTTTGCTGATTGAGCATCTTAATCAAAATTTCAATTGCTTTCATTAGAATGCGAAGAATTGAGAGCCGTATCGATGGTTTTTGTTGCACAAAAATGCACCCTCGATTCATGGAAAATGAGAAACTGAGATGATGTTTCTCATTGACTTTTTTGTTTTTCATTTATCAGTGTTTGTCCGTCACACTTTTTGGCTTTCAATGTCAAGATTCATGTACTTTTTTCAGTCAATTGTTCTCGAAGATTTTCACTTCTACCTAGTTTTAAAAGCCGATGTTAGATGTGTGCAATTCAAGGTTTTTTGGCATATTCAACATGCATTACCAAATTGTCAGAAATTTGCAAATGTTCACTCAGCAAAATGTATAGAAAAAAGTAGGACCTTTTTTAACTCTGTTACAGATGGCATGCTTCTTGAGCTATGTTGTGTTTTTATTAGTTACCGAGTCTTTTGAGCTTTGGTATCTGTGGTGAAAAGCATTGCAAGAAAATTTCAATGGAGAAAGTCAATGGATGATAGTGCATCTTCGGAATTTCATGTCTTAAAAAAAGACACTGTAATGCAGTAGAAGCAACAGTTTGACAATTAGGAAGTGATTATTTGTCATAGATGGCTTGCAATCGCCCGAAAGCGTTTGTATTTTCCTTTTTGGGTCATTTTATTGGAGGTCTCAGAAAGCCCGACAATGTATCATGTCTAACATAAAATCTCTAACATTTCTTGTTGAATGGGGTGGAAGCATTTTGTTAAATCAAATTGCAAACATTCAATGTGTCAATTGCGTGCTCCTTACTCCCTGATAACTTCTTTCACGGTATAGAAGTATTTTCTCGGTTTCAAACTTTAACAACTCCAAAAATATCTTTTGCTTTCAAACTTGACGATGAAAGCCGTGATGCTTTTTGTAAGCTCGTTTGTCTATTTTTCTGTAAGTTGTTAGCCTTATGAGATTGATTGCAGTTGGTCTTTCATTCCATCCTTGTGACATTTTGAAGCATTCTTGTTCTACTGGTCGATGCATGGTCCTTCTCTAAAGTCAATAGTTTCTGTGATGTTACTGAGGATTTAGTGGCAACTACCAAAGGTTGCTGAATAGACGGCAATTTGAATGTCATTCAAGGGGGGCGTTTGAGCACAAGGTTAAGAAGGCAAACCTGGTTGATTCTTTGCTGGCCCTATACCGTAACAACACAGTAATTGAACTTAAAATAAATATCTTCTGTTATCAATAAGTATTTTTAGAAAAAGTTCAAACTTGAAAAAAAAATAAAAAACAAATGGTTCAAATGAACAGAACTCTCCTCCATAAGGTGTTCGATGTTTGTCTATGGTGTGTTAAAGGACAATGCAGTACACCGTGAATCGTTATTAGCGTATTGAAACTAATTCGGGTACCTTTTTTTTTTTTTTCAAATTCTCAAATAGAATTATCCATACTATTTAAAAAAAACCCTAATTCCTAATTAGAGTAGATGATTTCTTTGAAAATTTCCAAATTCCCAATTAGCGTTAATAACGGTAATTATTCCTATACGCTAAAAAAACTTCTACTCTAATAACGATTCAAGGTGTAACATAAAGTACACTATAAATCGCTATCAGCTTTAATAACACTGATTTTGTCCCGTTTTTTTTTTTTTTCCTTCTGGCCTAAAAATAGTGTTATTCTTACTAATTTTGTTTTTCTTCACGTTAATTATTTTTGTGGTTCACAATCATTCACACTATTTGGGCCGCAAATAGAATTATTAGCACTGAAACAGTCCTCATGGTACTTATTTTTTAACATTAATAGCGATTCAGGGTTTACTGTACTTCGAATGTATTGCCTTGAATGTTTGCCGTACATGTACTTTTTCTGTACACATACTTTCCGTATTCTAAACGTATTCTACGTATGCATTGCAGTTACTTTGTGTACTTACATGTATATTTTGTGCACTTAATATTTGTATGTTAAAATAAAGTTCACACCCACAATAAACTGCTTTTCATTTTTTCAATTTCTTACGATCATGAACTCACTAAACAGGCAAAAGAAAATAACGTGACCCTCCAGCTGCGGGCAAATATTGAGTGTTGTGGTTGATGTCATGTTCCTCCCGGATGTTAAATAAGCACACAAGAAATAATTGCTGGTTTTTGCGACATTTGCTAAAATGAAGATATAGTGTTAGCAACTCCAGTTTCTTTTGCATATTGTACACTTCTTTGCAGCATAAAGATGTCAAATAATTGGGTCTAAGGATAAGAAACAGACTGCCTGATTGTTGTGTTTAGTGGAAGGGATGCTGAAGACAAGAAAACTAGTATTTTCAATTTGATGCACCGTCCACGGCTATTAGAGTAAATAACACTAATTCAGTTGCATCTTTTTTTGGCCGAAAATCATAAAATAGTGTTAACAGCAATATTTAAGTTGGACTATAACCCGCCACGTCTCCTGACACTAAATAAGTATTATACACTCTAATTTTGCATTTACACTAATAATTGCTTTTATAGGGATGGGCGGTCTAATTGTTTGAATCGAAACGAAATAGTATAAAACGTAATCCTCGGTTTATTGTTTGCCTTTTGCTATGAGGTTTCATTTTTTGTTACAAACTGTGGAAATGTTTGGGTAACTATCTTCACATAATTTTTCTGTTGGTCTGGACATTTACCATGGTTATGTTTCCCCTAGATTATTGATTATAAATTATCATGGAATAATGGCATTGAGACTAACTGAAGTTTGTGGATGGGCTGTGAAATGAAAACAGGCTCTTTTGCAGTCATCCCACATGTACCATGAGGCAAAACATGCCTTCAAACATCACGGAATTATGGTATCGGATGTGCAAGTCGATTTGCCGGCCATGATGAAACAAAAAGAACAAGCAGTCACAGGATTGACCAAAGGTATAGAAGGTCTCTTCAAGAAGAACAAGGTAACATATGTAAAAGGACACGGGCGTCTAACAGGGCCAAATGAAGTGACAGTCGATCTTTTGGATGGAGGTCAGCAGGTAGTGGGAGGAAAAAACCTCATTATTGCAACCGGATCGTATGCACGGTCTCTCCCGGGAGTCACGATAGATGAGGAGAAAGTGGTCTCTTCTACAGGAGCTCTTTCTCTTAAGGAGATTCCCAAGAAGATGGTAGTCATTGGAGGAGGAGTGATTGGATTGGAAATGGGTTCTGTATGGAACCGTCTCGGGGCAGAGGTTACGGTGGTGGAGTTTTTAGACGGTATTGGAGGACCCATGGATAGTGAGGTACGTAGAGCTTTTCAGAGAGTTCTCCAAAAACAGAATCTCAAATTCATGCTTAAGACAAAGGTGGTAAGTGTCGACCCATCAGGTGAGGGAGTGAAGGTAACTGTGGAGCCTGCGGCTGGAGGAGAACAGAAGGTACTCGAGTGTGATATTGTACTCGTTTCAACCGGTCGGGCTCCATACACAGAGCGTCTGGGCTTGGAGGAGTTGGGAATTACTCTGGAAAAGGGAGGCCGTATTGCTGTAGACGACCATTTTCGTTCCGCGGTCCCGAGCATTTATGCGATTGGAGATGCTATCCACGGTCCTATGCTCGCACATAAGGCCGAGGAAGACGGTATTGCATGTGTTGAAAATATCGCGGGATTGGCCGGACATGTGAACTACGCCACAGTTCCCGGTATTATTTACACACACCCTGAGCTCGCCTATGTGGGAATCACCGAGGAAGAGGCACAGAAAGCGGGTGTGGAGTACAAGGTCGGGAAGTTTCCCTTTATGGCCAACAGTCGAGCTCGTACTATTGATGACGCAGATGGACTTGTGAAGATTATCGCGGATAAGAAGACCGATAAGATTCTCGGTGTTCATATTCTTGGACCGAGTGCCGGAGAACTTATTGCCGAGGCAGTTTTAGCCATGGAATATGGAGCCTCGAGTGAGGATATCGCTCGAACTTGTCACGGCCATCCCACTCTCAGTGAAGCAGTGAAGGAAGCAGCTCTTGCCACCTGTCTGAAGGCCATTCACTTTTAGGTCTTCACTTTGAGGTATTCACTTTTTGGTCTTCACTTTTAGGTCTTCACTTTTGGGTCTTCACTTTCTGGTATTCACATGTGGTGAACAGCGAGTCCATAAAGGTGTGGAAGATTCGAAAGATCGAAGGGCACTGTTTTGTTTCCCACATGTATTCTTTTAGAGGGAGAGAGAGAAAGAAAAAGAAAGAGAGAGAGAGAGAGAGAGAGAGAGAGACACAGAGAGAGAGAGAGAGAGAGAGAGAGAGAGAGAGAGAGAGAGAGAGAGAGAGAGAGAGAGAGAGAGAGAGATGCAACTTTGAGACCTCTATTGGTACTCAGAGTAGGCAGCTTACCAAAAGCCTATAGGATAACCTCAATCCTTTAGTCTCTGTATGAGTATTGTTAACACCCTGACAGAATAGAGACTGACCAAACTACACCCTTTGGAAGAGCTGACTCCCTTGAGTCTACCACAAAAAAGTCCTTAAATTTTCTCCCCTGAGCAGTTAATTATCAATGGTCAAATATGACCTTTTATACATAAGCTCTCTAGGAGAGAGGCGTCTACTTGTAATTCTCCTAAGTCCTAAACCCCTCTCTAAAACCTCTATTACTGATGTACGGTACCAATCAAATCACTCTATAGTACAAAAAGGTACTTAGCCTGAAGTACCTTTTGTAAGACCATTCTACGACATGGCCCTGAAGACGACGCCTGCCGCATCTGAGTTCACCATCGTATATCCCGAAGATGCCGCTATGCAATGGCATATTGCCACGTGTTACACGGTGTGGCGATGACCGCAAACCGCCAAATCGTCCATTTCGCGATGGCGGCTTCTTCCTCTGCCATCCGATTGATATAGACCTTAATTCAGGGTCGTTTAAAATACATCTGGTATTTTTCTGACGTAACTATATCTAACTATCTCTATGTCATTGCGGTCCGTGCGTCAATTAAATGAAATTCTATATTTCCACATCTTTAATTAGCTATCGTACCCTATATACTTCAGCACAGGTCCTAGTCTATAGGCCAAAGCTACTAGCTACCGGCAGATAGACAAACGGTAGTTACCAGGATCAAATCCTGGGTCCGTTAACCTTTTTGATAAGTTTACAATAAAGGGCTACCTTGTAATTCTAGGGGAAGCATATGCAGCCATGGCTCTAGCTTCCTCTCCAGCCTTCAGTGAGTATGGCAAGTATGGGGGCTAGAGAGAGAAGTTAGAAGGAGGTTGCCTCTGCTTTTTCTTTCTCCTACTTAAATCAATTAAGTAACCTAGAAAATACCTAAGTAATCCTTTAATTTCAACACTCCCTTTATTTTCTAGTCACTTTTATATTTAAGTCCACATTTCTCTCGGCAGAAAATTAATTTAGGAAAGGGCACAGGCTTTGTCATCATGTCAGCCACCATCTCACTGTCTAGTCTATACTTTAAACTTATTATTTTGTTTTATACCTTTTCCCTGACAAAGCTAAGTTTGATATCCATGTGCTTTGCTTTAAAGTGATGTTTGGGATTAGCAGGAATTTCAATTGCTGCTTGATTATCACAGAATATTTTTTGAATTCCACTCTTAAGATGTCCCAATTCACCAAGCAAGGATTTAACCCACATCAATTTTTTCAGAGCTGAGCAAGATGCCATATACTCTGCCTCCATGGTGGACTAAGCAATGGCCTTTTGCTGTTTACCGCACCAGCAACAAGCACCATTCCCCACATACAACACATATCTAGATGTACATCTTCGCATTGGAGCATCCCCATGGCTAGCATCACTCCAAGTGGTGATGTAAGTATTTTCCCCACCCAGATGCAACCATAGATCCCTAGTTCCTATGAGATATCTGAGGACCCTTTTAGCTGCTTCCCAATCTCTTTTGGTAGGAGCATTTAGACTCCTACTTATTACCCCTACAGCTGCTGCCTAATCCGGTCAGGTACAATCTATAAAATAATCAGACTGCCCACTACCTGTCTATATGGGATAATCTGGATAAACTTATTCTCTTCTGGACCTAGTTCGTCATCTAGAATTAAGATGTCTCCTTCCTCACTCCTCTCACTTGCATTTTTTAGGTCCACGGGAGTTGTACAACTGTTGGCTTTGTCCATCTGAAATTTGTCCATCTGAAATTTTTCCAACATGTTTCTAATTGCCTCTTTGTGAGTTAGTCTAATTATTCTCTTTTCTCTATCTCTCTCTACTTGTATTCCCAGAATATATCTTGCCTCCCCCATGTCTTTCATTTCAAATCTTCCCTTTAGGTCTGTTTTTAGTTTGTTAATTTTCTCCATTGACTTATCTAGAACAAGCAAGTCATCAACGTAAATTGCAATAAACATGACACGTTCCTCATCTTCAAAAACATAAATTGAATGATCTTAACTGATCCGAATGTATCCTAGACTGGTAAGGAACTCATCAAGTTTCTTGTTCCATTCTCTGGGCGCCTATTTCAAACCATAGAGAGATTTGATCAGCCGTCATATCTTACTTTCCTCACCATGTTCCACAAATCTTTCCGGCTGTCGCATAAGGATCTCCTTCTCTAGTTTTCCATGTAAGAAGGCTGTCTTGATGTCGATCTGTTTTACTTCCATGTCTTCTATAGCTGCCAGACTGAGAAGTATCCGGACTGAGGGGAATCTGATGACCGGAGCCAAGGTTTCTTTGTAGTCTATTCCCTCTTTCTGAGTAAAACCTTTTTCCACTAATCCGGCCTTATACCGCTTAATAGGATTGTCCGCATTCAGTTTTAATTTGAAAACCAACTTACATCCAATTGGTTTTTGATCGGGTGGAAAGTCCACCAACTCCCATGTATCAGCCGCCATGATTAAAGCCATATCTTCATTGATGGCCGACTTCCACCGGTTTCTTTCCGGGCATTTCATTGCCTCTCCATATGTTAGAGGTTCATCCGGGTGAGACAATTTAGTTACCTTGTTGTTAACTTGTTTCTCTTCAAGCCTTTTGCTCCTTCTTCTCCCTCCCTCAAAAATTGCAGCCGAAATAGATGGTTCTCGTGGATTCTTGGGAATAACCAAGGCTTCTCCCCTGTCCCTCGGATACATATCCGTTTCCACCACGTCTTCCGCTTGAAGTATAGGTGTCATTGGTGTTTCTAAGTCTTAGTCTTTCGCGGTATATTTTGAACCTGAAAAGAT
Organism: Zygnema cylindricum; assembly: GCA_037447655.1. Lineage (NCBI taxonomy): Eukaryota > Viridiplantae > Streptophyta > Zygnematophyceae > Zygnematales > Zygnemataceae > Zygnema > Zygnema cylindricum. Next base: position 320,867 of record JBBHKE010001556.1, read on the forward strand.
ATCATCCGAACCTGCAAGAGTATCATCTTTTTGGAGACCCGGATAGTTAGGAAGATGAAAGTCATCATAATTGACTGACTCAAATCTGATTCTGACTGACTTTAAGGATTTGAAGGGATCTACCGACTTCCCTTCATCCATAGCTACGAGGTGCTTTACAAGAATTATATATTTTCTCTTTAGATCATACACTCTATACCCTTTTACATCCTCATCATATCCTAGCAAGTATCTGGGTTTCCCTTTAGGATCTAGTTTCCAGTTAGATTTATTTCTATCTAAACTGAAGAATTTACTACCAAAAACCTTTAAGTGAGATAGATTTGGTTTTCAGCCGGTCCATCTCTCTTATGGAGTTTGGCCTTTCACCACCGAAGTAAGTAATCTATTTTTCAAATAATTAGCACGATTCATAGCTTCGGCCCAAAATCTTTTTCCTATCCTTTTGTCTGACAACATACTCCATGCACTATTATTCAATAACCTATTCAATCTTTTGGCAACACCATTCTGTTCCGGGTCTTTCGGAACTGTCTTTTAATGTTGCACACCATCCTCTCTTAAGAGCTCCTCAAACTGATTGGAGGAATATTCCCCTCAATTGTCACTTGTTACTCTCTTTATTGAGGTCTCGCGAAGCTTCTCGGCCCATGCCTTATATTGTTTAAAATACTCCGGAGTTTGTGATTTGTTTTTCAAAAAATATACCTGCAAGTACCGCGACTAATCATCGGTAACGGTTAACATAAATCTTTTCCCTCCGGGTGATGGCACTCTTGCCGGTCCCCAAATGTCTTTGTGTACCAAATCAAGAACTTTTTGTCCTTTGTAAGTTGCTTCATTTGGAAATGGTAATCTATGTGCTTTACCTTGAGCACACCCACAACAATCACTTAAGTTCTCATTTTCCCCAAAACGTATCCCTTCAACTGCTCCCATCTTTTTCATTTCTTTTAGCTTTTCTATATTCACATGCCCAAGTCTCTTATGCCACAACATAATCAGCATAGTAAAGTTTGAGTTTTTCATTACTTAGAGCAAGCCTGAACATTCCTTGGCTACCTTTCTCAGCAATGAAATACACATCTTTCTCAAAGCTAGCTGTAAAAACTCCTTTTCAAGAGCTAGTTTCAAAACCTTTATCATCCAATACAAATGTAGAGATAAGGTTTTTGTTTAACTCCGGAATAAACAATACATCTGAGAATGTAACTATTGAGGTTTTCCCTTCCACTATGACTTACAGATCTACCGATCCTACATAAGTAGTGGTAACTACCCTCCCATCCCCATATTCAATCTCTACTGTAGGAATCTTTCTCATCTAAGTGAACACATTCTTATCCTTGCACCTGTGCATAGAGGCACCTAAATCCACAATCCAACCCCCTTCACCTTTCAGTCCACAAAGGCACAAATCTGCTTCCGTGGAATTTTGACTTCTGTCTTTGCCTCCAACTTCTCATCCAAAAGAAGTTCGTTGTCCTCCTCATTGAATTCCTCCTCAAGTACCTATGTGACAAGTGCTTTTTTCTTCTCTCGTGGCTGACCCCCGGTTTGCCCCTCCTTAATCTGAAGCTCGGTTAGTTTGGTATATTCCGCCATGTAATGCCCGAGTTTCTTGCAGAAATGACAAAGCCTCTTTGGTTCCCTTATTTCAGACTCATCAGATTGATTTGTCTTGTCTCCCCCTCCATGACTTCCAAGGGGTTTCCATGAATCTTTGTTTCTCCAACTTGCTCCCGTCGCCAAGGCTTGTCCACTCTAAACTCCACTCCGGATTTTGATAATATTCTCTCGGACGAGGATCATACCAACTACCAAATTCCATATCCACTTGGAGTCCGGCAGATCTTGTACCCGGTTCATAATGTTCTCATACTAATCGGGTAGTTTCATGAGTAAGTGGTGAACCTTTGCCTTCTTGGTTTCTACCTTTTCCAGCACACTCTAACTCCATGAAGAGTATAGCCAGCTCATTGTAGAAATCGAGCATCTTCTTTCCTTTGTGAAAGTATCCATTGATCTTTTGGTCTGCCAACTTGTGTTCCTGAATTGTACCACTCCGGTACATCTCTTTAAGCGCATCCCTCAGATCGGATGCCCTTTCCACTTGCAAATGAGGACCAGCGAGTCCTTGTGTGAGATGACGAAGGATAAAGTGCTTAGCCGCCATGTTGTTATAGTCCTAGGAATCGATTTAATTCTCCTCATTCCTCAGAACAAGAGACATGAAAATAGAACCTGTTGCTATAGGTGAGGTTTTCTCTTTGTCTTTCCCCTTTTCCATCACGATGTTTTCTCCGTCTTCTAAGTCTTCTGATGGCGGTGGATCTAATTTCCTAGTAAATGTGCTTCCTCCAAACCCTGGAGGGATAACCAGACCGGATGGACGCTTTACTCGCCCACTCACTATTCCCCAAAATATTTTCTCACATAGGGCTCCCATCATCATACTCTCCCAATTGATGAACCCTGTCCCGTTGAATGTGGGCACCCTAGAGGGTGGGCCTATAAGCTGCAACTCTGAAACCTCAATTGTTACTCGTAGTAAACAGCTTACTAGAAGCCTCTAGGATAACCTCAATCCCTTAGTATTTCTATGAGTATTGCTGACACCCTTACAGAATACATGTTGTTCTACGACCACCGGTGTAGGAGGAGGAGCAGCAGTAGTAGTAAAAGTAGACATGATACACTCTCAGAAGCTATCAAGAAATTCTACCAAGCACCTGTGTACAAGTGCTCGTCGAATCTTATAAAAACATCCAAACCTCACAAAACTTTATCAGAATATATAGTAGGATAAACACTAACAACTCTCAAAGTTTCAACACAATTGACTTCACAACAATCAAGATATAGTACTCAGAAGTTTCCCAAAAACTGTTTGCAGTTTACTACTACGAAGTCTCGATACATTTTGGGTTGTGGGTCCTAAGTCTTATATTTATGTTGTATCGACGATACCAATGTACCTAAGAGGTGTCGTGCATGCTAGAGACATCGGAGGAGGGCCCAGTGCTCGGGTAATTGGCTTTGGAGTCCTGCAAAGAACCTTCCCCAGAATGCGAATGCGCACCACAACCATGCTTGTGCCCAATGATGCCCGCCTTGTTCTTGTGGGCATTGTATGCAAAGGTGGGGATGAGTGCTTAGGAAGGGCGAAAAGATATCCCCTCCCCCCTCTCCTTCCCTATCTTGGACGGGGGAAAAAAGGGAACCCTTAGAGGTGCAGTCGGGTCCTTGATTTTGTGACGAGCTGTTGGAAGCCTAACAAAAATCCTCTCAAAATCCACTATTCTGGTACAAAAGATTCTGGTAATCGACCCCGAAAGAACCCCAACCATCGACCCCGAAAGAACCCCAACCAGAGCCCCAAAAAGGACTACCAAAGAGAGAAACCAGATGCTTCCACTCAGAAAAACGAAAGGATAGAAATATAAAAATGCTGTCTCAGAATTAACAATATCACCTTGCCCTAAGAAAAATAGAGAATAAAGTTAGAACATGGAATAATAGCAAGCGAGCTCAACCTACCCCCAAAACGTAATGTGGACAACCAAAAAAGATACGAAATCTCCCCCTGAAAACCCTGGAACAGGTAAGGCCTTCTAACTCCTCGGTTTCCGCGACCCGGAACCGGCAAGACCCTTCTTGGTTTCCAACAAACACTAGTCCCCAAATCGCCCAAAACAGGAAAGACGGTGCCAACCACCCAACTGGACTACGATTTCCACAAAGGATGGATGCAAACCAAGATGGCAATAGGGTCACAATCACATGCAAAACAAA